>CM053171.1:3145217-3216977 GCA_012977825.3 Pteromalus puparum | reverse complement strand
GGGAACGTTTTTGAGGAGGGGGGAGGGGGGGGGGGGAGAAGCCGCGGTGGCGCGCTGTTTGAAAAGCGAATGGCGGTTTGTTATTTACGCGTTCGTTGTTCGATTTGCGCGAATTAATTGGTCGAGAGAGAGAGAGAGAGAGAGAACGTCGGTTGGCGAGAGGAGGAAGGGGGGTATAGAGCGTTTAATTTTCAACGTCGCGTTTGTCAGCGAGAGAGAGAGAGAGACGCGGCTCGGACCCGTTTTGTTTCATTTTCAGCCGGCGAACACCAGATGAGTCGATCCGCTAGGCACTACTAGCGGAAGAGACCAGGGGCTGTCGGATTTTCCGATGGGATTTTCACTCGTCGACGCTTTTAATCGCCTCCGCACGCTTTTCCCGCCTGATAAACCCTTTTGTGCATGGCTAAAAGAGACAATTGTTCACCGAAATCGACGTTTTTGTACTTTCTCTCCTCCGGCCAGCTGTTTTTTTTATTTTCCTACTCATTTGCAAAACAATAAAATGTCATCGCGCACATTGCTTTACAATAGCGCCTCGCTAACGGTCTGTCTATGGCGGTGGCGTTTATTTTGCCATCAGGCGCGCGTGCTTTGCGCGTTTTTCCAATTAAACATCGTTTCCGTGCTGCTGACGGATTTTTTTTCTGTTTTTCTAAAACGCTCGCTATTGATGGCTGATGACTTTATTTTTGCTGCGACTCGCAAGCTGTGCTTTATTGTGTATACCACGTGACATCCGCACGTATGTAATATCACACTGAATCTCTTCGTATTCGATTAATTAATATATAGGGGAGATCAAACAGCTGTGAATTTCTGTTTCATCGCTCGTTTTCGCTGTATACGTATATTATTATTCAGTCGAATACACCGACTACCGTACACACATTTTGTCGCGTAAGTACATGTAAGCTAATAATAAGATTTTTAAGCAGCTCTGCTTGAAACGACATTTACTGCCAGGCAAAAATTCGATTATACGGCTGAATTTCATTGCAGCCGTAAAATTGAGTTTGCCGCCGCGTATATACATTATGACCGGAGGCGTACGCGTGTATACGTGTCCGCTGCACAATTAAAAGCTTAATGATTGTATTAGCCGCAGGACGCGCACATGTACGTATATATAATCATCAGGCAGAATTAGCCAGAGCAAATCTTGGCAAACCTGGCGTGCGTGTACACGCTGATCCGCGTAAACGGCATAAAGCATGTATCCGCATATGCAACCGACGTAATCGAGTCCCTCCTCCTTCCCTTCCTCCTTCTGCGTCAGCTACCAAATAGACCTAGCAATCTGAGCAAAGTGCATCGGATAATTCAGAGACAGTCACTTCGGAGAAGGAGAGAGAGAGGGAGAGAGTGTCACATCAGAGGGTCGGGGAGAAGTGACATGTGCCGTGCTTGCGTGCGCCCCTTCGGTCGTTAAACTGATTATAGAGACGCACTGATCAAAGCTGTTTAGCGACAATATAATATCATTGGTTATATTGACGTCTTCGCGTTCACGAATTATTATACCGTCGAGCGTTGTGCTATATACAGCTGTTAATCAAGATCGCGTGTACCGGTTGTGCTACTCGATCTGAGTGTGTTTTGCAAATTAGCCGCTGATGCAGCTGCTGCGGGTCATGCTTACGTGTATGCATTCATGGACCAGGTCTGGAGAGTAACGATAAACAAGCCGTGTTTACGCACGCGAATTCTATTCCGATGAAATTTTAGTTTTAACCTGATTGAAAACCGCCATTGAGTAGTACGTACATAAAAAAAAGAAGCGAAATTCAGAGTTCCCGCATGTGATCGAGGTTTTCGTAAACGCCGAGGGATTAAGTGTGGAATGACTGCAATGGATAACAGTAGCCTGTTCTGGAGCGTAGCCAATTTCCGAAAATTTTTCACTGCAGTGGCTTTGGTTGGAGCTTTATGTAAATTTTACGAGATTTACATGAACTCGAAATTCGCGTACATTTTGATATGTGGCTTAAACGCGTCTCCGAACGACAAAAGCGCATTTTTCTCCTTAAGTTTATAATCACATCATATGCAGCCCGGTGAAAATGACTAACAAAGTGTCTCTCGCTTGATGAAGAATTTTTTTTTTCCCCTAGCTTTTATACACGTTCAAGCGAAAGCCGATATTTTAAATTTAATATCAGCTGTATCGAGAGAGAGCTAGCCATACAACCAACAAGAAACTCGTTTCGCATAGCCTTTGCGAAAGATCGTGTTTTCTTTTTGATTTAAGACCCAATCTCACTTAATGCAACCAATCTTCCTGCGAACGCTCAATCGATGCATATAACGCGGAAAATGTATAGTGCGGGGGATGAATAAAAAATGATTTAACTTTCTATAAGGGAAACGAATACATCAGGCTTGATACGTTTTTCTCGTTAAATAAATGCCTCTGCGAAATTGCCTTAGCTCCTTAAAGCGATATACTTCCGATTGATTGCTTTTGAAATGGCGCCAAATTTGAAATGTCCAATTTAGACCATCGTACATTTTTCATAAGTATAAGGTACAAAAAGTACACACACTGGCGTAAACCGGTGTTCGTACCTAAAGTGGCGAGTGAGAGAGCAATTGCTGAAAGAAAAGTTGCTGATTAAAGTCCAGCAACTCCGCTGTTATATGTGTCTCTTTTCCCGGCTGTCGAGCTTTCTCTCTCTCTCTCGACCAATGAAAAGATAAAAGTTAACGAATTTCCCGTAGCCCGCGTCGTCGTCGTCTCACGTCCACGAACAAATGAATTTATGAGCCCGGGACTCACGAAACTTTCATGATTGTTTATGGCATCAAAGGCCGCCCGGGTAAATAAGCAGGCTCCCCGGCGTCCGTGAAATGTAGCCCCCCGTTGTCGACGACGCGCTTCGAGCCAAGCTTATCGTTTTCCCGCCTCTCTCTCGGCACAGTGTCCTCTCTCTCTCTCTCTTCCATCCACCGCCGCTTTTATTTTTCGACCTCTTTTCTCCTGACTCCAACGAGTTTGGGAGGAAAATAGGGCGACGAAAAACACAGCGCGCAAAATCCCGGCTACAATATTTAGCTCCTAAATTCAAATTCATCCGGGGCAAAATGTATAAAGTCGCGTGCGGGCGGCTACAACGAATTATCACCCAGAGCGCGTTCGCCGACTTTTTTCTTCCTCCCGGCGGCTCTTAACTCCTTGGAGATTGTCGTACCTTTTTTTTTCGCTCTGTCGTATAAGCGAGCAGAGCGTACTTTAGCGGACTTCCCTCGCTCGTTTTTCATATTTTCGCGCCGACGACTTCCTTAAATATGTATTATACTGCTCGTTGCGTCTTATTGTTCCGCTTTATTGAAACGTAGCTATTTCTTTTTTTCGGATAAATCCTTGGTATGTGGACGCACGATTTTGTACACATTTCCATAGAGTAACAAGCAAAGTTAAATTTTAGTTTGTTTGCAGCGTCCTTTTATTTTGCTATCAGCCATAATTACATAGTTGCAAAAACGATATTAGAGCTATACTTTCGAGATTGCATGTCCCACCGGAGGCGCCGGCGGCATGCATATTTCTTACTACAGCACCACGTTTATACTCGTATATATATAGCTATATGTATATAGATGATGCGCCAGGTACATATACATGCAAACGGGGCCACGGCGTCGAAGCGTGATCGCGAGCAATGAATATTGATAAGGATCGCTTGTCAGCCACTTGACTGATTAATTATTTATCCTCGACTTTATGGGGGTTGCATCGTAACTTGGCCCATCGATTACCTGCCCCCTTTTTCACTGCGCAAGGCCCTCGTCGCTCATCTTTCTCTTATTTTTTTTTTCTTCTTTCGCTTCCTATGCCTTCCATCCCACCAGTCTGTCTTCGCGTACTCGGAATACCAAATGGGCGCCTGAAAGATTGATCCGGCAAATGGCAGTTTTGAATATACGCACACATCTCTCGCGCGCGATGTAGAGCAGCGTATAACACTGCGGTGATGTAGGCGTCCCGTAAGAAGCTTTATATTGAAGATTGGCGGTAAGATTTACGGGAGCTGCCGTTGCTGCTGCTGCTGGTTTGCGTGCATTAAAGATTCCCGATATCATCCGGAAGATGTTGTTTTGCTCTAGGGAAAACGCTTGTACGATTACGAAATAAATTTTCGATATCCATTTATGGATGCAAATTTATACGCTTATTCTGTTTGCTGCGTATACACATGCAGCTGTTATTTATTTTTTTTTCAACCCTCGTTTAATGGATCGTTGTGTAGAGCCGTGGTGTGCTCGTCGGTTTTATATAATAAGTTTTCGATGACTCACTGTATGCTTGTGATATTTTAAATGCATTAATTAATATAGTAACTCAAGCCATCATCTTGAAACTTTAATAGGCGAAGGTTCTAAAGTTTCATAATGAAACTCTGTATATAGTTCATTGAGTTAATTTACCAATTTCTTAATGACTATTCAAACAACTAATACAAGCGAGAGTATATTGATGAGCATAACCCATGAATGCGTCCATTACAGAATTTCCCAATTTAACTTTGGCCAGAGTATTCGCAGTCAATGATGAAATATCTGAGCATATTTGCAGTATCTTGTATGGCGTAGAATACATCTCTTGGTAAAGTTTCGAAAGCACTAAAGATCTCATTTCATTTAGAAGAAATATATCAAATAGTTTTTCCATAAAAAATGTGCAACTATTTATACTTCGTAAAAAGAGTCTCGATATTGCTAAACAGATCAGCGCAAGTGATTCGAGTACATATATACATCGCAGGTAGCAGCCGAGCTTCTTTGTAGGCCTCTCTCACTCCAGGATTCGCTCTCGGTACAATCTGATATTTACGACCGATCGCGTGTCGATGCCGAGTTCACTTCTATTTCCCCTTTTCTCTTTGGCTCTTTCTTTCTCTCTCTCTCTCTCTCTCTCTCTCTCTCTCCGAGAGCGTCGCTCGCTCGCGCTCTCTATCGTCGTATATATAACCGGCGTTTTTTTTTCACGATTGAGATTTCGCTTCGACATATCTCGTAAGTGCATCTGGCCATTCACCGGCCGGATAAATCGCTGTTGTTCCGGATTACGAAAATCCATCGGGGAAATATGTGATTTAAGACGTTATACACGGCGCACCGTTTGATTCACTGGATTTTGTATACTCTTTCGATTCCTCTCCTCGCCTTATGCTTTTCCAATCGGGAGATAGCGCATGATTTAAGCATAGCTTTGTTGAGTCTATAGTACTGCTTCGCTTTGGTCGATAATAGGCGGACGATATTTTTTGTTATTTTCTAGATTCCCAAATCACTCTGTAACTCTACTGGAGTAGCGTCATTTCGTTACGGCCGTTTCTATTAACATGCAACTAATTCCTCTTCACGCGCGGAAGTGAAGACACGGGGATTAACATTATAATCGTGAATTACCATGATTTGCATACTGAAGGGACTATACGTCCTCAGGATTTTGAATTTCTAATCTCAGGACAAAAGGAGCGAAAGCCCTGTGATCTGAGCGTCGTATACGTTACATAAAAGTGAGAACATAATACTCTCGAAAAGATGCGAAACACTTTGATCGAGAGAAATAAACAATTCCTTTTGTCTGTGTTTATTCATACTTAAAAAATTTAAACATAACAGGAGCAAAAAAAGAGCAAATAAATCGCCAGATGGGCTGCAAATAATCGTTTGGATCTAATATTATCGCATCGGAGAAGCATGAGCGCTCAGGCGAGTTCGATAGTGGAATTTACGCGGCTGAACATAATGATCGCGCGTACACACATACACACTGGCAGCGTCGAACAAATGGCGTATAATCAACGATCTGCGCAATGATTCGAACAAAGAGCTTATCTTTTCGTGACTGTGGTATTGTGTGCGTGTGTGTGTGCACGTTCGCGGCAGCGAGTTCAGCAGCGCGCATCGTCATAATGAAACAAAACAAACATTAATCGGTCGAGTTTATCAATTCGCACGTTGTACGAGCGCGACTATGTGCTCTCTGCACACATGCAAAATCGTGTGAAATCGCAATCGACATCGGTCGTTTAATTCATCGTGCCTCTGTCTCCTCTGGATGATGCTGGTGCTACTGCTGCATTCTGCGAACAGCTGTAACTCAATTTCCGCGAGTGGCTCTTCCGTTTAATGTCATTCTCTCCTCTCGTTTTCTCCCTGTGTCTCATCCCTGCTCTTTCCTAGTTTTCAACTCTCCTCTCTCTCTCTCTCTCTCTCTCTCTCTCTTTCTCTCTATGCTCTATATCGTCGCCCCCTTAATTGAACGCTAATGTAGAATTCCGTTTTGACATTTACTTTGTCGGGTATAATGCCTCGCATTTGACTTCCACTCGGTCCCTCTCTCTCTCTTTCTCTTTCTCTTCTCGTCGCGCGCACAATGTAACACGCTGAAATTGTAAATGAGCAGAATAAAGACATAAGGTCTTTATAGAAACCTCGTTTACACACTCGTGATCATATTAATTAAAAGCTCTCGGGACGAAAACGCTCGAATAAAGTATCCGTGTATTAAGGTTATTTTGCTAATTTTCTGTTAATGTTCTATAAAAATTGAATAATTAATTCGACATTTGAATAACGACGGTGGATTATTTTTTTCACCATACGGATGTCGTGTGGGTCGTACGGCTAATTTAATTTCGCTATACGTCTTATTTTAAGTTATTGTTATCAGAGTATTTTAACTCCTCGTGTCTCTGGCCAGCGGCGATAGGTGGCGCATAAGCACTTTCCTATAACTGCAGTCGAAACGTACGAGTTAAGTCTAGATATAGCGGTGTGTCACCAATGCTAAAACTGCACGTTTGGCCGCTCATGCTATAACGCTTGAGACTATATTATTTATGTATCTTGACAAGGGTTCATTATTTGCTGATCCTTGTTGTTTTTTTTTCATCTGAAACTAACCATCTTTAAAAAATAATTAACTTGAAATTAAAAAAAAAAATGTTTAAAAGAGCATTTTATTTGTCTGTTCTCAAAAAAGTAATAACCACCCCGAGAACCACCCTCTCATTCTCCGTCCAACGCACACATAAAAATTCTAAATTTCACTCAACACCACTCTACACATCCGGCGTCAGCAGTGGCATTTACAAACGACTTAATTCGCAGATCTCACGATCAAAGTGCGCGGCGGCGTTCCTGGACATTCCGCCGGCTAAATAGAAGAGCGTATATACGAGCTGTGTGTACACGTAACCGTCTGTAAAAGCTCTACGGAGAAAATATATGTGCAAAAGCGAGGGACAGTAGCAGCAGCGGGGGCGTACAGAGGAAAAGCGTGTGGAGGGTAAAGCACATTACGAGCGCAGCGTCGCCATCCGGCCAAGTCGTTACATACGTTCTCTACCCTAGCTTTCGTGCGACGCGTCGACCACGCCTGTCTCCTGCGCGTTTGGTTCGTTTTTCCATTCGCCTAATTTATCTCCCTGTGCGCGCCTTTCTCTTCTCTCGGAGCTTCCTTTTATTTCCGATCGACGAGCTTGCAGCCACGACTCTTTCTTTAACTTCGCTTTTCTCGCGCACTAGCTGCTCTCTGCTGTGTGTGTGTGGACGCTTTTTTTTCAAGTGAGAGAGGAAGTGCGCCGACCGAAAGAAAGATATACAGGCACTCCTTTTTATTGCATCCCGATAAAATTATTTGTCGAGATCGAGAGCGGTTTTTCCGTTGCTTTTAGAGAGCAAATATACCGTTCTATATTTTTGTAACTGCTTCGAGAGCACTTATATCGTATATTAAGGACGATATCGTAAATTATAAAATAGTAGGACAGTGTATATACTTTTTGGTGTGGATTCTATAAATACTCACACCGCAAGCATTATTCTTGGTCGTCGAACTTTTATATTCCGAAACCGTCGTCGTCGTTGTTATCCTAAAATTAGCCTCAGCAGTATACTATTAAATCAATTCCAAAGTTCGAAGCACAGTTCCGCCAAGTCACGCTACATAAACTTATCAATAAAAATTCTTTATACGCCGTGAGCTGCCAGATATATTATTCAGTCGCTGCTTCTCGGGACTTGAAACTTTTTGATCCCCGCTGCTATTGCTGCCGCCGTCGTCGTTGTCGTCGTCGCTGTCGACTCTTCCATATTCATGCGCGACACCGAAATATGCTCTTGTTTCCCTTTGCGAAAAATTCCAAACGATATACTATTATATACCAGCGGTATAGCGGCGCACTGCTGCAGCTCGAAAACCTCGTAATCGAAAGACCAGTGCTGGCTGCTGCATTTTCTGCAAACCTCGTAAAAATGTAAAAACGGCTTCATAAAAAGGCATTTGCAAATACACGTTATATCTGTTGACGAGCCTCTGTATACCGGGCGTTCCTTTTTATGTACACTTACCCTTTAATTTATTCTTTGTTTGGCTTTTCCCTCTGTTATTCCTGCTGTTTATCTCGGGTCGGACGACGTGGATTTGAATAATTAGTTGTTTGAATACACTTTTCTATAATAACGTTGCGTTTTGAATTTTTGATCAATGACGCTTCGGCTCTTTTTCGATATTTCAATCCAAAGCGTGATTTTTCTTTATTAATTAAATTATTATACTTTCAATAAAATTTATCAGAAGCTCGAAATTGAAAATGAATTCGATTCTGGGAAAAAAAATATGTGAATCCTGGCGTAAGCGCTTACGAATGAATTTCTAAAAAAGCGAAATACCAAACGAAAAAATATCATCGATGAAATATTATACAACTGCCTTCAAAAATGAAATTCAAAAAAGTTTATAAAATTCGTTCTAACAACTCGTTTACCCGCAACAAACACGAAGCTTTTTATAAACACTATTACACCGGAAATAAACGAATCAAAATAACGACCAGGTCTTTCTGTAAAGCTTCGTCGATCTGCAAGGTAAATTAGTTATCGTTCAATCGACTCAATGAATAATCCATTGTCATGCCTGGCTCTTGCGTATTTTAAGACAACATCGTTGTCTCTGCGCTGAAAACGCAAATCAAATGAAGCGAGAGAGCGTGCGAAGCAAAAGTGAATAACCCCAGAGGCTGTCGATTCTTCTCTCCTCTCGGCTCTCTGGCAATATCCGCGCCGCGACTTCAGCATTGTGTCTCCGATATGAAAAGCGTCTCCTGCATCGCACGCCGGGGAATAAAAGATATGCCGCGCGCACACACCACACGTCCGAGCAAGCGAAGAGAGTATAATACGTATATACCCGAAGCTTCGAAATTCACGTGTATGTATACTGTATAGGTACTATATACGTGCACGGAGGAAACTTGCAAGTCGCTCGGAACGTGAAACAATGCGGTTACACTCGGAAGAGCCGAAGCGCGCTTCGCATTGTTACGAGACATTGTCCGTACTAAATTACCTTGTATTCAAAGACGCTCTACTCCTCCTCTCTGGTCAGTACAAGATAGCGCTCGTCCCTTTGCGCTTCCTCTCATGTCCCTATACTCTCGACTTCTTTCCAACTCTTTTCTCTTACTCCATAACTTGTAATTCTCTTGTTTTATTTCCGTCGTTTAGCTTTTAGATTTCAAAGTTTCTGACTTTGCCAACTTTCTGAGTTTTTATTAAATTTCGGTTGAGAACCTTGAGAATCTCCACTTTTAGCCAGAACAAATGTCTAAAAGTTATTCACACACCAACGCCAAATAAATCTGCTTATTACCACTACTAGATTCCCGTTCACGCGCCATTACCCTTCCTCCATCTCCCCCTAGTTCTTTCCCTCCGGTGACTCGAGAAGATTTCCGTACACGGATGCGGGTTGCCCGATTGGAATTTCCAAAGTGTCCTTGTCCTCGCGAGTTTATCACTGCCGGCGCGCAAACACGCGAAGAAAAATCTCTCTCAAGCCGGCTGTCTAGTCTCGCGCCACATATATATCTATACTGTATACGCGTATTACATCGCGAACGAAATTTACGAGTTGGAAGTCGCAACGTCACCTGCGGCGCGCTGTATAGTAGTAGCGTTCTTTTTTTTTACGCGCCGTTATTATTTTTCTCGACGCCAACGTTGTCGTCGAGCAGAGAGCCTTGATTGCCGCTCTAAGACGGCCTCCTCTCTCTCTCTCTCTCTCTCTCTCTCTCTCTCTCTCTCTCTCTCTCGTCGTCGGTGAGAGGAGGGCTTCAAAATTGTCGGGGATGGATCTTTTCAGCTCGCAAACGCTTTATGCGACACTTGCCTCGCGAGAGAGCTGCCGTCGGATTATTTTTCTTCTTTTTTTCATTTGGCGATGGAGCGCGCACATTTTTTCACCCGAGAAAATTTTTATCCCTCATCTTTCCTCCTCGTCGTTGTCGTGTCGCCGCTATCAAAAGCGAAGATTTTGTTTGGACGGTGATGGCTTGAATGTTGCCGCATGCGCGGCTTGAAGTAATTGAAGCGTATGAGCACGGCGTTATCGAGCAAGTTTGGTGAATGAAAAATTACGGAATTTTCTTAGGATATAACCGATTAAATGCATCGAAGCTCCAAAGCTTCGACAAAACGCATTAATACGTAAATCTAAGAATGTCGAGAGCTTGAACGCGGGCACATTGGGATAGTTACGGGAGCTGCATTTCGAGAGAGAGAGAGAGCAGCGAACTTCGCCCTACCGGACAATAGTCGCTTCTCTATAATTCATCGAGTGCAAAGGACACGCGCTTGCGCGACGACGAGAACGATGCGGTACTGCCTATACTCTCTACTCTCGAAATCCATTTCATTGCTGGTTCGGCGAAATATATACCTAGCTAGCCTTACAAGGCTTACTCCCCCGCACACGTATCACGTGAAACACAGCGGCACTGGATAGAGAGAGAGAGAGCTGGTCCAACTTAATAGAATAACCGAGTGCAGCTAGCGACTCGCCTCGACAAAAGTGTATACGTATACGCGGGAGCAGACCGCTTTATCTCGTGAATTTTTCACGGTTGTAGCCCTCATTGTTGCGATGCTGTTTTTATTTGGCCACGCGCGCATGAGCTATTCGCTACTTTTTTTCTCATTCTCTTTTCGGCCTGGATTTTTCCCAGCGCCGTGCGGCGACGTGCAATTTTAAAAGCGTGAGATTACCAGCGCCAAAGTCTTATTTGCTCTCTTATATTCTCCAGAGCCGAGCGTGTATATATATATATAGGAGCTTGCTGGCTGCTGCTACTGCGTGTGGACTCTGTGCCTTTGATCGAAAATTTACTCAGCTGCGCGCGCGCACGCGCGCAATTTCGAGCCTAAAGCCTCGACGACGTTTAAGTACATTTTTCATTGTGCCCATGGGTCCCTTCCCTGCAGCGCTTGTGTTTGGCTTTGCGAGAATTTGCGCTTTCTCAGCCTCTGTATGAGATATCGCTCTTTTTATACAAACTTGCGGTATGATGAAGATTTTAGATGTGGTTACAACTTGAAAGTAAGTGAAAAGAAGTCATGGTTAGTATATAGACGTATAAACTCCTGCGCTGTTATGGCCATGAGAATCGAATCCTATGGGGGAAATAACACCTTAAGCTGACTTAAGGTGTTATTCCGGCTGTTGCGTTTCCGAGAAGTTGGAGAGAGATAGAGAGCTGCAAAGTTTGCATTGTGCGCGAGTTTCATTTCAGTCGAGTATTCTCTCTCTCTCTCTCTGATGCTCTATCTATCTGCCCGGCGTTAAACCGATGCATTCAACTCGATACGACGAGTAAAGCGTCGAGCCAAGTTTATTTCGAAAATAAATACAAGACGAGATAAAGGCTACGATTAAACGAAGACAACCGCCGGGTAAAACTCGATTAAATAGCTGTTTACTCATAATTGACCAAAGAATACCATCGTCGCAATAAAAGTAATCCTCCCTTCCCTTTTCTGTAAAAATCCAAATCCATATACGTATAAAGCACACAACCGTCGAGCCGCTTTATGAAAACTTTGTCTATTCGCGCGTGAATGGCTGCAGCGCTCGATCTGCGTCTGTCTATCTATATATACATACGTATCCCACTCTCGCAGAGCGAGCAGTCGTCGGTTTGAAAGCGATCGACCATCCATCCGGACTCTTGGGAAGAGCTGTATAACAGCCGACGCCAGACGGACCGTCGCAATAAACTTTTGGCAAAAATTGCGCTCACTCGTCAATAGCGGCGCGAAGGCAATCACTCCGAGCTTCTCATATAGCGAGGACACACACATTAAGCTGCTTTTTCATTTGCGACAAATAGCCTCGTTCTCCTCTCTCTTTCTCTCTGTTCGTTTATATATATGAAAACTGTGCTTTCTCTCGCTAACTTGTTTTCGCTGTTGGAAATAACGCTTCGCTGGAGGAAGTTTGGAAAGCAGCTTTTTGGCAATACCACTCGGTCTACTGCTGCGCGCGTTTAATACTTTCGGAGCTGTATACTATACTGTAACAGCTTTCGATAAGAAGATACAGCGCGCTGATTTTTCAATTTCAAGTTTTCGCGTTTGCTCCGCGGATTTTAGAGAGCAGAGCTTGTGAGTAAAAAGAGATATGGTTTCAAAATACAATTAACAAAAAGTTGTTTTTACCCAAAAAGACCACGCACACGTGTATACATTACATCGGAAACGGAGTCCGTCGAACCGGAGAATGTTCACCGAAAATATTTATCACCGCTTTTATTGGAATTATATTACCGTGAAACGCGCAACAGAGAATCTCGATTCGCGCGGTTAAATTGAAAACAGGGACAGTTATGACGTTCGAACGCGCGCTTGAATTATAAAAAAGCTTTTTCCGGCAGCGAGAAAGAGCGACGTGAAATTCGATATCATTTTTAAATATTCACATAACGATAAAGCTCCAAACTAGATATGATCCCGGATATTTATACAAACGTGCTATTTTTCCATTACAGAGTATCGAGACTGTAGTATGTGTATCTGTGTGTTCGTTCCAGAGTATACACCTTAGCGAGCATTACAAAAGCCGTGGTTGCGCATCGGTGCACAGAGAGTTAACTTGTCGATTTTTAATTCAAACGCGAAGCTTTGCGAGTCCATGTATGTGTGCAAGAACTGCACGTCTATTTGTTCGTTCCTCGACCGGTATAAATTTAAATCGATTTACCACTACTTTCTCGACGCGCGCATTGTTCGACTTTGACTGGCTTTATATTTCTGCTTCGCTGTTTGCTGTCAGTGTTTGCCTTTTTTTCCCCTCTGCTCGCGCCGTCCTCTTTTTTTTTTTCCTCCCGACGTGTGCGATGGCTTTCTGATAAAAAAAGCGGCCTCTATTTCTACGTCTACGAATGCGTGCGAGGCAGCTCTTGGGTGCCTTTTTCTGAAAAATAAAAAAATCTTCTCTTTCTCGCTGCAGTTTTAATCTCGTGAAATATTTCACGCCGATACGCTGATAATTTGCATCCCGCGTGCGCGCTCTTTTCGAAGCGTCTTCCTCGACGCGTTTCTTATTTACGACGCTTCGACTCTGCAATTTCTCGTCGGCTATTTTCGTCCGATTCTCCACGCGCTCTCTCTCTCTCTCTCTCTCTCTCTCTGTCTGTCGGGCAAATTTTTTTGCGAGCTGCATCGTCGGCATCACTTCCCGCTCTCTCTCTCTCACTGTACTGGTCTCTCTTTTTCTCCCTTTCGCTGCGCGCGCGCGGCTTGGTGTTCGTTTACACGTACAGACAGGCCGCGAGTCGTCACGTGCTCCAATAAATCCTCGGATCGCTCGCAGTTTGCGCACGTGCATGTATAGTAAACACGCACATGCACGTATCTGTCTGCGCATGTATACATGTGGCCTGTCGGTACATATCTTGCTCGATTTATCCTCGAATTCTTCCTGTAAAGGCAATCGTTCGAACGGGTCCGTGATGCTGCTGTACTAACCGACGATACTCGATTGCAATGCAAACTCGGGAGAGCTTGCACGCGATTTATTTGTTGGAATAACGTGATCTCCGTCGATTGTTCGTTATTCACTTCACGCAATTTCGGGACGATAATTTTTCCGATGGATTTCGTGCAGTGCCAGCGAACGAGTGGTTTTGGGGAGTGGTCGATGTGGAACGATCTGTAACAATGTTGAAGCGCTTTGGAATTTCATTAGATTCTCTTGATATCCAATGTTTGATATATAAGAAAGTGGGTTATCGATACGATTTTAAAAAGTATTGGATTTTTATATAGCGAAGAAATTTTCAATCTGATCAAGCAAATCATCTTCTCATTTAGATTCTCATTTATTCGAATGGTATTTCAATGTACGTCTTCTTATTCCGTTTCTCTTAAGTCGAGCCTTGTCTCTTCTTACCCAATGAAACAATACTCCGTTTTCTTTGTAAAGCTTCATTAAAAGAAGACCCGAGTATCTCTGTAACGATCCAAACGAGTGGATAATAAGAGTCAGATTTTTAATTACCGGGAATCGAATTCACCTCGGAAATGAACATTTTCGAACGAAATTGATATCAGATCACTTCGTTAAATTCTAAGACGCAAATATGCGAACCAAAAGTAACTGCAATAAATACAGTGCACCAATTAGATTCTATAATATAATAAAAGAAAATCCCCGCGCCAAGAGATAAATCTAGAGCTGACAATTACGCAAAATAAAAAGAGCTCAATGAAATCCAGTAATAAGGTATCTCGTCGTTCGCCAAGATTGAAGGGATACTGCGGTACACAACCCACAGTAGAAGATGACTCTGTGCGTATAGAGAAACGAGCTGTCGATGCTACTGGCGCGGAAGAAGACAGTCGCAAATTGAAGCACAGCAGAGCACGCAGCCATAGCTCTGGGAGTATTATATTCTCACGCAAGCTCAGAGAGAGAGAGAGAGAGAGAGAGAGAGACAGAGAATGAACCGGAGAACGGCGACGAAAGGCAACACCAAAGGTAGCGGAGGAAAGCCCTTTGGCGAGTGGCGCGTCCATAATCCCGTTTGAGAATTAGAGGGCCCGAGAGAGCTTTGCCGTTCTCTTTCTCTTAACCCGCTTGCGTAGTATATGTGTGCTCGCGCTTCGCTCTCTTCCGCTGTACTTTCCCGGACGCATTCAAAATTCACGACGACCTGAGCGACACAGTATATAGTTCGGCCACTCGCTCTCGTCACTTGCTTATGGTTACACTGTCCGTGGACGCGACCACCTGAACACTACATTTTCCGTTTGTACGCGTGTACTTACCTCGACACTTTATCTGCTGACTTCCCTTTTTACGCGGCTGCTTGGCTTTTTCTTCTGCAGAGCTAGAGAAAAAGAGAAAGAGAGTTTAAATTTTATTAGGGGAAGAGCTGAGAGCTGCACTGCTGTGGCTTAAGATTTTATCCCACTTTGGACGCGCGCCTTTTAATTTTTGCGCGCTCCGAGCGAAGCTCTTTCGAACAAAGTGTGCTACTCCTTGCGCTTGAGACCCGGAGAGAAGAAAAAGCTCCCTGTATTGGATTACAAGTAAATATCTACCGGTATGGCTGGTAGAGCACTTTGTGAACTGATAAATATATATTGTTATAATAATTAAATTTTAATTTATTTAATCTTTTACGCGTAATTAAGTGATCGGCATGTATCATCAAATTATGCATATCAGTTTGGGTGAATAATTGCAATATTTCTGATGCGTTTTCCGCGTATAATGTAAAATTTGCAGCTTCGTAACGAATTATTCGATCAATTATTAAAATTCCACTTTGCATCTCGGGATTTATAAACGAATTGATTAATTCATATAATAATGAATAACTTTCGATCCATTCGCACAATTTTATAATTCAGCACATCCGTGTCTCTTTTTGTTTCAGGTGAGTTGGCAGTCAATCTTTTATCTCACAGAGCCAGGAAAGAACATAGCGGTAAGCGTACCATCTATAAAGTATACGACACGTTATAAAAGACTATATACTTAAACTGGCGATAATTAGCGAAAGCCATTTCGATGAACATAATTCGCAAGAATGAAAAGTCAGAGCCGAGAACGAAATAGCTCGCGGTTTAATTGCCTATAAATCTTGTCCGGCTAATGGGAGCACAATAAATTGCAACAATTAATTAACATTCGTCTCTCTCCCTCTCTCTGCCCCTCGTATCTCTCACGCCCATCGTCGTCCGTCTTGACCGTCGCTCTATCTCAGACGCTCTTCTATACATAAAATTCCTCCCTCTATAGCTCTCGACTGTACACTGCACGTTTCCGTGTATTTCACCACTCGCTCGTCGGGCTTCCGCGCGTCTCTGACTACTCTCCCGCGTATATCCGAATTCTCACTTTCCATTAGCATGTTTTCCATTCTCTGTCTCCTGGTATCCCACTGCCACTGCTACTTCTGATGTACCAGCTGAATTCCATGCAAGAGATGCACGCGGAGAAGGAGGAGGAGGAAGTGCAGCAGTAGCAACGGCCAAAAAGGAAGAAAGCAAAGCGCGCGCATTCGGAATGCCGAGTAGGTGATTTTCTAGCTTTACATATATACGCAAACGTATACCGTATGTGCTGCACTGGGATAGCTCTCGCTCTCTTTCTCTTGCGGAGGCTAGTGACCCATAGTTTAAATCCCCTAGGAGTGGAGACCGCGTGCAGAAATTGGTTCCTCGATTTGTCGGGCTTTACAAACTGGAATACGAGAAACACGAGGTTATTTACGTGTCTGCGTGCGTATGTGGGTACTGCGGGCTGTACTCCCTTTCTTGCGGCACTGCTGCTGCCTCATTTGCTCGTTATGGTTATTTCTCGTAATGCGATACGCCCGAAGAGATAAAGCGATTTTGTATTGTCTGCGAAGCGCTTTTCAGAATTTTTCATGATACTTCGCGGGATGTATATATGTTTTGGCGTCGTTCTAATTTTAAGCTTCCTGTTATGGCTGATTCGAAGGCACTGATTCATTTGGACGTTGTTTAAAAATTCAGGAATTCTTCGGGTCAACACGAGGATAATTACTTTGCACGCCTTTTATTCTGTTTTTTATTAAAGTATAAAAGTTGGTCAGTTTTACTTCCCGTCCAGTGGGTAATTATTTTAATGGATTACAATGAAAAACCTACTGGGCGATGCTTATATAGCTTTACTACGTACGTCTAATTATTTATGTTTCAAACACTTCTCTCTCTCTCTCTCTCTCTCTAAAACGCTTTTCTCTTTTGCTCATTCTTTTTTTTCAGCGCTTTCACTTGCACTAATTACATTTGTTCGGGTACGAGTCGTCTTCAGAAAATAAAAATAGCTTAGTACGTGCTGTACAGTAAATAAAATAACGTCGTAATTTTGTTATCTGAAATTCAATTACGATGTTAATTGGCAGACTGCATTTAGACATGTATAATATTTTTTAAGGCACTTTCCATCTCAAGCATTCTGATGAATGTCAAGGCCAAATACATAAAGAATTTAGTTTGTTTTATTGTTACAAAACAGTCGTGCACATCTGCACGCAGTCGCGTGTCTGCGTCACAACGGCTATATAGTAGCTTCATTCGTATCCCCCCTCGCGTCTCCCTATACGCTAGAGAAACGTTTAAGACTTTAAGTCCATAACGAGAGGCAGAAACAGGATGAGGATGACTATGCACTGCGTCGGCGTAAAAATAGCATAGCCGCCGTGCGCGTGGCTGGGGATGAACGTTTCATAGGCGTATTCATAGATCACATGTTGCGCTTGCAGGAAGGCCAACTCGTCCGCTCGTTTCTTCATTATATACACACAATGTCGGATGATGGGAAAAGCCATTAATAGTAGGAAGTTGGCTTGCGGTCGAGGAAAATTAGGCGTCGTGTGTGTGCGTTCGACGATTATTTTTAGGAGGAGCGCTACTAAGCACGGAATATGTTTTTTTTTTCTTTTTTGTTGACTGTTGAAAGAACGACGCGTGCGATGATCTTCGGAGCGATAATAGCTATCGATTCTTTATCTAATGGATTTCGGCGTTTATTTTTGGATATAAAGCTAGACTCTATTATATTGGCTGTATTTTTATTAGACTTGCGTGAGATTATCTAGCTTGAGTTTTTGTAATTACATTATCTTAGGAACGATTATTCAAAAAACAGCTGATTAGTCAGGTAATTTTTAATGTTGCAACATTTATGTAGTTATCAACTATTTTATTCCTGAAATTAGGCTCTCTATTTTAACGCGACTGACCGCAAATTTAAACGTTCAAAGTACGAACTCGGGAAAACATATAACAACTCTCGTAATCAGGTTGGTAAATAGTTTCCTCTGTAATTTTCCAACGACATGTGCATGAAAATTAGCATAGCATAAAAGGGGTTAGCGAGTTGCCAATGTGCTTTAGTCCAAATAAATACGTAATTATAGGTTTTGCTACAAAATATACTATATGAACAATAGTTTAATCGTTCATCTTTCATTATTATGTTGAATAAGTTCCTTATTTCCGTGAACAAATAATTTAAAATTGATCGTTTGAAATAGAACGATAAAAAGTTCAAGAATCGCAGGCAAAAGATCTAGACTAAAAGTAATCGCACCGAAGCGTCCTTTAAGTGAAACGCTCCAGCTCTTATTCAGTATCTGCACGAGGCGATAGATAAAGCGATGCTGATCCACGAAAAAAAAAAAGAAAACCGAAGCGAAGCTATGGTTGAGAGAAAAACACACTATAAGAAGCGGAGTCGATGCTCGCGACTCGCCATAAAAAAAGCCAGACTCAAGAGGCAGAGACGCCAAAAAGAAGAATACGAAAAGGAGAAGTCAGTCTAGAAGCAGCAGCAGCAAAAGAAGAAGAAGAAGAAGAAGAATAAAAAGAGTCACGGAGAGAGGTTTTACGTAGCCGTTTCGCGTGTCAAGTCTACAGCTCTCGGTCGTCGTCGACGGCGATGCTGTCCTCCGGGACCTCGTCGTCGCGCTCCTCTCTCACTCCCAGCAATTCGAAACGAAAGATAATCTTGCCTCGACGACTCAAGAACCTTTCGGCGGCGGCGCAGAAATTCCTTTCCAGGTATACACATACCCGTACATATAGATTCAGCTCCACACGATCGCGTATAGGTATATATGTATATAACGTAAACTACACCTATATAATAGGTGCGCACGTGCTGATGTGCTTTTACTGCGAGCTTTAAAACGGCCCCCGCAGTATTTCGCCGCCGATGTTCATCGCCTCTCTCGCGCCTCCCCGACTAGACAGATTAGTACTCGGTACTCTCAAAAAGTGCAATTACTCCCCCGTCGGCGGACAGCCAGGCCAGGAATTACGGCCGCGTTAAACTCGGCTTTAACGACGCTTCGCGCACCTTTTTCGGGATTATATTCTTTATAACGCGTAGCTAGCTCTAGCAGAGTATTAAACGCGAAAAACTGATGGATAGTATAGTGCACGCTTCCAATTTACGCTGAGTCGCTCTCGATATACGACTAGAATATATTCGACGAAACGACGGGAGAGATTTCCGTATACGCGTTGGTGTCTCCATTCATTTATTTATGTCATATTTATTATAAGGAATCAATATATCGAGTATATTCAGCAACGCGACGAAATTTCGCCGAGCAAGCATCCAATTAGCCGGTTGTATTGTTTTCTCCCATTTCACCGGAAGTCTCACATCCCGTGCCAAGGGCAATCAGCATCGTTATCGTCATCGCTCCCATCATCGTTCTCCTACTCCTCGCGCAGTCGCGCGTCAATCGTCGCTCGCGACGTTTGAAAAGCACCGCCGCCACCGCCACTCCTCCGGCAAAATCCCTGTGTGCACGTTATGTCCTCCTTCCCTTCCTCCCGCACGTCTATACGTTATAGATATATATATATATATACGGACACTAGCAGTGCCTTACACACCTATATATAGCTGAAGCGAACGTTCTTCTCTCTCAGCGCGTTATTGAATCCCGCGCCTGCATGTCCGTCGGGTTTATCGATGCTCCGTGCCAGGTCAAACGTCAGCTCGACGGCTCGTATATATAGGGGACTCTCTGCGCTGTCTGTGCACTGGATATATAGGTATACGCTTCTCATCTATAAGGAAGACAATACGTGATGGCTGCCGATGCAGTGCAGTATACGTCTCTCTGGTTCATCTTCACGCTGTGTGTTATATAAGTGTGTATCTTTCTTTTTGGCTTTATTGCTCGAGTGTCACGCATGAGTATTGATGAAAACAATCGAGAGAAATATACCGGACGAATTTTCTGGGAAATCGCGCGGAAAACTTCAATCGTGTGTCTGGACGCAATCGACTTGCCCGGAACGTTCGAGAGAAAAGTTTGTTCGAGGCGTCAAACTGCGGCAAATCAAACAATTATCGCAAAACTGAAGAAAAAAAAAACATACACACAGAGGAAGAGCGAGTAATTGCCAGAGGGGAGAGGAAAATCTCGAAAGAGAGAAAGAGTACCGGCGAAGAAGAGGAAAGAGATAGAGATAAAAGTATATATATAGACGAGCGAATAAAAGAGTTTGAGCATTGGGCACTCGAAGCGTGCGCGAAGCAATATTCTTCGCACGTACATATCCGAGAGATGCGATATTGTTACGTGAATTTGCCCCCTTTGGCGTTGCCTCTATATACACCGCTCTACCTCTCCCTCTCTCTCTCTCTCCTTTGTCTATAAAGATACATAAACTCAGTCGTGCAGACGTACTCGAACATTGAACCTCCACACACGGCTTATTATTACACAAGGCAGCACACACGCATACACGTACACGTCGGTAAACCCATACGATAGCATTGACACGTATGAGTAATCTCTTCCGCTCTTCCTTTGTCGGGCAAATTGCAGTGCGCACTTCTCTTTGCGACGAGGATTATTATACACCAGAGATACAGCTCTCGCGCGCACGAGCTTCACGACCGGCGGCATTACAGCAGCAGTGACAGACTCGATATCCCGGTGCGCAAAAAAAAAAAAACAAAACAAAACAACAGAGAGAAAGAGAAAATACAAAAGGAAGTGGGTAAGAAGCTTGGAGTGTAAAGTAGAGACGAGAACTGAGTGCGCCTGAGAGATGAATCGAAGTAAGAATTGCAGAGGCGTGCGCTAGGCACTTTGCGCGTTTCTCTTGAAACTGTTTGAACGGTTCGTGATTTTTTAGTCGAGAAAATTCGCTTCGATGTTTCTATACGCGTATATTCTCAGCTAAAAACGAGATGATATCGAAGAACAAATAAAATTGACCGTATACATCTGAAAAAGTTTATCGATGTGTCGATAAAAAGTCCTTATCTCTACTGCGGTGTAAAATCCCAACGCTTTTGGTTTTCAATCAAGTTAGCCAAGCTCGGTGATCGCGAGTATAAGAAGATTAGAGCTTTGCAGGGGAGGGTACGTCATCGGGTTTAAGCACCGCGAGCTTGGTTTGTTCGCGATAGTTGGCGGTCGAATCTATCGTAAAAAAGACGGCGAACAAACTAAGGGATTCCCATTGCTGCTTTCTCTTATCCGACTTGCTACCGCGAGATATAAGAAGAAACAAAAGCCCTTGATTTTTCGACTTTGTTTTCCCGGTGCTCTTGTTGGCAAAATCAACAAGGAAAAGGATATGGGGCCGAGAGGTTCAGCATAAGTTAAAGGGTCAACGTTGTAAATACGCGGATACAACTCCGCGAGTTTGCGCACGTGTATATGTATGTGTATACGAGAACACGGCTCGCGCATGTGTATCTTTGCGGAATTATTTACGATACGGTCTATGAGTTATATGACGGGAGAACCTCGCTTTCTCTCTCTCTCTCTCCCTCTCGTGATGGAGTCAACTTTAAATTGGAAGTGGAATTGTGGAGAGTCGAGGGATTGTATCTTTTCAAGTAGTTTCCTCGGAGAAAGAAACGCTTTAAAAAGTAATTTACGTACTAACAATTATAAACCCTCACTTCCAAACACACACACACACACACACACACACACACACACACACACACACACACACACACAGCGCATGTAACACAGAGGCTGACGCGTGTCTCGGGAACACTCCATTAATTTTCTCCGGACAGATAGTCCATCCTTCGCTGCCGCCGACATCAAGTGCTAAAGTGCCGAGAGAGAAGCGCATATATATATATATATATATATATATAGCTTATACAGCCACATAGCCATAAGTACACACCGACGGAGAGAGAAGAATGCGACAGAAGGTCGAGAGAATAAGAGCGGGGGCGACGCGAGTCGGAAAACACAGAAGAAGAATAAGAAAGAAGAGACGACGACGACGACGAGTGCGCAGAGAGAACGTATGGGAAGGTCAGTTTTGTAACGAGTACGCGCGCGTCGCCGGTAGCCCATAATTTCTCTCCTGCAGCCGTAGCGTTGTTCTCTTTGGGTTTCCGCTTCTCTTCACCTCGCTGGCTCCTCTGCAGCAGTGTAGCTATATATATATATATACACGCCTTGCTCTCTCGCGCCCTCCGTGTCGACGTCGCTCCACGGTGATCATACTCCTCCACCTCCGTCTGCGTATACCTTCTCTTTCTCTACGACCTTATCCTTCTCTCGGACAGAGAGGACAAAGAGAGTCGACGCAACTGCTGCTGCTGCTGCTGAACTGCAACGAGGACGAACTCTCTCCGGGAGATAAAGCCGTTTAGATATATAGCTGTATTTATAAGCCGAATGCGAGCGATTAAACCCGTGAAAAATGAGGACCGAATGAGCTTATCGCTTTTCGAGCTTTGGGTGCTGCCGTGTTGTAGAGGATTGTATTTTAAACCTGTACTGTTTGATGAGTCATCCCGTGAGTGGAAAGAGTCGAGCTCGGCAAGACTTCCATTATACCGTTGGACGAGTCGAGCTCGATATATTGTAAAACGTGAAATCAGCAATAATACACGAGTAACCCTCGTCCCGGAATCAAGCCATGAACACATAGAAATTCATCAGAACAAGCGCAGCGCTCTCTCGCGTTGTTCCCAGCCTCTCCATCTCGACTGGAGTGAGAGAAGATGTGTGCAGCCGTCCAGGAGCTACTGCAAATTTACGGTCCGCTACTTGGCGAGCGCAGTAGCTGCTACGCGAAGTCTTGGGTCAGACAGGAGCCGGAATACCAGCAGCCGGGGGAGGGCTAGTATGCAGCGCAGCCGCTTCTGGCAGTAGGACCTCGGCTCCGAAGCTGCAAATATAAGGGAATGCGCGGTAGCACTCTCTCTCTCTCCCTCGCGAATTTACGGCTCGTGCACGAGTGCTCTTCTCTCTCTCTCTCGCTTGCGACATTTTTCCGCCTACGCTATTTTCGTCCCGTTGCTTTTTTTTTCGTCGAGCCGCAATTTTACAATTCAAAACGACTCGCGAGCGTAAATACTCGACACGTGACGCTTTTCTGCGATGCGCGCGTCTCTCCCCCTCTCGCGAGCGATAAAGTACTTTGTCTGAATGGAAAAGCTAGCTGCGTCTTTTGTTGGGCCATTTGCGAGCTGACGTTGGATGGTATATCGTCTCGTGCGCGTGTATTTCACGTTTGTGTTTTTTTTTTAAGCCCGATTCGGTACTCCCCCTACTGCATCGCCGAATTTCACTTTTCGGCTTCACTGAAATGTCTGCACAACTTTTTTTTAAAAACGGACGCGTAGATAAAAGGATTTATTTACGTACATTAATATTTAGTTAATTAACTTCGCGTATTGTCTTAGAAGATTATTTTTATTCGTATAGCAAATATTGGCAAAGTCTTGGCTTACGGGTAATTCATTATAGCCCTGTTTGATATTTTACATTGATTACGTGGCTGAGAGGCGAACCGCAAAACTTAATTAGCAACCTTCCAAGAAGTTGCATAATGCATAAGGACCAAAACTACGTAACCCTTATATAGGGCACGTTCTGAAATATAATAATCAGTTTGATTGACGTACAGCGAGATAGCACGTCAAATCGATGTGTATACAAAAATACCTGCTGAAATATCAGCGTGAAATTCGCAGTGGTAAAACAATTACACAGCGAAAAGACCTGGAACCATCAGCGATTGTTTAATTGTGCCACATTGTCAACAGAAATTCGCAGCCAAGTTCCACAACGGTAGCACCAGTAGAATTGACAATTTCATCGGACAGACGTCGACTTCCGCGAATCAGTTTTTCACAGCACACAGAGCGCGCGTGAAACTGGCAGGCACGCGTGATTTGTCAGAGTTCCAAGCGGCCTGAAAACGCGTGAAATTGCCAAAAATCGGTTTCTTCCAATTTCCTCTCTCTTTTTTTCCATACATATACCGGCTGCCAAGTCCCGGTAGCATCAGGCGGCTGTAGCCATATTCTCCGCCGATGGATTCCTGGACGCGCCAACGCCGCCGCCGACAATAACCGTCAATCCCTTTTATGCGCGCGAATGAGGCCGGCTCGATTTCTTTCCTGGCGGCTTTCGCGCGGAAGAAAACTCCCGCTTCTCCCTCCAGACAAGCCAAGGAAGTATAGGTGAGAGGAAAAAGCGAGAAGTGCAGAGAGAGAGAAAGAGAAAAAATGTATAGAATCGTCTGAAGAAGAGGATGAAGGGAGATTCGATACGCCGATATGCGCGCGTACCGATATCTATCTTTTGCCGCTTACTTCTGCCTCGCGGGTCAAAGAGAAGCCGTGCGCGCTCGCTTTCGTTTCTTTTTTCCACACTACTTCCTTCCGAGTCTCTCTTCCTCTCTTCTTCTCGTTCCTTTTTCTCTTCTCTGCTCTTAAACGAATGATACGGAAATACTTATGCTGATGATCCGTTGTCACGCACGCGAGCCACCACTGCGAAGAGGGATGCAAGTGATGTTTGAAATTATGCTAGTTTTACTTTTAAAATATATTTCGCCACGAGAAATATGGCTGGTTTAACTTGCCAGCTTTACTGATCCCCTATACTCTCTCGCGTACAGAAATTAACATACGTATATTTAGCTTTGAATTATGTGTCTGGCGAGAAATCGACTTTAATTCTTTCGCTATTCGCGATCGCGTACCCGTACGTCTTTTGCGTGATATGATATGGGGCTACGTTTGGAGGTGAAGAATTTTATAATATTTTTAGACCTGATCAATTTACTCGGCTATAACGGCTAACAAGTGTTTTCCAAATACCGAGTTAACTTATAACTATATTAAATGTTTTTGTCCTATTATATTACTGTAATTTTGACAAACAATATTTCTTGCTGAATTTTCCCGACCAGTTATGCGGGATAAAAATGTCAAATTATTCTATTATAAAATTGAGTAATTTCATCAGGATGGAGATAAACAGTTCACATTAGACATTTGAACAATATTTTCATCGTGAAATCGTATGCTTTTATCAGGTTTAACAAACAGTTCGCTAAACACCATTGTTCTCGAGACAGCTACGATAATTGAAAAAGCTCTCGCCACAAAGCTGTTCAACCTGAATGCTTTACGCGAATTGTTATCAAATTATAAATTTCTCGTGATTTCATTTGCGAAAACTGAATTTCTCGGAAATACAAAAGTTTTTTGCATAACGCTCGAGTTACCAAGCTGAAAAGAGAAGTCCTGATATATAGCGCGCAAAAAATTTGAGCGCATTTTTGCTTATCTCTCCATTCTCTACCTTTCAACAGCTCGTCGGCTGATAAAAAAGAGAGTTTGTTAAATTTTTCAATGTTCGCCACGCCCTTCGCCATTACTGGAATTTATATTCAAGGAACGAAAAGCTATTTAGTCGACTTTAAACGCGTATAAATGTGTAAGGGTATAATAATAGGGTAGCTCGAGAAAGAGAGAGTTTTGTTTACTCTATTTTTCTGTCTCATTTCTCCCCCGGTATTCCGCGTCGCGAAAAGAGACGACAGAAGAGGGATCCGCAGGCAGAGCTCGTTCTTCGACGTGACTTAAGAAGCACTTTCGAAAAGAACACGTCCAACCCGAACGGCACACCACTACCTCTCTTGTAATCCTGCTATGCAACGCGCACAGCTCGGGCTCGCTTGGAATTCAACATTAAATGCTTCGGGCTCGTTCTTCTTCTCCTTTTTCTTTAATTCATCGTTGAGTCTGTCCAATTACCGTTATGTTTTTCTGTGATAAAAATCTCCTAATTGCGTATATTCACGCGGTTTTTCGAAACTGAAAGGGTTTTATTTCGTTTCGTCGAATTCACCCGACAAATCGAGGATACTTTAGCGAATTGATGCCTGAATGACCGGTAAATCGATGGCAAATGTTGATGCCTAATTAGAGCTAACGCAACTCCATCACTGAAACCCTACGTTGAGCTGACTTTTACTGCTGCCCCGGATTATCGTGATATCGATATACCATACTTCCATCAAGCTCATCTATTTTTTTCTATCGGACAATGCAATATCATGTTCTACAGCATAAAACGGTAGCTGTTTTTCGTCGAGATTTTCTATTCAGCGATATTTTAATTTTATATACATAATCCCCGTACATCAGTTATAAAGCAGTATTTCGAGTCGCTATTCTCTCTTGAGCCGTAGCCGTCCGCCAGACTCTTTTCACTCTTCCTAAACGAAATCCACTTGACGCCATTGTCTTTATACGCTCTCGTGGATGGAACACGACAGGGAGTACAGTTTCTGCGGGAAATTCGAGTTAGCCGGGCACGCAGGTGAATGGAAGGGGAGCGAAAACGGAGAGCAAGATAAAGGGAGTAGCAGCACCAGGCCGAAAGGGTGGAGAGATAGACAGAGAGATAAAGACGTAGAGGTGGTGTGAGCGAGAACGTTGGTGCGGGTGGCGGAAGGAATATTCGGGAAAATGCCGCGTAGGAATTCAGGGTTACGAGCTTAAGTTAAATTCGAGGACGCGTGAAAGCTCCCGTCGAGAGAGATTAAGGCCCTCGCTACTGCAATAATCCAAGCGATAATTATCGTAAAAGTTGCACTAAATTTTGCGTAATTGTCCCGAGCTTATGGGACAAGTTTTAGCCGCAAATGTGATTTAAGTTTATGGAGAAAAATTTTATTATCTCGTTGAGAGAGAAACCAATAGAAACCAACCAGCTGTCGTCATCACATCGACTGTCAGTCAGAGATTTTAAGACAAAATCCGATCGCGTTATACATCGATGTTCGATGTAGCCGTTAAAATTAATCATCGCGAGTATAATCCTACGAATGAAAACGTCGCTGCTTAGAAAATCAAAGATGGTTAGGGACTGATTAGAGATCTCAATTTATTCGAGCATGGCAGCACATCGCAGAATCTTCGGAAGTGTTAGCCAGCTCGGGCGGCTAGCTCTTGGGCCGCCAACGCGCCCAAGCTTGATTACTCTTGGCCTCCAGCCAATTCGGATTAGTTGACGTACTTTTGAGACTAAACGATCCTATCACCGTCCAAGCAAAGAATATAATTACTCTCGGGCCGACGTTTGCGCGTAGACGAGCATCTCTAACCGACCTTTAATTGCAATGATTGACTTTCATTGACTCTTCGCGGCCGCGAGACTCGGTTGATCCGATTACCATTTACCTCGGCGACTAGACATAGTGTATGTTCTTCGTAGAGCTTGCGAGAAATTGATTTTTCCGGGAAAATGCCAAACTTAACTCATGCAGTTTGTTCCGTCGCGTTTACAAACTCTACATCTTTCTCATTCATTCTATCTCTCTATCGTTCGGTCTTTGTACATGTGCTCTTCTTACACCATCGCGTAACATCTTTCATATACATCACAGCCTTTCATTTTTCGCGAGCAATCTCACTCGCTTACTCTGTGTCTATTCTGCTGCATAAATTTTTTCGCCTGCACTTGATGCTCCGCTTTCTTTCCATCGGTCACGTCCGACCGGTGGTTTTATTCCTTCTTTTTCCTCAGCACCAGCGCTCTACAAAGCTCGTCCCGGTGCTCTTCCTCTCTCTCTACTTCAAACATCCATTTGCCTTTTTGATCTCCTTTATCATCCCGTGCTCTGCTCTATATAGCCGATCCTGTCCCTTTACCTTGGCACTAGCTTTTATCGAGTCAGCCTCTCGCCGGTATATATACACGTATATAACACTCCTGCAGACGCCAGAAGCTTTATCGTCCTGTAAACACTGCACCTGCACAAGAACCGGCCGTTGGCGGGATATGAGAAGAGAGCTTCGACGCCCAAGTCATTGTCGAGCTTTCTTGCTAGATACCGCGCCTTGCTTTCGGCGCTGTGCTTACCCTTCTCTTCTTCCACCTCTCTTCCTTCACTTCTTTCTGCACAAGCCGAGAGAAGCACTTCATCTCTTTTCATTGTCTAATGCTGTGAGAGAGCACCTCTCAGCGTTCAGAGCTCCGACGCCGGCATTGTCAACTTTTTGCGCGGACTCGAGGCGCGAGAAGAAGGATTGGAAAATGCAATCAATGGGAAGATTTACTCCGCGCGCGTAATCTCAGCGTGATTAATTGAGTTAACTTGCAAAGAATTTCAGCTGCATCATTGTTCCGTAGCTGAAAAAGATAATTGAAAATTGATTGCTAATTTCGCGATACCATCTATTGGGGAACTTGTTATCCCACGTACTCCACTCTTCTATTTCTATACTTATAATATAAGGTTGTACTAATACACAATTTGAGGATTAAACAAATATTTCACAAATACAATTTTCGCAATAATTGAAACCCACAAAGGTTATTAAAAAAATACAAGACTAGACGTTCCAGCTTAGAAGAGAACACGGGATCAGGCAATCTTCTCATCTGGCCTCTACGGGCAACGATCGCTCGAGGGTTATTCAAAAAATAGCTTCCACTAGAGCTTCGCAATCCACATATACAGCCCAATCGTGGCCAATAAAACGCCACGCTACATAAAACAAAAAGGAGCTCTCAATCTCTTTCTCTCTCTCTCTCTCTTTATCTTCCTCTTTCTCCTCTATACTCTTCCAACTCTCCACGCGTGCGCGCGTCTATCGAATCAAGTCAACGTGTGTACTACTGCACATACTTACACACGCTTCGTTAGTTCTCGTTCAAAATCGCATTCGAGGGAATTTTCGACGTAAAGCCACTTTCAGTGGTACTATATACAGCTCTCTCTCTCGGAAAAGCCGTACGTGAATCTGATGAAGCAGGAAACTGTCTCTCGAGATAGGCCGCGCCCTGGAAACTCAATCTTGGAACATATCCGTTATCTCTCCAGGGCGCCGGTGCTCGAGAGGATCTGCACTGCTGCTTGCTGAACGAGTGTTAGTATGCATTAGGGGTAAATACCGGGGTACTTATACCGTTATATAGGTCCAAGAGGATTCGAAATCATAACGGCGTGTGCTCCCCTGCTTGCCTATCTCGTTATGTTTATATTAGTCGAGTGTTGATGTAATCTTGAATTTATTACTTGCATTATTGCACCGGTAATTTTTTTCAGTCTTCCTGAGATAGCGAGTAGGGAAATGATGATATACTTATAAAGATTTATTCTTTTGTGTACGTCAATGAGATATCGAGCGATTGCACACGAAATATTCAATAAAAGCGAGAATACTGGAAAAGTCGCGCACCTTTTGGAGTGAACAAGTCGAGAGATGTAAACGCTGTAACGTGCGCCAATAGATGAATAAAATTCTTTTTCCTGGAATTCACGGTGCCTTCAGCTTTTCATGAATCCGACAGAATTTTCCAAAGGAAATGAAGAATGAAGCTCGTAAATAATGTGATTTCAAACTTCTGAGAATTCAATTAGAAATGTTTACGAACAATAAATTGAAGTAACTAATTATAGTGTTAAAATAGTTTAGCATGCAGGAAAGCAAACTGCTCCGAAGGGCGCTAAATCGTTTGTGAGCAAGGCACAAATATACGTTGGAACGCGAGGAACGCTAGATTCATCGTTTAACCAAAAGCCATTTGGCAAATGAAGCTCGTCTGAAAGCGGCATTCACAGCATTCCCTCTGCACTTACACGAGTATGTTATAGTCATCACGTTCATCAAAGTGATACGGGCTAGATTCCGATGCTTCAAGACGGTTACAATAAATCCTCATATAAAAAATTATTACGAATGTAATCGAATAATCAATATTCATATAACCGTAAAAATGAAAATTTAAAAACATGATAACAAGAGGTACATTTGGTTACTGTGATTCATCGGAACAAAGCGATTTGGGACTAAACCGTCGCCCACGGCTTACCGCTCAAACTCTCCGAGTTTCTGGTCAGTGAAGATAGGTGGCGCTTAGGCGCTTTTGCATTTCCCTTATCGCTATCTGCTGACCCCTGTGCATATGTAGCTGTAGTTCACCCATGCCAAAACTGAGGCCAAAGCGTCATTTCTTGGGTCTGATCTACTCATGCTATAACTGTCTATGTCTAAAGTGTAAATTTTTGATATCAATTGTACTATAAGCATATGATAAATGGAATCATCTTACACTTTTGCGATTTTCTCAATTTAGAAACAAGGCCGGAACATCAAACGAATACCGCCCTTTGTACCTCACGTCTCAGTCATAAAGAAATGATGTATCCATGAGATACCTGCAGCGATACCGAGAACTTAAATTCACGGAAATACAAAACACGACACGAAACGATCTTACAAAAATCGTACTCTTGAATCCTTGTGAGAAGTCTCAAAGGACGACTACTTTCGAGTATACGAGCTCAAGTATATCTACATCCTCCTGCGCAGTCGAAGAGTCACCTGATACGAACCAGATTTATAATCCCACCCTGACGCACGTGCACCTTCATTTCCGTATACGTTCCGGTCTGACGAGCCATGACCACAGGTAGGCTTACGAAGCTAATCAATTTCATGCGGAGACCTTTTGCTCTCTCCAGCAGCATATGCAGAGCACACATAGGCCCCAAGCGCTCGCAACACACACACGCGAATATTCCAGCTGGGTGGTTATCACGTATATGTACCTTAACGCTAAACCAGTGGACTGCTGCAGTGTGTTACGAGGCCGCGCTTTCGTCGAGTGGCACTACTCGACGTTTTACACGGGGATCGGGGATTCAAGGGGACAACGTGCACGCTACTGCTACCGCCGACTAGAGGATACCGCGATAAATATTGTGCGGAGATGGAGGAAAAAACGGCAATGCGGGTATACGCGTGGCGTTGTCGGTGACGTTAACGAGCGCGCTTGTAATTTCAAAAAGCTCGAGGGTAACTGGGTCGATGGTGTAAATGTCAGCCGGATATTTTGGCGCGCGCCTAGTCGTGTTGGTAATGATTCAAATTTTAGTGCAGGTGCTGTTTATTCCACCTACAGGGGACTATAAAGGGATCAAGGTGTTGTGGAAAAATATGGTCGTGCGGCGATGCGTATAAAAGTAATTTCGCTGGGAATTGAAGTCTTGCAAGGATTGTTTTTTTTTTTTACTTCACGGTGAATCGATTACTTAATTTTTTATTAAAAAATCACATTACATTGCCACTGGAATTCAACCTTTTCCGTTTTACCATCACAACGCGCAATATTATCTTCCTACATACTTGTATTATCTTGACTTTCGAATTCGATTTCAAACTTTAGATTACTCAGTACTATGTGCGACTGCATTATTCAAAATCCGCACATCGCGCGCCATAGGTATAATACAATGCGCACATTCCCACCGCTGCCGCCGCACATCTCCTAAAATCCGAAATCAATAGTGGCTGCAGAGAGGTCGCGCGGATGCGAATAACCCGGCCGAAAAAGCGATGGAAAATAAATTTTTCCCTCTCGTCTGAAGGATTTCACGAGCTTTAGAATCAGGCATCAAATAAGTCCCGAATCCAATATAGGAACGGTTACGCCTGCGCACACGTATATACATACACACACGCGGGTGTGTAACAATGGCAATTCGAAGACTGCACAGGATTCTCTACTCGGGCGAGAAGAAGAAGAAGAAGGAAAGGGAATAAAATCCGCCGCCGGCGAAAGAGGGCCAGAGAGTAATACAAGAAGTCACAGATTCTTCGACAGCTTCGTGTAAACGTGTGTGTGCATATCTAGATACACGCAACAACAGACCGAGAACGCAGCCAACTACGCATATATACGAATGCATAAATCGCGTGATCCAAGCGTAAGCCATCGCGACTCCTAGCGATTCTTCAACTGAGGAAGTTTCAATATAAGATTCGCTTTCCTGTCGCTATACAGCAGGGTGGCTTTTTCCGCTCGCGGGGAAAATACATGATCACAGCCTCATCCTCGCGAATCTCGTTTCCGGCTTTCGCAGCCGCGTAAAACTCGACCGAGAGACTGGCACTGCTGGGAGAGAAAGGTGGAAAGGAGAGACAAACTTTTGGGCTTTGCGACCAAGCTGCTGTCGTGGGATTTGCCACTGGCTTCTATAGACCTTTTCACTGTGCTGGAGGCTGTAACTGCTGTTCGCTTTCTCTCCCGTCGTCGTCCCGACGAAAACAACGCCGATGCTTTATGCGATTAAAAGTATCTTTGCGAATGCCAAAGCGTGATTTTTTTTCTCTTTTTTTCTTTAGATTATTCTTGGGATACGTGCCGAATTAGGCAATCAGGCACGAATTTTTAGCCTCTCTTTTTAAATAAAAACTTGCATTATCAATCATCGCATCGAACAAACATTAATTACGAGAGAAAATATAACGTTCAAATGTAAAGTCAAATAGCTTTGGCAAACTAAATCAGAATTTGTGATCCGAGAAATGTAATTTACAAAATGTTATACGAGACATCTTATCTGTATTTGAATTCCTCGAATAAAATATTTCATATTTTAGTTAAAAGTTAAAATTAAAATTGATGCAGAACATCGCTCGTAACTTCACTTCTATACATTACGCTATATGATAAAAACTGACAATAACTTTTGACTCGCGCTTCCAGGAATGCTCGCGTCTTTTAACGCTCCTACATTTCAGACGGGCGTTAAATTTCGCCGTCATTATACGGCGCATTTTTCGCTCTGTATTACCGAACGTGCTTCACGCGCTCCAGTAGACGAAAAATTATGTTTCGCCGTGCAGCAGCATTTCAATTTGTTCTAACATCCCTCATACATAAAACATTCTTGCGTGCTTGCGAACGCGCAAGCGACCTGCAGCAGCAGAGCCGGACTATATATACGTATATTCTCTCTCTCTCTCTCTCTCTCTCTCTCTGGCTGACTACGTGTACTGTGTACATACATTTGGAAAATTTTTCTGCTTCAAAGTGTTGGTTGTTCCCGCAGCTATTCTGAGGGGGAATATAAGCTTAAATCATGCTTGTTAGTTCCGTATATCTCGCGACTCTTCTCCAGGCATATTAATATGCATCGTCAGCACAGAAGTTTAAAACGTCGAGAAAATACGACCTCGCAGGTATACAACCTCAGACGCAGTAGGATAAACAGCCCGAGAACTGAATCGTGTGTATGGTACTAAGGGAAAGAACGACACACGCAAGAGGCGACATTCAATTTGTACGATAATAATTTCAGCTCCAGCGCGACGCGCGCGTTCGCTCGCATTCCATCTGTAAAAGCTTCAAGGCCGTATAGTTTTGCGGGCTGCGGTGGCGTCATTACACGATGCCTGCGGTACCCGTACAACTCTCCGTCTATCCGGTGACCGCATATCCGTGTAACGTTCCTAGCCTCCAACGCACGTGTGTATGTGTCGAATTTGCCTTTGCGCGAGCTCTACAACTCGCCGCGAAACTCGTGCACAGATGCCCGGACGGATTCTCGCGGCTTGTTGCAGTGTCGGCTTCGAGAGAAAGAGAGATAGAGCTTTGGCACAGATGGAGGACTTTTCTATTTTTAGAACTGCGTTGGCTAAAAATGTTTTACGGCTCCCGCTGCGCGTCGCTTTGAGCTTTTCGCGTGTAGCTTGCATGCTAATTTCGAGACTAATTAGGTGGATTCTTTCGCAAAAGTTTGGCTAATTAAGTTATATACTTTGACCTCCTGTGATGTAATCTGAAAGTCAAAATCGCGGCGCTAGGCCGGAATTCGAGAGATAAAAATTTCTCTGATGAATTTGCCTCAAAAGGTGGATTATTATTTTATAAAATTGCTAACGTTGATGTAGCTTTGAAATAAATACGCGAATGTACATGTTTTAAAATTGAAAAGTACTATTATAATTACAAAGGTTCGAAATGCAAGAAATTTATTACAGGCGCATTGAATGAAAATGTCCTCTTGGCGAGGATTTTACCAAGCAAGTGATACATTGAGAAAGTCTTAATTTAAGTGAGAATCAGCTTTAAATGAAGAAGGAATGAGTGGGTAGAAAAAGGGGAACATTCATTTTACGAGGAAAGAAGTGATACAAAGAAATTACGCTTTTGAACGTTTCAAGGGAATTTTTTCGTAGAAAAAGAAAATTAAAATTTATTTTGAAAATGTTGAAATGCAAAATTAATATAGTTCTGCAAAGGAAAACTCAAGGAAATGAATTCTACGCCCTTTTCTGCATTTTACATTCAAATTAATTAATTAATTAATTATAATTTTAATTAGTTTCAAATTAAATCAGCGAACAATGCAATTGTTCAATACAGAGGTTTTAAACGGGGCTTCCTCATCAATGATGCAGGAGATGTGCAATTAAACATTCGAAAGTAGCTGCAACAGCTATATATATTTAGCGCATCAGAGATAGTAAATCTACATGAAACAAATTAAATATGGATGTATTAAACAAATTTACTTGACAAATTTAATAAAACTTTTATTTAATGTTTCCAAAGAAAGTTTGTTACACGTACTCCAGCGGGTTCATGTTTGAAAAAGAATTTTTAGTCAGATATACAGAAATTGGATTTTCCATCCTGCAGAGAGAAAGATTTTATTGCTTCCGCGCTTAAATCAATACAATCAGCTGATGAAACGTATCGGTACTAAATAACTTATTCTTTTTTTTTTCTTTTTCAGATCGCGAGACCAGGTGGAATTTCGCAATTTATGGACTCAAGCGGAAGTGATAGTTTTCAGCGAACGTCGACTAACCGTCTGACTACGGCCTACAACGTAAGTCCATTTCAAATTTATTGAGAATGCATAACCTGTGCGCCTTCGGCATTTGTTCAGTCTCTATACTCTCTGCGTTCATACCATCGCCCTTCTCTCTTTTTCTTATACATATACCTACGTAAAAAACGTATAAACTTTCTTTATTGCCGTCTTGCGTATCTTTTTTAGTAGTTCCTTTAGAAGACTGCATAGTCTCTTTTTTTTACATTTGTTCGGAATGGATAATCATTTTTTGCATTTTGAAAACAAGATGCTATGCAGTGTAATTTTATAAAGTAGATAATATTGTCAAGAATGATGTTTTCATCACTTTATTCATCATAACGTATACAGAAGAGTTTCAAGCTTAAAAATCTGAGTAAACTTTGAATGTCATTACTTGACCGATGACGCCCTCGGGGTTCTTACATTATGCGCGGGGAAACCCCATGGAAAACGGTCCATTACAAAAACATCAATAGAGCGTCGTTTTTTGTCAATCAAAAACTTTTCTATCAGCTGGTCCAGAGGGGCGATAAATTTTTGAAGTGTCGAATGAGAAAATATATCCCTTATTGGGTATGGAGGGGAAGCCTTTGTTGACTTTAGTGTCCCGAGGTTGTTTTATTACGGCAAAGCGCTTTTGGCGAAGATCCTATACGAGCGGACATGTCTCTCAAGTGTCACCTTCTCTCTTCCGTTCTTCCTTAGCCGATGGAATAGACGAGGACGACCAGCTCGTATCAATCAACCCCTCGGTTTTTTTGTCCGCGCCTCTTGCACACGACGTAGCACCGTCCGGTGTTGCCTGAATGGGGCTATACTACCTTAGCCTCGGGGCATCGTGCACGCTCGTACCGACAAGCCTCTTTTCGCGTGCAGCTCGAGTATCTCAGATAAATTTCTGGTCAGCCTATGCTCGATTTTTCCTCTCGGCGATTGAAAAAGTTAGAGCTTGATCTAGAGGGCTGCGTGTAAATAAAACATGGTAGAATAGCTGCAACGATTTTTTACGTCACACGATACCGATAAATCAACTCTCTTATAACAAGAAAATAATTTTAAACGCCCCGGAAAGATGTGATTTTAATCGAATCCTAACAGCGTGAAACGATAGTGTTAAAGGACTATAGATACTTGGTACGTCTTCAAGCGTATAAGCAGAGCGTGGGCGCGCGCGCGACGACAAAGGCTTGCATCTCGCTTGTTTCTCGCATTTAAATAACAAAGTTTGATCCTGTGCTCGACAGACGCGAATAAAGTGAGCACGTTCAGCCAGCCGATTGTTTGCGCACGAGTGGGAGAGACAAAAATTTCCTGATTAACGTGTTCGGGCTGCAAGACTGCAAACTTCCGAAGGCTTGCCAGAGTGTTGAGCACGTCAGCGACGCGACACTATGAAGGAAGTGTCGCTAGCCTTTTCCCCCTTTAATTTTGTCGACGTAACTTCTCACGGTATTTAATCACTGGCTTTGTGTGGGACATCATTACGTATAACTTTTTTTTTTTCACAAAAGAGTAGTAATTTGTCTGTACCCTAAACCTACACTTTTTGCTTTTTTGTTTCAATTTCCGAAAAGTTATAATAGATAATTTAATGCATAAATAATGCTGTATATTTTTGTGTATATTTGAATTATTCAGGATGAATTAAAATTTTCCGCATTTCAAATTTAATGAAGAGCGGATTCACATTGTTTTATAATTTTAATTTTGTACGATCGCTTTTACGGCAACATGACCGACGTCAGCAGCAGTTTATATTGAAACAATTCCGCGATGATGAAAAAAAAAAAAAATTAAATTCACAAAAAAGATCCATTAGAGTATGAATATGATTTATTAAAAGAGACGCGCTTTATTAAAGCCAAAACCGAACAATATTTCATGCTATACGGTCCTCGGTTGAATACCGCTGGCAAACTGAAAATTTTACATTCGCCGTCTGACACAGACGCATAACAGGGGCGTTAAATTTCCATGACTGCCCTGATTAATCTACTCTTGGCTGCGTTAGTTCGCGAGCGAATGGGCCAACGGTGGCAGGCATTTTCAAAAAATATATATTTGCTCCCAGAAACGTTCGGAACCATACCCCGAATATTCGCATTCAGTTCAAGTGTACCTATTCCATCAAAAGCGCCACTTCATCAATCCCCCAAAACGTTTGATCAATTAGAGACGTCGAATTGCACTTGTTTATCTACGGCAATTTCCATTCGAAAACCACTGCGATACTGACTAATTTATAGCATAACATTCTTAAAATTGATAGTATAGTATATCAAGAAATGTCAATCGCAAAATAATTGCGTTTATTTATCGAGTCGCACAAAGCATGCCTACGGCAATAGTCGAAATTTTCCAAAGTTCACCAAATCCGATTCTAATTGTGTGAAAAGTAGTAAAACAATTCGGCCTCACAAGAGGTATCTCGAGACTCGTTGAAAATCAATTAAACGCAGCGCGAGCGCGCGCGCGCGCGGGGCATAAAAATCGATCGCGATGGTGCTGAGGGAAATGCAAAATCAATGAGCACTTGATCTGGCCGAGAGAGCATCATGCGCGGAATCACAGTCTGTGAAACTTGACGCGGAATTCAATTATCGCTCAGAGCGAGAGCTGAGTGCAGAAGCGAACGCTCAGGCGAGATATGGGAAGAGTAGTAGCGCGACGTGTGCGCAAGCGAAGCCAGTGCTCTTCAATGAGGGAAGGCACTCGACGCGAGTTCCGCTTGCGGGATAAGGTAATTGGGAAGCCGAATCACATCCAGCCGCTGCGCTATGTATAGCCTCTTCGACTTCTCTCCGAGCGCACGCCTATATATTCTCTTCGTCTTCTTCTCATCTCGAAAATTTCATTCCGGAGAATATCGACACGAGAAAGCTGAGGAAGTCTATTACGCTTTTTGAATATTTCCATCTCGATTTGTGTGTGCGAATCAGTTGGACTCACCCGATGTAACATTCGCTCCGTTAAATATCACAACTATCAGTCCAAGCGATTCGCGCAGCAGTGTAAACAACAAGAACAACTACAACAACAACAACAACAACTTATCCGCAAGCTTCTAACCACAACTCGACTGGAAGAGGAATTAGCAATCTGGACAGTGCATTTCTCTGTACACTCCGTTTATTCCTCCGACGCACGCCAATTCACATCGTACTATACATGTATACGTGCATCATCTCTCTCTCTCTCTCTCTCCCTCTATAGCTTTGTAATGACCTTACACAGAACGACGCGGTCGTTTATGTACCTTGGCCCTATTCATTGTACGGCAACTACTTCGAGTCGTCTCCTGGTACTCGAACGATCCATATACCGTGTCTGTAGAGCTTTGTTGTGCGATGGGCCAAGTTCTCCCAACACAAGTAGAGAAGGATCGAATCTTAACCCCGGGCTATCGCGCGGTGCATTTCATGCATGCATTGACGACCAAAGGAATGCCTGATCGCGATGTGGATAACTTCCGATAACTCATTCGCTCATTCACTCACTCCCTGGAGTCCCGATTGAGAATTCAACGACTTCTCTCTCAACGCAAGCAAATTCGATTGTACGCTTGCTTGCTCGCTTGGTGCGAGTTTAATTAACGCGATAGCCGCGAGAAAAAGGCTCGGAGAAGTGCATTCGTAAAGTAGACGATTAGCAACGATTATCGGGCAACTCTGAGAGCGAGAGAAAGAGGAGGCGCGCAAACAACGGAGCTGAATCAATCTTCACAGGCTCCTTTACTTTAACGTCACGTTCTCTCGCTTCTTCCGATTCAATTAAAATTCCAATTTGGATAATCAGTCGCGCGTCTCTCTTCCTCTATATATATATACGCTATACGTACACGTATAGGTACGTACAGCTCTCGGGCGTGAAACTTGGCTGGGAGTAGTAGGCGACGACGCGCGCTGTAGGAGGAGGAAAAAAAAGACTCGAGTCTAAAGTGATTAACGTCGAAGTTCGTCTCTCCGCTGTTGAATTTGTATTCGGTGTACAAGCGCTTCTATCCACGTATGCCGAATCATCAGCAATGCGCACTGGCACGTATACATTATTAAGAGCTCAAACTTGCGAGCCGCCTTGACTTTAAGCTATAAAGATGCGGCTCGGCTGAGTGAGTTTTTCACACGCGTTCGAAGAGTTGTTTGCCAGAAGGAAAAATGACGAGAGAGCGGGAAGAAGAAGAGAGAAATAGAACGAGATATCAATTCAAGCGCGCGCTGGATTCAATCCAGGCCGGCGTGCCGTATACGCATCCACCTGCGCCCCGTACCAAAGAGTAGGCTAAACTGGTGCAGGAACTTTCGTCCCGCGTTCTGAAATGCAGATGCTCTTCTCGTCGGCGTGATAACTTTCGGGCTTCTGCTGACAAGGAGGAAATCGTCGACGAATCATTCGAGAGAGAGAGAGAGAGAGAGAGAGAGAGAGAGAGAGAGAGAGAGAGAGAGAGAGAGAGAGAGAGAGAGAGAGAGATTGTGATCATTTTCATGGTAGAATTTTTCGGGAGAAAATGCGTTTCTGCACTGAAAAAAAAAATGTGTTACACAATTACGAAGTGGAAAATGACATTTAAACGCAAAACAAAGCTATTTACATGTAGCTCTGGGAGTAGATTTGATGTGCAAAAAGAACACAGAGCCATTGCTCTTGGCACTAAAAAATTTGCTGCATAAATCCAGGAGAGTAAAATCGATTTCGAATCCTTCGCCTGTCGTGAAATAGCGCAAGGCGCTCCACTACTACTCTCACTAGTTCACGTGAAATGGTCTCAAAGAGGAAAAAAAAAGCTAATTTCCAATCGCGCATTCTCTCTTCTTTTTACCTTCTTTTTTTTTCATTTCCCTCGTTTGTTCGTTGCTACTCTCTTTATTCTCCTTCCGCTTTTTTTTTTTTTATCCCTCGGCCTTCTTTCTTAAAGTAGAACCTATTTTTCCCTTCGCTTCTATATATACACTCGCACTCTGATAATTTCGCTCCTCTCGTGTACCGGTTCTCTTCTCTCTTTGTCCTGAATACAATATGCCTCGCCTCGAACGAAATTTCGATACTCTTTGTATAGAGACGCCTGTCCCGGAAGATAAATATTCGAAAGCGATATCCACTACGTACGACATATATAGTTCCAGTCACAATTACTTCATATACCTTGACGCTGCTGATATCGACGAAAGGAATATCATCTTTAATCCGCGACGAGAGAGCTTAACCGCGCGCGATGCCATCTAAATTACAAATCCACTTCAGCAGCTTTTTTTTTTTTATCGCAGACCCAAATGGTCCCTTGTCATCAGGTTTCCGGTCTCGGGTGCAGCACTCATCAAGTCTAAGCCTATATATTAGTATATATAGAGCTACACACAGGGATCTTGGTGCGCAGAATCGCCGCATTATGATGTTCGGGCGCCTCGTCGATTACTCAAACGAGCGCAGCTACGGCAGCAGCACAGTTGCAGATAATCCGGCGCGAAAACGAAGATAAATCGAAGGGCTTATGTACCTCCCTACTGCGTTTCCGTATGCACAAAATGGAAGGATAAGCCCACGTCGCCTTCCATCTCTCTATAGATTCGTTTCGTATCATCTGTTCCCTCCTGCTTGCCACCTTCCAGACTCGAGAGCGTTTTCGAGTGCAGAAGCTTCGTCTTTGCGATCGTGTATACGACATTTGCGAAGAAAGGAGTGAGAGGAGACGCAGAAGAGAACGTCATCAATTTGCCGTCGCGAGCTGCACGAGAAACAATAACAGGATGAATTGCTCGAGGCAGCTTTTTTGCGGCTGTCAGATGCTTCGCGAGATCTGCAGGTCTCCCGTGTGTAGCTATTCCATTTCGTATGATAAGTTTTTACTTTTTTTTTTCTTCTATAACTTTTCGAATGGCCGGGTTTTCTTCTGCGGTACTGTTGATACTGCGAGAGAATAATTGAGGCTGTTTTCTTACTTTGATTGATTTTATTGATTAATGTTATTTTTAAACAATTAACAGATCGTCGTCTTTAATTTTTTTCAAGATATGAGGTAGATTCTTTTCCGCGGTTAAACGTTTTGATAATTACATCACACGTTACACAATCACAGATTCAATAGATGCCTAATACAGCAGTAATGAGTTTCAATTTAGCGATGTAAAGGTGAGTCGCAACTCATAGGTTAACTGGAGTTGCTACTCTTTAGAGACACTGTTTGCACAATGAACCGATACACTACTAGTCGAAGCTAGCAATTAGAGAATCAGAGCAAATGCTATAGTCGATGCCGGCTTTCACAGAAATTGAAAATTGCTCACATTTTCAGTCAAAGGCAATGGCTAACACATTTCATCATCAACTGCGCTATCGATTCCATGTGCTCGTATTATAGTTTGTTCTTCAAATATCAAAACTTTGTAAAGTTATATCATCAATTAACAGCGTTATAAGCGATGATTTAAACATCCACATAGTCGTATGAGCTTAATATTTGATGATAGAATAGAAGACGCAACAGAATAGCGGAAAGGTAATAATATTCACTCCTTATATTATGGAATGAAAACATTCCTTCCGTTTCCACGTCGGAGTGGATTATACGTATATATACCGAGCCATACTATATGCGCCATCAGTAGACAATTACCTCCTCGTCAGAGTCGGAAAGTCGGCTCTTGAAAAGCTAGTCATAGTCAAGTGTCTCTTTGATAAAGCTTCTGACAATCTGTTGCATCGATTTCCTTCAGCGGCAGCTGCAGCTTGTACATCGACTCGATGTAAGAAGTAGCGGAGCAGCGCCAGCAGCAGAGGCTCGAACTTGCCCAAGCTTTCGTATACGACAACACAGGAGAGTCGATGTGTATACCATCGCCGCATCCCTCTCTCCCTCTTTCAAGCTCAAGCTCTTTATACGAGCAAAGTTTCAGCATAGAAAAGGCGGGCGTTGTCTCTCGCTGCCAGTGCCGCCAGCTGCGGTACTACCTATACACGCGGCCACCACCACCGTTGCGCACCGCGAGAGCTTTTCAAGTCCCGCATATATACTTTGCGCGAGCTTTGTGCTCACATAAGCCACCTGTCTCCTCGTGCACGTAGCACCAAACAACTTTCACGAAAATCCGCAATTGAGGTGAGCTCGACGCGATCGACCGAGCTTATTGTTATTTTTTACTTGTCTCTCTCTCTCTCGCTAAATTTTTTCTGCTAAGGCTCGGCCTTACTAGAGAAGCTTTGCGCGAGCCATACTTTTCTCCAGGATTGTTCACTGGTCTGTGCGTATGATATGTGCACAAGGCTACTCTCGCTAGAGTGAAACTTTCTAATGAGAGGTTTGAAATCTTGTATAAACGAAACTCCTAGCGTATAAACATCTAAAATGCGATTTACATGAATTAATTATGAATATATTATGTACAGTAATTTTTTTTAACTGAATTCACAAGTATAACAATATTTTCATGAAAAGAAGCGTTTGCGAAAAAGAAGCTCAAAGGTAATAAGAGAATATACTGCTACTGTGGCTATGAACAAACATCGTACGAGTATACGTGGAAATGGAAAAACCGTGTAAACCTCTAATTAAGCTGTTATACCAAGCTCTTCTCGACTATAATGTGTGGCTCGAATTTTCCGATTCTTTCCTTTTCTGCCTTTATTTTACATACTTAATCAACTACTTTTTCGACGAATTAGTACAGCTTTATAGTATGTAGAATTAATGAAATATTTTACTCTACTAGACTTTTGGCGCAGTGCGCTGCGCGCACTGTAGTAGAATATTAATTCATTAACTTATTAAATGAAATATAAATGCTTGATTGATATTTTTAATATTTGTTTTCTATTACGGAAATATATCAAACTTTACAATATATGATTGATTCATTTCGCGCTCATGTAAATTTCAAAATTGCCGCGGTTTCGTCACCAACTACCTTTTAAAATTTTAAGGTTATGTCTCAACTCAGTTCGTGTCAACGTTCACATCATGTCACTTTTTGTAACAATGATAATATTTACAATAGAATATTATAAATACACAACTAATAATTATTGATATGTATTATAGTAATATATTACATTCTTTGTATTAGGATCAATTTTAGAAATCAAAAACAAATCAAAAAATTCTAACGATACTTTTGACGCATGCGCACTACACGAGCCAATCATATTGACGCATTCTTGGCTTCACTTCATCCGGTCATGACTTTTTTATATAGGGAAAAAAAACATCAAAATTTACAATCCGTTGTAGTAGCAGTTGGAGAATAAAATAGCCAATTAGAAAAAGTTCAAATTCAACGCTTGATTTCCAGAAATTTGAAGAACTTACCACGTGTAAAGCTCAAAGCGGACTATGTAGTTTGCATGATTCCCGCATTAATTCAAATTCACCGCGCTCGGTAAGACTTTTTTCCAGATCGAAGCGTTTTTTCCAACACGCACACACACATATGTGGGTTGAACGATAATATATCCATGTCGTCTCTCTCTTAGCTTCGATTTGGTGCACGGAGGGCGTCGACAGCTTTTCAGAATTTTCTCTCTTTCTCGCTATGCACCTACAAGCTGTGAGTTCGTTATCAGTGCCATTTAGATAACGGTGTCATCGCCGGCTTCGTCCTCTTCTCTTTATCTCTCTTTACCGCGCTTTTTGTATCGACTCACGTACACAGTACTTACCTCGCCGAGAATTCTCTCTTTTCGAGGCGTTATCGTACACCTCAGCGATTGCGCTCTTTTTATCCCGCGATTTCTTGAAATCGAGTTTATTATCGTTATGGTCTGAAGTTTAAAAAGTAATGACAATAAACGGTCTCTTATGTGCCGTGTCTTCTTTCAAGAAAATTGTCCCGCGCCTCTAGCTCGTCGAATAATGGACGTCGTTAAACTATTATCTTTATGTGTCTAATTGTATAGCCCGAGCTCTTCTCGCTACTTTCATTACTATTCTCGTCCGATATTTACGTAAATGCTTTCCAACAACGTATATTAAAACAAGCCATGTATAAAGGCCTGTATTAATTAATATATGCACCATGAATCACATTGAAAGTCTTGCCTATCACACGCTCGTAAATTGCATATCAAACTTCTGGAGACGTGTCGATAGCCACACGCCTCAAACTTCCAGGGTATACACCAAGCCTTTATAAACAGCAAAGGTGACTGCGTGTCAAAAGGTCAGTGCGTACGTTGTTTCGCGTATTTTATATTTCTCGGCATCGAAAAATGAAACACGAAGACAGCCATTTCAGTGGATCATCGCTCTTACATTTTTCAGGAATCGAAAATGGCCATAGGCTCGATGGCGTCAGATATAGCCCTTCGGCATCGATGGCTATATATATCTGTAGAGCCGGTATACGGCCAGCTCGCTCGAGTTAATTCAATTACGCGCAATCACCGCACGTCGAGAGAATCTCGTTTCCGCGCTAGAGAGACGGTAAATTAATTTCCCCCATCTCTATATAGCCCCCTCGCCTCTCTCTCTCTCTCTCTCTCTCTCTCCCTCTCTTTCATTGGCTACGGGTCTATTGCTTTCGTCTCGCTTTGGCGTCAAAGTGCGACGACTTTTTTAAACGATCCGTGAGACTGTGACAGAACGCTCGGAGAAAGCTTTACTTTTTCTCTCTGAATTTTTTTCCTTCTTGCCTCGCACACTCGAAACTTGGTCATTGAGAGAGTTGCCGATAATGATTGACTGATTTCCGCAAAACGAAGAGGATCAATTGCCCTGATTGGATGCTTTTGTTAGATATAGTAATCTACCTTTGATAAGAATCGGTGTAATATGAAACATTCATTTCATTCCAATAAATCGATTAGATCAAATAATTATGAGAGCATCAGTTTACATTTGGATTCTGCTTTTAGAAGTGTATTAAATTTTTTAAGGGAATTTTGGAGCAATATTTTATTCGTTCAATTTAATTTTTGACTCGAAGTTAGTTTTGAAAGAAAGATAATAAAAATAGCATGAGCAGCCGAATCAGCAGTCCAAACAAGGCAGTTTTAGCATCGGTGTCACACTACTGTATCTAATTGTTATGAAGGAAATGGAAAAGTGCCTACGCGCCATCTATTTTCACATTTCACAAACACGGAGACTTTTACGAAACAGCCATTCCAAAACAGCTTTCTTTTGGTAATTGATATCGCTCTACAGTGGTCTACTCGCAAAACTATAACGTATTACTAGATTAGAAAATATTACAATTAAAAAAAAGTATAGCCATCATAGCAGCATATAACCAGTATAAATTTACACCACAAATCACTGCAAAGCCGCACAGGTACGTGTGAAAACCGCGACGACGTCGGCAAAAACCTCTATAAACTCAACAATAACTCCGTCATTAGCTGATGCTACGGTGCACAACGTTCACCCGGAGCAAAGATTTATTCGGAAAAAAAAATCGCATTAAAAAAAACCGAGACACAGCAGCAACAGCAGCAGCAGTGGTGATGGCAACACACGGCTCGTTCAAACAAGCTCGCTAACGGTGACATAACCGAGAGTAACTGCCGTCCTCTTTCTTAATACTCGCGAAAATCTACTTGGCCACGAAATGATCGGTGAGGGCGCAGTAGCAGTTTTCCGGATGGCGCTGCGCGGTAGCATCCCTCCCTCGGTCTGCAGGTACACGCGCATTAGCTGACGATTTATGAGCGCGCCTCGGTCTTGTTCCTCTTGGGCCACACACTGGCCACCAGCTAGTAGTGCGCGCACACGCTTAGTAAGAGCCGAGCGATGGAGAAAGATGTGTCCGAAGTTGGAAGGGGGCCCACGGAGTTATTACCAGCGGATTGAAACTGTGCGACCGCCTGCGGGCCCTCCGCACCAGCTGTTATATGCTGCGTTGCACGCGAGACTCTCTTGTTGCTACTGCTGCTTCTTGGAGGTTGGCGGAATCTTAGTAAAAAGGGACCGGACAAATTACACTTGGCCAACCGCTGCGCGATAAGTATTTTGCTTTGCGATCGAGAGAGAAATTTATTTTTTGCAATATGATTGCGATCCAACAGGTGCGTGTAAAAAATATTATACTGTTTTCATATCGTCTCATTATAGTCCTCGAAAAAGATTCCGTGCACGCATCGCGATTGAAAATCAGAACAATAAAAGACTTTCGTCTCGGAGAATGAGAAAAGTTACGCGATATAGCGCTTGGCGACACAATAAGCTCCCGGTATACGTGTTCCCCATTAAGATTACCGAAACTCTCTCTCTCTCTCTCTCTCTCTCTCTCTCTCTTCCTGCCGTCGAAAATGAATGTTATAATAGAGGCGCCTTAGGGCAAAATAATATTATCGGCCGGCTGTAAGAGGGTGGTATAGAGTCTCTGCGTGACGGCGTCGTCGAGGCTTTATTATCCCTTGACTTCCCCTGGGCTTTCCACGCCACCTCTCTTTTATTTCTTGACTTAGGTATATATACGCTGCTTGTCAAGCCTTCCGTCGCCATACTCGACGCACATTTTCGATGTGTGGCGGCGTCACTCGGGAAATACGAAAAATCCAGGAAGATACGAGCCCCTCTTAATCACGCTACATGACGCTATATGTGTGGTGCGGGGGGGGGAATATATTGCTATTTAGCGAAGAAGGAACGGCTCGTTTTTTTTTACGATCTGTCGAGCGCGCCGAGCAGGAAGTTACGGCTGGTGCCTTTTTGGTGGTATATAATTGATATGCGCCGATCATTACGCGTTATTTGATTTTTCTCACAGCTGCTATCAATTATCGTGCAACGGAATCATTGCGAGATTTTGCTGCGAAAAAGCACAATATGAAAACGTCGTTATTTCTTCATTTTTTTCCGGATCCCAGCAACATTTGCCGACCTCTAAAAGCAGAGCTCTCTCAAGGCACACGCGTTAAAGCTCACGTGCGCACACATGTGTGTATATATACTCGCATATCGGCGTGTGCAGATTGCCGATTTAACGCACGAATCGCTCGTCAGCCACGCCATAGGCAGTTTACTCGTTTTGGCTCGCAAGCTACGACGGCGAGCTTTCGACCCTTTCATTCTGCTTTACGGACGGTATAATTACTCGCGAGGCTGGGGCTGACTTCCGCGCGCTGTAGGGCTATACTGCAGGAAACGACCGAGAGCCGACACCGCGAAAAGCCCCTTAACGAGCGAACTGACCGCGCTGCGCCCCCCCATCGACACGTTATATTCTTTCTACGGCTCGTGCAACGCTAATTTTTCGGTCAGGCCGAAATCACGCTCGACGAATTGGATATTTTGCTTGGCTACTTCTTTAATGCGCTGAGATTTTTTTAATAGGGAGCTTTCGAGTGACAAAGATTTAAAATATTATTCTAATTCTACAGGTATACAGCAGCATCGATTGATCGTCAATAATGAGCTGTTGTTGAAGTTGGAAAACATGGCTCACAATTACCTAAGTGGGTCAATTCGAATGTAGCAATATTGCGCTCGAGCATGGCTTTATAAGTCGTTATATTTTTTTATTAGTTATTATATACGCATACATTACGATTTGGTTCCGTCTCTTTTATAACCAACAGGGGCATGATAACTATCACGCGGCTCGAGCGCGACCCAGATTTTTTTTTTTCAAGCTTTATGAATTTCTTCAAGGCATGAACGTGAGTTCAGCTGTTTCTAGACTGAGGCACTTCTTTGACCATCTCGTTATCTCCAGCAACCACAAGTCACCTCATTAAGATCTCTTTTGAGTGTTTCTCATGCGAAAAGTGCTCTCTCTCTCTATTTCGTATTTTCGCTTGTTTTCGTTGTATTTTATTTACTTTTTCATCGTTTTTACTTTTATTTGTATTTTATATTTTTAATCTTTTATTATTTTGAAAACAAACTCTGCCATCGCGGTTCATTGTTAGAATAAAGTATTAGATTATTAAATTTTTATGAAAGCTTAACCAAAATAAGGCAACGTATTACCAGACTCGTTGAAATTGATAATAGCGGTATTGGTTATACATGAAGTATTATTATCACACTGAAAATAATATCCATAATTTATAGTGAATTTTACCTAAAATGATTCAACCTACATGCATACGCAATATTTAATGGCTTATTTCTAGGACCATTAAATGCATGAAACATGAATTCGTAACAATAAAGTTGGCGAGAGGAGGTTATAAAAATTAGTTGCCTTCTTAAATCGATCGTTAAAGCGTTGCATTTAAAAAAGGGGGTTTTGTGTGCGAGACGAAAGGTAAAATGTGGTAACTGATATTATGATGCTGATGGTAGAAAATATACATCGATTGAATCGCATCCGATAAGCGGAAAAGTGCGCATCTTGAGCGCACGTGTGAGATCTGTGCGCAGAGAGTAGAAAGGTTTACTAATACAAAAAATCAGCCAGGCCATAAATCGGCGGATATACTTGAGAGTCGCATGAGGACTTTTCTTTCTTTGAGGAATTCGAGTGAATGAAAAAACTTGCATGACTATGAGAAAGTTTGGACCTAGGAGTAGCTGAAAAAATGTACTATTGTCTTTGGTCACGTACAAGCGTTCTTTCATTAGTTTATGCTTACATTTGTACCTGACATGTGTAAGCACTATGTGTTGTATATAGTTTAAATTTATACAATTTTTGTTTTAAAGCATTAATCTACGCTACTCCCAAAGTTTCCTTAATTTATACATCAAGACTATTTGTTACGTCGCCAAGTAAAAATGCAGTACGAACGAGGGCGCTGCGAGTTCGTCGTAAAGCGCGCGGGGAATTTAAAAAAAAAAAAGAAAGGAGAGGCCCGGAAATCGGCAGTTTCAGGGTAAGTAAAAAGGCGTTGAGACAAAAAAACGAGGGACGATAGTCAGACATCATCGAGCATCCCTGCGAGCATCTACGAAAAGGCTGGTCGTCTACGAGAGAGCTGGTCGTCTACGAGAGAGCTGGTCGTCTACGAGAGAGCTGCGTTTTTCGGCAAAGATCGATCCCCCCGAAGCCGGAGACGTGTCCCATAGACGATTTTTGGAGCAGCTTCAGGATTTTCTATAGCGAGTGCGAGAGCTCGGGTGTGTTCAATACGACCGATATTGAAAGGTCAAAGGTAAAATATAGCTTTGCAATATTTAATCGTTAATATCGACAGGCAGGATATCACATTTCCTCGGCCGAAATCATTTCGCACACGATATTGTGTAATGGCGATCTATCGCACACTATAGCGGGACATCGAGTCCTCAGCTACGACATTTCCTCAACCAAAACCTTTTCGCACATAACATTGTGTGAATGCAATCAATCGCACACTATAGCGGGACATCGAGTCCTCAGCTGTAACATACTATATTGCCATTTCGCTATAAAATACGTCTAAAATTCTCAGCCTAGGTAGGCAGTATTATAGACGACATAAATGTAATGCACAAATTTAAATATGCAGATTTCCTCTCGATGAATTGAGAAGAGAAGTCTGTGATCACGGAAACACTATTTGTACAAAAACCACGTACATCGATCTCATCTGAATTAAACAAACCAAAAAAGGCCAGACTCATTTTACTCATCCTCCTCTTATACGCCAAGTCCCAGCGTCGTCCCATCAATGTTGCAAAGCCAGCACCAACAAGTATATGAGATCGAGAGCAAAGGGCTACTCGCAGCGGGCTCAACCCGTATACAGACCACACCATAGCATCACGTATCTCATTTTCGAAAGAACGTGCCTTAGCCCGGCTTGATTCGGGTGTAGTGGCTCTCTCGTATCGATTGAAAGATGGAGACCGGGTAAAATCGAGACAAATGAGAAATCTTATACAGAGGACTGCATCGAAGTGCCCTAAAAATTTGACGAGAGCTGCGCAAGACTTTTTCTCCTCTCAGCGGTGTACAAGCTATACGAAACTCTCTGGCAGTGCGGTGTAGAGCGGCGGGAAGTCAATTGCGCTAAAAGGTGTAGCGTATACGTACTTTCTGTGTGTTTCTTATTTTTCGGCCCTCGCGCGCGCGCAACTGCGGGAATAGCTCAAGTATAAGAGACGAGTCAGGACCCCCGTTTTCTTTATCTCCCTCTATACTGCTACTGCGTTTGCCCTTTTGCTCTCTTTCGACTATGTATACTTTGGCTCGAGTGCTTGTCTCCCGACTCGTGTCGAGGAAGTCGTGCTGCAACCGTCTCTCTCTCTCTCTCTCTCTATGCGGTCTTGAGCGAGAGGGAAAGATGGATGAAAGTGAAGTACAGCTAGAAAGTATTGCGAGTCAAAAGGCGATGCTGCTTATATGCTGATCGATGCACAGCTAGAACGAATTGGAACGCTATTTGAGATATTATGCTCGAATTTCAGATATATTAATTATGAAGCTATAGACGTGAGCTTATACTATTAATTTATTATTTGAAAATACATCGCAGGTAATTATAATCAGTTCAATCAGTATAATACTGTTGAAGCTGCGATTCGAGTACTTGATCCAAATATAAATTCCGATATAATATCCGCATGATATACTCTTCTATGAAATTATGATATCTATTTATATGTACAGCCGTCGTTTCAATTGTACTCGATTTCATTCAACGGCCGAATTTCAAATTGCGTGTAATTTATATTCGAGTGAAAAAACATTTATACATGATTTAACTGGTTTTACAAAGATTACATTATTGACATTTTGGCTCAATTTCTCAATATAATATTTGGATCTTTCATGACCAGAAATGTAGCCAGTTCGATTTTCACACAAATTAAATCGATATTCCATTAACGCATCATTAACCATAAAATTGAAGCATCGTGCGCAAAGTACAAAAACATCTCTCAGCGATTAAAATAACAGTTTCCCTAAAGAATCGCGTCGTTGTTTTCAATTAAATTGAGTGCCTCGAGTCGCAAACAAAAGCATCAATCTCCAGTCTCGGAAAAGTTTTGTTCCTCCTGGAAAGTCGCTCGGTATAGTGTAGAGAAAAAGTGATTCGGGCAACGAAAAAAATCCGAGAGACTTTGCCATCGGCGAGGTACAGGTTGAAGTGCGCTCGCGTGTACAACTGCATATTTTCCAAGACTCCGAATCGCGTTTTCACACGTCGCACAGTATAGAGGGCGTCAATTGACGCGCTTCTCTGCCTCGCCAATATAAAAATCATAGAAGCGTTCAAAATGCGTTGCTTCCACAATTTTTTTGTCGTACCCTGGCTTTTCAAGCAGGCGCGTCTCTCAGCTTCTTTTCTCCATCGTCGCAGTGCAGTTTCTTCTTCGTTTTATTGCTGCGATGCAATAGAGACTATTTTCGCGGATCGGTATGCGGGGTATTTGAATTTTCTCGAAAATTTGTCGTCGCTCGACGCCGCGATCCTCTTTCGCTTCGTTTGTAATTCGCGGGTTGCATTGAAATATTTCTGATATTCCTTTTCGTGGCGCGACTTTTTAATATTACAGCATAGAATGCACAATACATGGTTCGACTTTTTTTACAGGTTGGCGCATCGCGCGCAATATTTATGAAAAATTTAACATTAAACATTTAACCATATCGTGTTTATTATATATACCTGTTCTTTAAGAAGACGTAAATGATAATGCCAAATAAGAGCTGTGTAATATTCAAAATAATATAAAGCAGGTTCAGCGAAACATTAGCATAAAGAGCAGGAAAGATAATTTACATTAGACTCAGGACCGCGTAACGTTGGCCAAATAAAAATCGCTGTAAATCACATTCGCTCTGGCTGAGCTGCACAATGGCCCCGATGTATACAAAGCCACCATCGCCGCCGACAGCGGCATTGTATTCGTGGCGGTACGCGCCTCGAAGACGCGAATGGCTCCCGTTTAATTTACGTAAGTACTCGAGCGCAACTTCGTCTCTCGAAAAAGTTTATCGCGCGCAAGTTTCGTGAAGATAAAATATATTTTCCACGTTACACGCTGTATAACACATCAATATATAAAAGTCGTGTAAATTAAATTTTTCTGATAATTATACCACCAATATAATTCAACGTGAAACTCTGGAGAAAAGTAAAATTCGAAATCTGATTACGCGCTGTTTTTCGAAGCTTTCAAGATTCCTGCGACCCGGTTCCGACAGTTTAACAATGAAAGACGCCGCAAGCTCGAAAAGTTTGCCCGGCCCACGCACAATGGGCAGGAAAATTCCTCTCGGACGCTTACACCGAAAACCGCGCGGACGTTTCGTTACAACTCGTCGACCTTAATTCCGCATTCGGTGGGGATCTTTGTGAACCAACGACGGCCCTCTCTCTCTCTCTCTCTCTCTCTCTCTCTCTCTTTCGGGCCGAGATGAAGTCGCAAATCAGCAAGTCAAGTAGAAGCCGTCCGAGAAGCGTCGTCGGCGTCGTAGGAGGAACAAACCGCGAATTCAGAAGCGATGTAATTTTCCTCGCGACCCAAGCAGCTTGCCTTAATTTTTACTCATTTTCATCGCGGCGACCAACCCTTTCAACGCTCGCACCACCCGTCCTTTACAAACGGAAACTTATACTTGAAAGTTAGGCTTGATGAGTGAGAGAGAGAGAGAGAGGGAGACGTTGAATATTTTACAAGAGCTTAATTCTGCTTTTTTAAGTCTCGGATTTCATTGCAGAGGATACTTTTTTAAATATTAATTCAAGCCCGAGTGGCCTACTTGCGAATTAATACTGTCCACAATTATATATACGTGCAGCTTTTGAATGTGTATCTTACACGTGTAGTAGTTGCGTTGGCGAGCAGCGAGTTTCTGTTGGCGGCAAATCCTCAATTCACTTCTCAATCCTCGCTAATCTGGAAAAGCCGAACGTGATTGGGGTATATCGACTAGGCGTTATCACATATGGAATGTTTTGCGGGGTCAGCGCTTGAATCGACAACGTATACATAACTTATTAGTGAAAATTCTGTCAGTCCGCGTGTTTTTCGAAAAAATATTTCCTTTCAAAAACTCTCATCCCCGATTGACATCGTAATTAATCCTTATTACTGTCTATATAGGAACAAAACATTCATGCGCACATCGGATACAATTGGCAAAAGCTCTCTCAATCCCAATAACTACAGCCATCCAGAGCCGTCGATCGAAAAATGTTCATAGTTTCCAAATCCTGTTTCGCTATGAACGCGAAATTCCAAAACATCGAGAGAGAGAGCCCGGTTATTGCGCTCGCGGCAATTTCGGGGACGGAACTAAGAAGAGAGAGAGAGAGAGAGAAACGCGCGATAACATGGGCGCGAAAAAAACAGAGTCGAAATAAAAGAGAACGCAGGAACACGCGTCCGGAGGGATGTTTCACTCGCAACTTGTTTTCTCTCTCTCTCCCCTTTTTTTAGCCATACCTCGCTCTCGTATTGGAGGTCATTGGCGAAGCTGTTATTGGGCGATCGAGTGTCATTCAGCGACGTACAACGACGACGAGATTAATGGAAATCCGGGGGAATTGAAAAAAAGAGAGTGGATATGCAGGGCCCGACTCTCCGTGTGCCAGTATAACGTACGAGTAGAGCTGCGCAAGGTTACACAGAGGGATGAGAGGAGTTGGCCTGCTCTTGTTCGGAATTAGGATTGGGGGCACATGGCCGACCGACTGACCGGAAAGGTAAACGAGCTTGAAACTAATGGCCGGAATGACGAAACGCGCGTTAAAAGCCGAGTTGCTATCGATCTATCGACTGCTCTCTGACCCTCTCTTGTGTGTTTCCTACTGTCCTTAGACGCTTTTTTTTTACACGTTGCTCTCTTTGTCAGTTCGTCTTTTTGTCCCTTTTGCGCGACTCTTCCTTTTGGTTTTTTACAAGCCGGAGATTCGTCGGAATCGTTTTCTTTAGAATTATCGACTCGGTAGAAGAGCTTTGACGGTTGGAGTTTCATTTAATTACTGCGGATTTCCGAGAAGTCGACAGCTTTCAATGAGATTTCACCGCTGATGCTTCGGAAACATTATTACGCGATTGATATGGTGTTTTACTATACTACAGGCTATCATCAGTGGCGATTTAACGTATAATATTATGATATTCCCATATTTTAATATGATTTAATATTAACGCTAAGATGATGAGTGTGAATATAATTTTAATGGGAGCAATATCAATTAGCTATTTATACCCTGTTGTAAATTAACGATTGTAATGACTGCATTTAATAATGCAACCGTTCAGATGTGTAATTATCGCTCATTTCTCGACGATGCTTTAAGCTCAAAGTATCAAAATAATGCTTAAAGAGAATGTACGAATAATATATTTTAAGTTAGATCATATATGAGTCAAAGTTTTTAATTATTTAAAAACTTCAAACTATCGCTTGTAATTAAAATTGTCAACACCCCGCCTCTGGTGCAATATATGAGAATCTAGTAACATGAAAAGTTTCAGTTTCCTATCAATTATGAGAGTATAGAAGTAAATAATTATAATATATTGATAATTATATTTAAAAAAACAATCTCCACAATGACTATAATTTGAAATTATTTTCCAGGTGAGTACCTCTTCTTTCCCGATTTTCCATCTTCGAAGCAGTAAGTCTGTATACTGGAATTAATTTATTCAAATTAAATCGTAAAATTATCTCTTAAAAAAAATCACCTCGCAAGCTTTGGCACGAATAATTCAAGTAAAACAATAGATCGACCACTCGAAGATATTATAGAGCAACCGCCGTATCGCCGAGGATATAACAATTATTCCAAACTCAATTTGCGAAAGCCGTAAAGCGTAAAAACTACGAAATTTGCAATTTACATAGGTATCGGTCCATAAAAAGTGAGAAAAAGCAAAGCAGTAAAAAAAAAAGAAGTCGTCGGCAGGCACGGCTGCGCGTAGAATACGGGCCAGTAAAAAAGTTTGGAGGGGTAAAAAAAAAGTCGACTTTTATCTGAAAGCCCGGCGTTTTCGCGCAAGCGACTGCACTCGCCCGTTATCGTCGCGACGTGAGTCATACATCACCAAACAAGCACCCGGTCGCCAACCGACGCTCACTGCCCTCTTTCCCCTCTCACTTTTTCTCTCTCGCTCTCCCAGACACACACACACACACTCTCTCTCTCTCTCCTGCACATTTACGAGAATCGCGATACGTATACGCGCGTGACGCATTCTTCGGCGGCATAAGCGTTGCCTCTAGTTAAGTCATATGCTGCTCTCTTCCACCTCGTGCATATATAGCCGTACTGCTGCACGAGTCTGGGCAAAAACGTATAGCGCGTGTAATGCAGAAGTTTACACTGCTCTTCAAAAAGTTATCGGATAAAAATCTCGCGCCGTGTGCATGTCCTCTCTTTTCCTCCACCCACAGTGTTATCTCTTTCGTACGCGCGCTCAAGCATCCTTTTTGTTTTATCCATTTTAATTTCATCCGCGACGAATCGCGTAAAATCTCCTTTCTTTTCGCCCTGCGCGAGCGCGCGCGTTGGCATTTTATTGTGAAAGTTTTTTGTACAAATGCTGCAGGCGGATTTGCGTGACAGACCAGGAGGGATGCCTATAAAAGAGGCGCTCGATTTCGTTAGGCTTTTATTTTTCGCAAGAGAACAAAAAATAAAATTTCCACGTATCGGATTCTAGAATTTCCGCGTCTCTCTGCGGTAAAAATTGCGCGGATATGAATTTTAATTAAAAACGAACTCGCGCGGGTAGAGATAAAAAAAAAAAGAAAGAAACTGGATCTCGAGCGGAAAATTATAATTTCCACGACGATCCATGTTAATTCGAACGCAATGAGAGCGCGAAGCTTTGCTCGAGTTACATATGGGAACGACAGGTAAACACGCAGACGCCGCTATTTCGTTACGATACGGGCCGTTAGTCGACTGACGAATGGATCGGTGCATTGACAGCGAGCACCGAACGGACAATCGATCGCGTCTTTTGTGCAAATGCTGCCCCGGGGACCCATCGGCCTCGTATAAGGCCCCATATGTATGGACACTGTATATATCGGCGAATCTGCCGGCGCACACGAGTGTAATCGAGATTGTCGCTTCGTACTTACTCTCTCTGCTACAGTAGGTATATACGCTCGGCCGGCTATGCCACCGCATTCGCTCGGAATTTATTATCGGATTAGGACTTTGCGTTGCGAAACCCCGGGAATTGAATTTAAGAATGCGGTATAAGCGTCGCGCGTACATTATGAGCGTGAGATTAGGTCATTTACAGCAGTGTTTCATTTTTTTTTAATTTTCCTATATAGTCGAGCATAATACTTATTTTTAATTAATCGCATCAGTAAGCCGGTTGTAATTGAAAATTCACGAGCCAGTAGAGATTTCAACTCGTGTACACTCCCGTAATTTCTCCGGCTCGAATTCGCACGTGAAAGCGAAGCGCGTCATATTCTATATATCGCGGAGCAGCAAAACGGGTCGTCGCAGTCGAGCTATTATATTATATATAGGCATCAGGTACCTATACTCCCCGGCGGCTGCGGGAGCCGCTTTGATCTAAAGTAACCAAAGTGGATTCGTGATGATGCGAGTGACCACCAGATGGCGAGTGACCGAGTCGTTCTATAGAAACGGCATATAGCTGCGAATAGGGAGGGGGTTTCCCACGAGAGAATTAGCCGCCTAAAAGTCATAAGGGAATAGGGCCGAAAGGAAAGCATGCGTACCAATCGTAGAGGATACCGTAATCATGACCGCAATATCTCTAATGTGGATCACGGACGTATAATTTTTGTTAGCCGGGACTGCGTTCGAGCTATCCCAAATATATCAATCGAAAAATAATATTTGACAGCTGATGGAAGAGAAGTACTTATTTGAAGCTGAGGTTTTCAAAGTTTTATATCGAGAGGAGAAATGGAAAATCGAGGTCAAACGAAAATATAGTGTGGCGGAAGTCGGAATTAATCTTTAGTTCAGCACACACTCTCTCTCTCTCTCTCTCTCTCTCTCTCTCTCTCTCCCTCTCTCTCGAGGCAAGTTTTAATAATGATCGTTTTATGAAAAAGTCCGCGCTGTTGTCAGTTTTGCCTTCGTTAAAGTATTGTATATATAAAGACGACTCGCTGAAGATGGAAAGTAATTATCCGGCTCTTTTGGATTCTGCAACCTTCCTTAGCCTTCGTTGAAGGGGCTAGGACGACAAGTATTTATCTCATCGACCGACTGGTACTTTTAACTTTGAATTGGAATACGATAGGATGCCTCAGTTCGAAGCAACCGAGCAGATTGCCATCGATTATCGATATGTACTTGATAGCGTCCTCTCTCCCTCTTGCGTTTGAGCGGAAAAAACTGTTTGCCTTTAAGTTCGATGCCTTGGCGACTGCAATCTCTCATACTGCTGACTCATCGTTCACATGTACACGTCAATTGCCCGCAGATATAGATAATCATCATCTTTCTCTGTGGGCTCTGCTCTGTGGGCTTCAGACCCTCTGTGTATACTTCCTTCACTAATACAAACAGGATGCAAATATATTCGCGTCAATATTAACTCGATCGGTTTCGTAAAAAAAAAACGCTTGTACGGATTGATATTAACGATGTAGCTTGACATACGATCCGCACGACGAACTAACGGGTCGAATAATTTTAATTTCGCAAACATCGTCAGCCAACGCGAAAGAGCTCAAGCACGCAATTGAGCCGTTTGAAAAAACAAACTTCACTCTCGATCCAATTAGAAGAAAAAAAAGGAGAAAAAAACGCGTTCCGCCTTAGCTTCTGAATAAACATACGCGATATCCGGCAACGACGACCAACTCGCGAACGATGCACATACACGCTACTGGCCACACATACACGACTGTCTGACGTGCATGTTCGCGGTCAATTAAGAGCGGAAACGAAAATCGAGCGACGGCGTGTCGTGCGCGTGGCGCAGCGCCGTCGTCTCGCATAATTGAGCTCATAAAGTTCAATGAGCGCTGCATTTCGGCCCCGTTTCCCAGCCGTATCTTATTTCGAGCGTCCGATGCTTGCGGGGCTCTGGCGTGGCTATACTTATACACACGTAACAACGAATCGCGATGACGAATGGTACATTCCTTCGGTACTTTTGGATGCAGTTTGATTTTTGTCAATTTATTAGGACAGTATTGGCTAGCGTAGTTATTTTCAATGTACATTGGATCGTTCTGAATGATTCATATCGAAATTACGAAAATCAATATCAGATAACAGCTTTCGAACAAATTAATTAAAATGTGTGTGTGTGTGTGTGTGCGTGTGTCGCGGCGAAAAAGGAGTTGAAGTGAAATTGCTCTAATTTATGGAAAAGGCACATTAAAATTCCCATAGTTTTAGCATTCACGCTCAGTCTAAGGGAGAATGCGTGTTATGTTGCTCGTGCTATTTTTCACAGACATAACTTTGTAGCGTGCATAACCTCTAAATTGCATGGAGAGAGAATTTAGTAACAGCACGTGTATCCTGCGCTAGATTGCCACTGATAGTACAGAATTTTATCAGAAAATACGTGCTGCTATTATTTTAATCTCTAATTTAATTTTTGAATTTGAAATTATTGTGGCCTCGATTCCGAATCTTATAATACTTTCGCCGGAAAACCAGTGATGTCTTGAAAATAGAATATTCCCTTAGAGTAATTTTTAACGCGAAATTTTTCTCATAAGCAAAGTGTTTTCCAATATAATTAAATCTTCAAATCAATAATATCGAATAGGAATAATTCGATTACCATCAACCCTCTCAATAACGTAAAAAATATCCAGTATACGCTCCGAGCTGGATGAAGCTCGATAAAAATAATGCCTCCCCAATAAAGCGAATATAATAACCCACTCTCCAGTATATATTTCCTCTAAACCCCCCCTGAAAAAACACAAATTCAATATCAATTCAAGCGACAGCAGCCCATCAGCCGTCGCGCTTCTCCTCCGTATCCCCCGACATAAAATTCGAGAGCATAAAAAAACAGCAGAAGCAGCAGCAGCAGTAACAGTGCAAGGATAAATTACGATCATCGAAAAAGCCATAATAATAATCCCCCGCGCTTGCATAAGACGAGAGCTAGGGCGCCGCGGTACCGGTACTTTTTAAGCCCCCTCTCGTTGTCGTCGCACACTTAAGAATCGCTCACTCGCGACAGCTGCCACCGTAAAGTCTGCAGTGCGCGCATGTGTGTACCACTCACACTCGTGTCTATTCCCCGATATCGATTTGCAATTTGGCTTGCCACGGCGCAGCAACGAGGACTACGCGTATGTAGATTGCCGAGATCGAATGAATATTTACGACCTCTTATAACACCCGGACGACGACGAGGAAGCCAAGAGCTGCTGCGAGAAGGACAAGTCCTCGTCGTGCGTAGCTATACTGCTACTGCTGCGTCGTCTTTTTTTTTGCCACTTTAGCTTTTTTGCGCCGTGATATATACGTGTGTGTACACGATGCTTTGAGAGAACGAGGAGGAGGTGTAGGACTAGCTGATGTGTCCTGCAGATTTGTTGATTCGATCGATATCCCGTGATTGAGCTCGGAAATGAATTCGTATTGGAAGACGCGATATTATCGATTTTAGAGCGATGAAATTTTTATTCGAAAACTCAAATTAAAAGGCAATTTTTTACACGAGATCTGCCAGCGAATATCAGTTCTACTTCAGCGCTGCGCAATCGCAGTCGACAACATTTGGTGAATGAAACGAGCTGGAAACTGCAAACCGCAAAACTGTCACAACAGAACCGCACGCGCGGGGCGAAAAAAAATCCAGAAACGATCCAGCACAAGCTAACGCACGAACGACTATACTCCCCTGGCAAAACCAGTGCACTTGTTCAATAGGCTCAGCTGCGCGCACTCGAAAAATCATTAATCAGAAGCGAAACCCGTAAATCTCTGTACAGCCCCCTACTCTTCGATATACAGCGAACATTTAGGCCGCTTTCTCGGCTCTTCGAATATACGCGTGGAAATCAAATTAGCGCCGTGAAGTTGTCGTTTTTATGTCACTCCGAAAGAAAGAAAGAGCGAAGGGAGTAGTACGTACGAAAATAACGTAAAAGCGACTCCGTGTCTTCTGCTCCAGTTCGTCATTGGTAAGAAAAGCACTTTGACTTCTTTCTCGTATTCTCGTATAATATTTACAGACGAGCGGCGACGTTCGAGTGGCTCATGTGTGTGCGTCTCGTTTTTTTTTTTTGAAGATGAGAGACACTGTCTTCACTTCAGATGCTGTGGTTGACGCCTGATAAAGCATCAACAACAACGACGTCGTTTCTCTCTCTCTCTCTCTCTCTCTCTCTCTCTCTCTCTCTCACCCGGAGATGGGAATAATCAGACGAGCTCATTGTTCGCTGGATGTATATATGTCTCGCGTACTAATTGGTGCTTTACGATGGGGAAACGATGCTGATGCACGACGACGCTATACACCGACTCTATTTTCTCTGTCTCGACGCTGTGTGATGGGATTTTCATGGTTATTGCATGCTGGAAGAGCTTTGCTTTTTGACGTGCGTTATCGTCAATATATGTCTCTTGTAAAGTATTTGAAGTTTCGCTATTGTAAGCAAAATCCTGATGGATGGATCTAATTGCATAAAGTATGCTGAATATGAGTTTTTTGTTCAGGTCGCACATAATATCTATTATATCTAATTCTCATTCATGAACGAACTGACTTTTTCGATAGTCTTTATAATTTACGTGATTACAACGGAGAGAAAGTCTTTTCCAGAACCTGGGCATTATTTTTCCATCAATCTGCGTAAAAATTACCCATTATACCTTGAATTTTAAAATCCATAGAGTATTCACAATGAGCTGTACAAAAATCATCAATTTCCAAAAGAATAGAAGCACCCGAGTATACGCAAATCGACGGCTCATCTATTCCATAACGACCTACTCTGACCCGAACGAAAACAAAGTGACCAGCTATTTACAACAGACTCCTCGCTGATAAAAATGACAAAGGCTCGTGAAAAATTCGATGAAACTATACACGCGACAAAAGCCAGTATATATGCTATGTGGGCTCATTCTTTCATGCTGATTTACAAGCAAATTCGTGGGCCGCGTAAAACAGTCAAAAATGCGCGAGACCACAGGCATAGCAAGGGAAGAAACTATAAACTAAAAAGCGTTAATTGTTTGAAATCGCGTTGGCAGTTATTTATAGCAGTCGCGCCACGGCAGAATTCGGTCGCAATTAATCAGAAGGTCGCTATTCACGATGTGTATTCCGGCGCGCGGGCTATTCAAAATCTACAACACACAATCGAGCATCTCGCAGAAAAGAGATATTACACGATGGCGAAAAGCTGCTACTCCTGGACACATACACACGCATATACGGGCCAATAAATGACCGCCTGTACACCGGCGGCTTTTCGCGACAGCTCGCGTATATCCCGCTTGTCTCTCCCTCTTTTTTTGCAAACCAGCTATACATGCACACACGGTTGGCTCGAATCGTATTGAAGAGCGAGAGAGAACGGAATGAAGAGAGGGAGAGAGAGAGAGAAAGCAGTGCGGTAACGATGAGCATATTTTCACGAAACGGCCAGTTGAAACGCGGTTTCGCCACATTTCCGTACCGCGCCATTACTCTGCCATTTCGAATGGTTTTTTGTGCCGAAAGGTAATGCCTTGCTTTATGTTTACGTGTGCGTGTACTTGGTAAAAATGAAAAATTCGCTTATTATACGTACAGCTATAGTATTATTTTTCCTATATTTTCGCAAATAATTGATCCAACTATATACGTTGTCGTACAGAAGAGAACAGTGATCTAGTCTCATGAAACTAACAGCACACGTGCGAACTCATAAATATCTGGTACACACAAGCGCAAACGTGCGCATAACACGCAGACTCTGCACCAATCGCGCGTTTATCCGTTTTCCGGGAACAAAGTCGCCCTAAGCGCAAGCTCATCATTGCCGAGCAAACGCGAGCGATGACTATAGCACACCCGGTTGGGCGTCGATATTTATTGTCCAGCCACGAACATATGTACAGAGGTAGGTGGGAAAGGAAAAAAATAGCCAAGCGCTCGCGTATACGTACATTCATCACAGAACAAGAGCCAGTCGAGCTCTAGAGTGGTTTTCCCGAAAAGTGGCTCTTTTTTTGGTAGCCCCGCTATACACATACGTCGTGCGATTATGAAGGCAATTCTTCTGCGCTGCTGTTTGTTTTGCTCGGGATGTTTTTGCGCTCTACACTCGGCGAATTTTAGCGCGCGCGATCGAATGCTTTTTCAGAGTAGCGCATAGCCGTATATGCATATTACTCCGAGTGCACCGAGTGCATTTTATTTGAGGGTTTGCATGCCTGCTTGAACGCTGGAAAATTGTTTTTTTTTTTTTAATTTTTAATTCTGCAAGTGCAGGTTGTGTATTTTTAAAAACGCTTACAATTAAGCTTTTGCGAATTTAAATAATTTGAAGAATAAAAATTGTTGTTTAATTTACTATGAGCGTTTATAAAATTACTGCGCGCGTTTATCAAAAAATGCGGATGTTTTATAAAAAATCCACCACTTGAAATCATCTGATTTACACGCATCCTCTTTTAGCGATTCAACAATTTTCTTATCGAATGCTCTCATTTCCAATCGAAGTATAATTATGTTGCCTATACGCGCAAAACAAGAAAAGAACGCATCAGCGCGCTGTCTCGTAAACCTTCAGCGAGGAAACGGTATTAAAATTAATTCCTCCGTATTAAAACGCAAGTCTGTGCCGTTATATCGCTTACGATTATATACGTATATAGACAAGCACAGCGTCGGCTTCGGCGCGTAATTTAAAAACTTGAAAAAGCCGCCGCGATGTATATAAAGTATTGCAAAAGTTTCATCGCACTTTAACTATGCGCTCGCGCGCGCTTTTGTGATCTGGATTACAGCGCGCGCGCGTGGCTCCTCTTCGTCTTCGCAACCTATATTTTTTCCGGCTCATAAGACTATACAGTGGCAATGATGCCGAAGCTTTCGCTTCTTCATTTAAGCCGGATTTTAATATCGCTCGCTCCACACTTACCTATACCTTATACCGACTGTGTATACGTATATATATACACACACATGGGGGAACAGCTGAATAAGACTTTGGCTATCGCGCGGTGTATGCGTGAGGAAGTTTTAAGCGCGGAGAGTTTTGCGCCGACTAACTTTCTTTAATTCGCTTAAGAGCTGCGTTGCACCGTTAACGAGCGGCCCCGATTTCCTATTGCTCTTCATGCTTTTCATTCCTGTGCGCGGTGTGCGATTCTTTTTTTTTTTTTCTTTGATTATTCCTCTTCGTTCATTGGGGCTTCTTTTTTAGTCTGTTGGCGAGTGTATTTTATACTGTTTTTAATCCTTTATTCATTAGCGAGCTTTTACTGTAATATTGGTTTTTAATGGGACGGTCTGAGTGTATAATCTGATTTACGTTTTTGCTCGGCTATAACTACTGCGCCGGATTGCGTTACTTTTGTTCGTTATTTTACCTTGGCTCTTAAACTATATTTTTGAATCCTGCATAGCGGTATTTATCTCGTTTACAAATAAAACGTATTTTTATTATATTTTGCCTTATATAGCTAAAGTCTTCGAACAAAAAATATTCATTTGATCAAAAGTATGGTCGCAGGGGTCTCATTTAAAAAAGCTTATTCGTTACAAATGAACGAATACTTTTGAAATTTTTTCGCTAGGAAATGAAGTAATCGTATAGGATTGTCTGACAGGAATAACTCTACGAGAAATTAACAAACTTTTTGTTATTTCAACCATCGATCAATTGTTCGACCTTCTCGTCATCGATTATTCGAATTCGAAATATCAAGACGCATGGAGCCAGCCATAAAAAGAGTATAGATGCGCCTCTGGATATATAGATCAAGAAACAGCCATTCGTACAAGCTCATCGACTGCTCTGTCTCTCGTCTAAAGCCCACAGCGTAGACATGCACGGATGCACACACAGAGAGCCGAGCTTTACGCGAGTTTAATACACGCATTTTCAGTGGCTGTAGGATCCGCGGAAAGCCATCGGCCCGTGTCCCGTAATCCATGTTTCTCTCTATCTATAGCGGCTCGTCTGTGCGCGTCCGCGTCAACGGATACACACGCACACATACTGCATAGGCCAGACGTAGAGCATCCGTTGTATCCTCTCGGCGCGCTATCCAGCTGATCTATCGCGCTCCGCGAAAGCGAGGCACCGGAGTTAGCCGGTTGTAGCACATACGTGCTGCATACGTCCGGATTTATGGGGAGCTGTACTTTACGATCCGTGCGCGTATAAGGTACAGATTGGGTATCGCGCTTAGCCCCCGGATCTCTTGCACCCCTCTGGGCTCATTATTCTACGGAGGCCTACTGCTCCTGCCGCTGCCTGATGCTCGCAACAAGCCTTGTATGTGTATCCGAATAGCGCCGGTATAGGCAAGCGACACGTATACGCGTATTATATGCCAAATGCCTGCAAGAATGTGGCTGATGAGCAAGGGTTAAGGAGGGTGTGGAAGGAACGTCTGATTAAGTGTCCGCGGCTCGTTTTGACGTTTTTAAGAGTGTTGTTGCGCTAGAGAGGAAGAAAGTCAGAGTACGCGTAAATTTCCTTTCAAGAGTTCATCGAAGATCAAATCTGAGAACGATGATGCTTTATTTCTGCCAGAAAGTTACGCTGAGCTCTTTCCGTTATAAAAAGCTCACATAGCCGACCTTAAAATTCGTCGAACCTCGAAAACTCGTGCGTCTCGCGCTTTCCGACCAATCTGCATTTTTAATTTCAACAAAACCAACTGAAGGTACGGATGTGTAAGTTATTCAATGATTTTTAAACTCGGGAGATTTCGAGCGTACCGCCATCTGCATGGATGTTAAATTTTCAATTTTTACGAAGATGTAGACTTTCATAACGACACTGTCACGTTTTATGACTCTGTAAAATTTAATGGCTCATGAACCATTTTTAAAGCACTCTATTAAAATTAATGCGGAATCTTTTTTATTATTTATTAATAAAACTTAATGAACCATTTTTTATTTTATTTTTTGCAAACGCAGGATGAAGAAATAATCGATATCGTTTGCTTGGAAGTTACAATATAATTTTCTAAAATAGAGACTTTAATAAACGCGCAGTTATAGCATGAGCGGCCGGCAGAAGCAGGCCAAACAAGGTAGTTTTAGCATTGGTGACACACCACTATATCTACACTCATCGCGCATATCGTTATGAGGGAAATGAAAAAGTGTCCATGCGCCGCCTATTGACACGAAGAATTTAGGCGGTGACGAAAGTACTTGCGAAACGGCCAGTCCAAAACTGCTTTATTTCATATTTTTTCAATTTTAACTTTTTGAGGTTAGACATTCAAACATAAAAGTTTTATAGATTATTATATGTCGTGCACTATCCAAAGTCGTAAAATTCTATAAATATCAGAACTGTTTAAATATAATAAGAAACCACCCTAATATATATATCTAATTTTATTACAATATTGCTTTACGTATCATTCTTATAAAATTTTAAAATACAACTTCGAATTCAAAATGAAAAACAGCAAACGCGCCCTTTTTTAACTGACCAATCACATGAACAATAGAAATTCTTCAAGATGGAGCGATCGAAACTTTTAGGTAGGATTTGTTAAAATGTTTTTATATAAAATCTGTGATTGCTAAATTCATGCGAAATCTTTTTACTGAAATCTTAGTGCTTTAATATTCGAGTGAGCCTTGGGTTTTCAACTACTTTAGTAAATCCACAAATCCTCTTAAGTGTCTTTTTTAATCTCTCGCTAATCCCTTCCTAAGTATCTATTTCTTTCTTATTAAGTCCAATTTCTAGAAACTGTCCTGTAAAGTAGTGTAGCTTCTAATCTTCCAGGTAATTTTTGACACTGAAAATAAATGATTAAATTTAACAAATTTGAAGCTACATCCAAGCAATCGTAATAATTACCGACAGTCGCTTCGCTCAAGAATCTCCATTTTTTAAAATTCCATCTAACTCGCTTACATTTTTACGACGTCCGCTATTACACGTTATAGGAGAGTGGTATTAAAAGCTCGCGGAAGAATTTCGTACGATCAGAAGTCGTGCTCAGTCGCGGGTCAAATTTACATGGGATTTTTGCGAGATAATATTTCGACAACTGCTGCTGCTGCCACAGTCATGCAGCTAGAAGTTACGCGACGCGCAGTAACATTTTCAAGGCACCGGATGCGCCTGTCCCTGCGATATCTCAGCTCATGAGAAATGCATATTCTCCCGTGGGACACGTGACGCCTTCCGCCTTCAAATTCGCGCGTTTATGCTCTACGCCCGAATTGCTTCCTCCACGCTGCTGCTGCTATATACGAGACGTCTTTTCCCCGTCTGCTTTTCCGTAACTTCGCAAGCACTGTCTTCTTCGATTTGAGTCTGCATATATACCTATACATTGGATTATCGCGATGCAGATATTTCTCGGCCTTTTTTACGTGTACGATGTTTTGAAAGCTCTGTCTGAAGTTTCTACAGCGTACACCGATTTTCTACTTAAACATTTATTTGCCGTTGAAAATACGAGAATGCCTTATATTTTTTAAAAACAGCAACTTCTTGAGAAATCTTGTTAAACGCTTGCCGAGGCGAGATTTTTCAAGGCTTACTTAGGTTATCTGCTTTATACAGGAAGGAAACGCAATTAAATTTTGATTTGAATTTCTTCGCAGAAACTCGGTGTATTTGAGATGCAATTACATTCAGTACTTATATAGCTGGCACGAAAGAGGAGTTTATTTTAATTGAATTATAAATGATGCGGAAGCGCTTTGATAACTGAATTTCAGATGCTCTGATTAAAAATGTCAGGGTTTCGTGTCGAGCTTTATTATTTTGACATCCAACAAAATCGTCTTACAAACTAGACAAGAGCTTTTTCACACCCGCAGAGAAGTATCTCCGAACAAAAGAAGAAAATCGTTGGCGAATGCAAAATCGTTCACCCCTTTGAAAATCTTGTTATTGTAAAAACATCGAGGGCAGGCTGTCAGCACGGGAGAGAAAAACCGAAGGAATGGAACGAAGCAATTTTTCGTCTGTCACCGGTATATGGCGTCGAGCAGCAGCAGCAGCAGTAGCAGCAGCAAAATAAATTGAGAGTGAGAGAAGAGGGCCAGTGACCTGCGGTGATTTTCGCATTTTATATTTTCCCTCCTCCCCGTGGACGATAAAACCTCGCGCTCTCAAAACGGGAAGGGGATGGGGAGAGGAGGGGGATAGACCCCATGAATTATTGAGGAATCACCGCCGCCACTCCTTTAGCTCACGAGTCGCCGCTTTGACCGCTTCATCTCTCCGCCCTCGCTCTCGACCACCGCCGTTCATGAAGTTATACAGGCTCTCTCTCACTCTTCGTCCTTCTCTTTTATGCACCGTCACGCGGCGAGTATAAAACTCTCTACTCGCGTCTTTTTTTTTTTTTTTTTTTTTTTTTGCTCAACCTAGCTCTGCGCTCTGATTACATACACCAGCGCGTCTTCTCTTCTCGTCGGTGGCGGACAAGTGTGTATGTTGCTTGTATAACGATGCTTTATGACCGGGCAAACAAAACTACATAATTACCTGCGGAAAACTGCTATGATTTATATTCATTATAGTAAATCCGCACGAGGAAAAAAGAGCGCAAGCTGGTCGCGCTTGCGAGACTAGACTCTCTCTTCCTCTGTGTAAGTTTACATGCAAAAGTGGAGTTTTACTGCGGCGTTCCATAAATTCCGCTCTATGACAGTCGCGCGACGTATAAATGTCAGAGAAAAGTAAAAATGCTGCAATGAAACCTACCCCCGACGCTTTATTCCTCCTATACAGTCGATGCGAGCAAGCTGCCCGTTTTGCAGTTTCATGCGAATTTCGCATAATACTGTAAATTGTACTATTCGCAGTGGCATCAGAAAGCTTCTGCTAACCGAAATGATGAATTGTTTATGGCGTAAACCTATGCTATAAAGCTGGGGCTTATACGTACGTTCTCTCTCGGCATTATTTGTATGTATATGGTCGTGTGCGAAAAAATATCCCCTTCGATCGTTTCTTGAATAATTAAGCTACTATATACTACAGTGTTTCCATATATCGATAATCTGAGCTTGCATCATCGCTAATTCAGCAGACTACCTGATTTCGTGATAAAATACACCTACAAAATATAATACAGCATATATTCTACGCGACACTTGGAAAATATCTTGCGAAATTCTGACGACATATACGCCTACGTATACCCTTCAACAGATATAGAATAAAGCCACAGCCGTTATATAAGCTCCTTTCTCCCGTCGTCGTCCCGCCCGAAAATCACGCCGCCATTATCCCGCGCGGTTATGGCTCGGAGAATAATGACCGGCCAGCTTCGCAACGGTGAGATAATATCGGCCTAGTCCCACAGAATCGGATTTATCTATTACGATGAAGCTCCCGACTGTCACGCTAATACCGCCTAATTGCCTCTTGCCAATCGATACCCGCGTCGCTCTACCCTTGCGCGAGACCTGTTGGGCTTGAGACTTTGGATCGTTGTATATTATTACGACGCGTTGCGGATATTGAAAAGAAAAAAGAGCTATATAGGTGAAATTCGGAAAGCAATTTCGGAGGCGTATCGCTACTGCTAACTGAAATAAACATCCTAGGCACTTATCGTCCGAGAGAGCAGAAGCTAGAAAAGGAAGCAACAAGAGGCATATACAACGTCGTTAATTATTAACGAGATCATCAATGAAACAGCTAGTCCGGGGGCGCTGACATTTGGCAAGTCTCCCGGGCTCGTTTTGCGGGGTCGCGTCCTTCCGCTTTAGCTCGACGATTCTCTCTCTCTCTACTATATATATATATATATATATATATATATATATCACATACGGTTTGCACACGCGAATACCGTTCTCTGATCGTGCGGCATACGTCGCGTAATCCACGATTACGTCGGATCACTCGCCGTGATTTTTCAACGCCGTGCACCTATATATATGTGTATCATGCTCGTCGAGTTATCCTTTGTAAAGAGAGAAAGAGGATTACGTTGCGAGAGAGAGAGAGAGTGCGCTGCAGTACCTTCGATGCAGAGCGAGTAAATCCTTTTTATACCTGAGTTTTTTAGCCCAGTCCCACACAGCAATAACACCACCCGTGGAGTATGCTTAATCGGATAAAAGTATTTCATTATACTGTGGATTCCGTTACGAGAGATATTTTCGAGTTTTTCAACGCTCGCGAGAAAAGTTTATTAACTCACGGTGCGATTGAAAAGCGTAATTTAAAGAAAGCTCTTCGATTTCATATAAATGAAGGACTTCTTCGCGCATAAAGAAAAATTGCTTTATAGTCTGTCGCCACGACGGGGTTACTCCTTATTGTGAAGGAAGAGCAAAGTTTAAAAGAGAGAGAGAGTGGCAACGCTGCTATAGTTCGACAGGTCACAAGAAGCTCCAGCATCGGCGCGCAGTAACTCAGATCCTCCAGGGCTTGAAATACAATTCCAAGGATAATTCATGAGCCGTGGCACATGTGTCTGCGCGCGGCAGTGCAGACCGTGGACATGTACCTACGACGTCGGGTCGAGAGGATTTACTCCGATTTTACTGTGAATCCCTATTAGGTAGCATAGGCCGGATTATGAGTAACAGGATGTATTCCTCCATAAACTATTTTATGCTCCGACGTCTTCTTACATGCACCGGCTAAATCCGAACGGGATATATCCGATCCCCCGGCTGCTGCTATTCCACTATATCGAGGAAGTAAGCTTCCGTCTTCGAGGTATTATTTTCGTATTGCGAGTTTCCTCAATATTTTTTCTGCGCCTGTTTCTTTCGTCTATACTGTGCATCAGCTGATAACCTTTCATTGATAACTACGTATACTCTGCGGCAAATCTCTGATAAAGTGACCCAGAAGAATGAAGCGACTTTGCGATGAGTTGCCTTATTCATGACGCAGGTACCTTGGACCATCCCTCGCTTATCCGTGTATTATATACGTTTTATATAGTCTAATTGTCCCAAACAATGTTGGCTAGACACATCTGGGAATGCGATTGTAGCTCCCGTAAATTAAAAATAATTTTTTATTTCCATGTCATTTATCCTGCGTCGTGAAAAAAAAAACAAATAAAGCTTGTCAAGTATTGTGCGACGTGGCGTCATATCTCCTCTGCTTCGGGTTTCATCTCTTCTATCTCTTTTTTTACTCCGAAAAAGCGTTGAAGGAGCTTTCTTCCAATATCGGGCGCTGGTCATTAACATAACGCTACACTTCAGCTGCTACGCTTTTTACAGCCAAGCACAGCCGGGCCATCGGTGATTGCACCGCTGTGTGGATACCGCACAAAAGAAACCGAGACGGAGATCGGATTTTCCTCCCTGAGAGATTGAAAATATGGACGATAATACGGGCTTTATGATTTTGGTATTAAAATCTGACTTTCGTACCCTCGCGGAATTTATCACGAGTGCAAGCTTGTTATTCGAAGGCTCTGATTAAATTTATATGTGTTTTGCATGCGAATGTTCCAACTTTTCTGAACGTTTCAGCGACTATAACGACGTCATCAAGTATTAACGCAAACTACTTCAATCTTCTTAAGTGTTATTGATTGAACGAGTCACTTAATGCGATTCGTTCATTATGTCTTTATTTTTCTTCAGCGAGTAGCATAAAAAAAAAAGAAATAAGTAGCTTGATCAAAGTTGCTAAGTAAGTGTCCTCAAACTTTCAAGCACCGCACTGGCGAGCAGTTTTTGACAAAAAAAAAAGGGGAGGCGTAGATAGTCAATGAATAACTAAAAGAGAAGGAAGCGAGGAAAAAAGTTGAAAAACTTGGATGGGAGAAGAAATTGAATTAAATTGCAGTCGATCATGTTGTTAAAGAAAGTTAGGTGATCACTTCGATCGAACTTTAAGTGGATTATTAAATAAGCTCTTACAAGTAAAAAAACCCTTTAAGGATACCATATCGTCTACACACATAAAGTAATGCGTTCTATACGTTAATTAAATTTTAAGCAATGCGCAGTGGATAATTAATCAAAATTTTGATTTCAGGCTTCGTCAATTCTGCTAGATGTTCCAAGTCGGCGCCTGCTCCTCCTAAAACATCAAGGTAAGAATTTAACGAATTCAACATTACAGAAAAGGCAATTAAACCGTCGCTAAGCAACAACATCCGCTCGTTCTCGACTAACGCGATTCTCGCGCAGCTGTGAAATCGCGTCAAGTATCAACGTCCACGTCCAACTGTTTGGAGGCTAGAAAGACTTTTCCACGTTGTTACGTTTGGAAAAAGCTACCTCTCTTTACTCACCGTTAGTACTTTACTGCACTCGAAAAGTAGAAAGGCGAAAAGTTTAAAAATGCTCATGAGCGTAAGTAACGTTTAAGCTCATGCCATCAAAAAATTCTTTGGGCAATCTCTGCACGGACGGTGCATAAAGCCAACTTGGTAATTCCTAAACGCAGCCATGAAAAATAATGCATGTCTGTAAAATGACAATGACAATAATAGCGAAATTGCATAATCGAGGCTTCACTACGTGGATCTATTTCATCGTTTATTCCTCAAGCCTGATATAAAGCAGAATAAAATCCAATTCCTTTCACTCCAAGTCAATTCTTCTACTGTAAGCCGATTGGAATCTCGTCTTCTTTCCCTATCGTATCCGAAAGTCAGCGTGAAATTGACACCCCTATATATCTCTCACTTCTCTCAACGCCAACAAGCCGACTCGTGCGAGCGTATAACAACTCGCTCGTTGAATTCTTAACCAGACATGCATCAGAGTCACGAGAACAGCTCGAAAATCAAAATGTCTCATCGAGGCCCTTTTTCATCTCTCTTTCGCTCTTCGCTCTTCGCTATCTCTCTTCCTGAAATATAAATACCAACGCGACGACATTCAGCGGACGCTGTCCGATATCTCCATTTCTCGTCGTGCGGCTATATTTACTGAGCCGCGCGTTGCACTTGTGCATAAATTCGCCCCGTTACATACGTCGAGATTCGGAAAAGCGTTATTGAATACATCTCTTTGTTTATCGCCTGTTTGCCGATGAGATTTTCCTATATATAACGCGTTCGCGTTCGGGCGAACTGTCTTCGTGGGACATTTTTTTTTTTTTTTTTTTT
>CM053171.1:3106164-3145163 GCA_012977825.3 Pteromalus puparum | reverse complement strand
TTTTTTTTTTTTTTTTTTTTTTTTGTCGAGCGACGGGAGATTTGATCGGTTTGATAAGTTAGAATATTGATGGCATGGGAAATTCATTGTCAATTCATCAAAAAAATTTCCGTTTGGAGCGCGGGGGAATGCGAGCTATATATAGAGGTTAACAGATTTTTCAGTAGATGGATCGGATTACGAACATTTTGTCGTTGTTGGATTGAATTTGATTCCGGTGCGGTATGGAGCTTGGCTTTGGCGCTGGCAGTGCAGTAGTGGGTCGCTATAACGATTAATCTTTCAAGGGTAAAAGTGAAAAAATGTCCAACATTGAACCACCGTTTGGGTTATCGGACGTGTAAGATAAACATCGTTCATATTCGAAAAAAATTTAATGATATTTTTCATGTGAATTTATCATAATATTAACTTTAGCGCTTGAAACGGAAATAAAACGAAGCGAGAACTCGGAATCGTAAAGTTCTTTCTAAGCTCTCTTTCGCTCGCTCTTTCGACTTTATCCAAGAGCGTTAGCTTCCATACAGATCATCCGGTAATGTCTAATACCCTTTATCTCTGGAACGCTATATATTCCGCGCGACAATAAATCCGAGTTGAGTTGATAAATCTGGAGAGAGTCTTTCCCAGAGATCTTTTCGTATATATATATATATAGAGAGAGAGACGTCATAATGGCCGAGGGTCGTGGCGGCGTACACAAAAGCCAGCATCGAGGCGGCGCACGTTTTCCATTTGCCGGCATCACAATCGCGGCATTTTTCGCGAAAGCCGCACGTAGCACGTACTCTGCCTAGACCAGAGCTCTGTGTGCAAGCTCGCGATAGCGTAAGCTCAAGCTCGGGATTAACTCGTTTGCACTTTTGTTACCCGATTGTTTTTATGGACGACAAGCAATATCGGCGTTATTGGATCGAACGATGTCGATAAAAATATATAGCTGTGTCGTATGGAGGGTATGTGTGGGAGGTAGTGAGTGCGTATTCGATAACGTTCGTAGCGACAGCACACCGACGGCAAGATTATTATTCGTTACGATGAAGAATCGCTTTCATATCCGGCCGATCATTTCCAAGCTTGTGAAATGCTGTTCTCTCTCTCGGTCCTTCAACTGACCTTTACAAATTGCCGCGTCTTCTGTTAAATCTCCAGCTATATTCGTGTTGTACGTCGTATCATTTTTCAAGATATTTCGGTATACGCTTACTTGTGATTGAACGATTTCGTTCGCGTGTCTGATTACGAATACAAAATGAGCTTTTCCGTCGATAATAAGTCATAATTGATTTTTCAATCAAGTAAAGTTAGAACATATGTCGCTCTTTGTCAAGTTTAATTCTCAAGATGATATTCTTCAATTAGTTTACATCGAAGTGTCACATGTCAAATCCCTTCAGGAAAATATGTTACGACGCACAAGTAAATATAGAACCGACATATCAGCTTGCAAATGAACCTGAAAATCTATACAGGTATTTCGTAAATTACCCCTTTCAACCATATAGTATACAATCCAGCAGTTTTAACAAAAATCTACACTCAAAATTTGCCTTCGACTTCTTTAGCGGATCAACCCCCGAGTACATCTACTCTACTAGCTTAAGTTCCGAGAATATCCATGCGGAATTCTTCCCTCTTGCGCAAGATTAACCTCGGCATTTCGATCGGAGCCGATGTACGCGTATATACCTATACACACATCTCTAGTCAGCGTTTGCGCTTCTTCTCTCGCAAAGTCGAGAGCAAAAGGACTTCCACGTGTATGCGTATATGCAGCCTATCGCGTATATAGAGCGCTTGCGCCTTTGAGTCGACGTTTGTTTGCCGTTATTGACTCCTTTTAAAAAATGCATCGCCGGTATACGTCTCCGTATATATATCTACACACGATGCGTGGCTTCTTTCCACGGGAAAAGAGATTTCAGAGGCGCAGATATCCTGCAGTGGTATGTGGAGCTTTTCAAAAGCTCTCATTCTAATTCCTCCGCGCGATATTCTGACGTGCATTATATACCCTCCGCAATATGCATTCGATAATGTGTTCGCGTCGTGCGATTATGACATGCGTTTGTGTGAAGTTTAAAGCTCATACTGACCTAAAAAAAAAATTGAGCTCGTCAAAAAAAGCCGACAGCGCGGAAATTTGTTTTTCGAAGTATCGAGTGAGCAAAGCTCATTGTCAGTCAAGCGCGAAAACACGTTTTCCAATGCTGTACATGCACGTGTAATACACACACGCTTTGCGTGAGATCCGATGACTCGGAAGTTTGTTAACGAGAGAGATATAGACGCGAGGACACCTCAATCTCGCTTCGTCCCTCTGCCTGTATCCATCTCTCTCTCTCTCTCTCTCTCTCTTTCTCTTTGCTCTGCTCCTCCTCCATCAGAGAGCAAGCTCGACCGACAGACGGATCGTTGGAATAACAACGACAGCAATCAAACTGACGAGGCTCGATTGGCTTTGCCGACGACCGCAGAGCCAACGCGCTTGTGGATGAACTCGCGTAACCCCTTAGTTATGGGCACCTTTGCACACATATACCGCAGCGAAGCTTCGAGTGCTGCTACTACTGCGATTAAACACGATTTGTCAAACGCCGCCGCCGGAAGCCGGAAAATTGACGCCCCTGAGAAGACCGACGTGGTATACATATATAGCTTCTTCGTCGTGTGCAGCTCTTCATGTATTATATATATATATACTACCCCTACACACTTGCCTCGAAATTGGGATGGAAAGTTCCGAGACACGAAGTCCTCCCTCTCCGTTAACTTGACTGCTTTACCGATAAACGACGCGGATAATCTCATCCGTTCTCGAACTTGGCCTTTGTAATAATTTATCGTCGCCGCACCGAGCGCGCTAGCGCATAAAATTCTGCTGAGAAAATTCGATAATTCGCTTTCTCGCAGAAATTATCGCACGAGGATTAGCGCCTTATTATTCCGATATATGCAACACTTGTAAATATTAGCACTTGTGTGAATATGTGCGCGAATGCGATAATCTTGACAGAATTACGCAGAAGCTCTGTGGGTTTTCCGTTTTGCGGACAAAAGCCAAGTTGATTCAAAAAGCATTGTATAAGCGCGAGGATCGTATTATCCAAGCGCTGAATGCTTGGTGTTATAATCTCAAGCGACGCGAAACACACAGAGAACTGCGGAGCTTTTGTCATGACGCAATTCGCTCTCCGTTTAATCCGACAGTATTACATGTGTCGAATGCGCTGACGGCGATGATGTTGCTGAAACGTACAGCTGTGTGTATACCCTCTATTTGCGGCGATTCAAGTTTTTTTTTGTGCGCTCGTGAAAATCGTTCGCGACGTGTGTTAGTCGCAATCTTTTTTTCATTCGCGCGGTTGAAAGGACAAGAGCTTGACCAAATATTCATTTATAGCGACGGGCCATTTCTGCATCAGAATACCAATAACATCGACCGGTCGTGTAGCTGCTGTGAGAGTCTAGCAAAAACATCGAAAAAACGCTCCTCTACGTGAGTTATTATTTTTTCCTCTGCGGCGCTGCGAATAATTTCCAAAAACTCGACCTCGTTTTCCTAATGGAAAAGGAAGCATAACTTTCCAGAGAGATAACTTGAATCAAGTAGGAAAAGAGCGTGAAAAGTTTGTCACTCTCGTAATCATGCTATTTTTCGTCGCTTTCACTCTCTGAAGTATATTACGCGCGCGTTTCGCGCAACAAGCTTTGCGTTGTAATGAAGCCGACTAATTGCTTTTGTTGTTTGCTCCGTGAAGCACTTTAGCGGGGACTTTTAATTGTGGAAGTTTAGCGGTATAATTAATAAATATTCGATGGGATATTGCGCCTGTATTTTTTCGCGAAATGTGCTGCAGTGTAGTATAACATTTTGAAGTCGGCTTTTTATGACCCTACGGTTCTGTCAGCCTCGATAGTGTTGAGGTACGAAGAGGCCCTTCTCTCCGTTTTTCAGTTGCATTGCGTATCATAGGAAAAACTGCAGACGACAAAAGTTAATGGAGCTTGATTAATTCTGTTGACGTGTTTTTCATTTCTGATATTACTGAGTTTGTTCTACGAATTTGAATTTTCGGCGAATAGATTATGGTTGAATATTGAACAATATTTCGTTGAATCGAATTAATGAGCAACATAATTATCATGCAATTCACTCTTGCGTGTATCAATTATTCAACGTTTAAAATCTGAATAATAATTCTCAAGTTTATTCCAAAATTGGCCTTAATTAGAGCAAACGTGATGGCATATTCGAACGACATAGTGATTAATTTTAGGAACAACATAAACCTACTGTCCTCCCTCCCTCTCTCTCTCTCTCTCTCTCTCTCTCTCTCTCTCTCTCTCTCTCTCTCTCTTTTGCGTTTATATAGTGCATACTGTCACAAAGCTCTACACTGATAGATTCTTCTGATATGGTTATGCGTAGATTTTACATGCTGTTAGGGACAAGACAAAGATTAGGTTCGACAATGAATGGCAAAAACTATTAATGTTGGAAAACCAGTACTTTATTAATAAGCCTAACAGAAAAGGTCAGCGCTTGACCTCTTTCTCTCTCTCTCGAGTCGTCGCCGGTAACTGTCGCTGCGCTCATTAATCGCCGCCGAAAACGTCATCGATGACGGCCGAGAAGGGACGAAGAAAGCCAAACGCATAGAGTTCATATTGCATCATTTTTTTTAATCTTGCTTTCTTCGCGTCGACTCGGTAAAACAGGCAACTGCCATGTATGTACGCGATTCTATCCGTAACACATGCAGTATTATAAAGGATCCAAATCCCACGAGAATCACTAGTTCGAGAACGCATTAACCGAGAATACTCGCGGAAAATGGAACTGTGGTATACGAGATAATATTCACAAACGGCGCCGAACGAGACTATCAGTCGCCGTTGCTCGAATATCAGAAACTACGCAGAGCCGAGCGAGCGAGCGAACTCGTCGAAATCGAAGAGTATGGGGTATTAGCGAAAAGGCCGAGCCATCAGATACGGACAGATGGAGAGAGAGGGAAGGGCTAATTTAGTGGTACGGCGAGCAGTAGCAAGGACTATTAGCTCTATTAAAGCGTCGAGGAGAGAGAGAAAGCTAGAGCTTGCAAGCACACACACACACACACACACACATGGGTGCGAGAGGAAAGTTTAAGGGCTGTAGCTCGGAGCTGTGACGAAGGCGCGACATTATGCGCCCGGGGAACGACATCGGCCACTGTTTGCCGACTGACTCCTAAACACGACGCCTGGCTCGTTTTCTCGCTCCTTTTTGCTCCCGTCGTTCGCTGCAGCTCCGGAAGCTCGTTCCTGTAGCTCGTCGTCCCCTCCGTACCGGCGTCGCGAGAAAACCAATTTATACAGACGATGCCGACGAGCTATACTCTCTCCGGTTGCTACGATGTTATTCGGATGTGTGTGTGTGTGTGTGTGTGTGTGTGTGTGTGTGTGTGTGTGTGTGTGTGCGCGTGTGTGCGCGTGCACGTGTGTGTGTGTACGATACGCCCTGACACGATGAAAGATTTTTCGACTTTGATGCCGATGTGCTTTAACGATCGACTGCTGTACTGCGTAGTTATTTGATGCTTTATGCTTTATGTAACTTTATGAACGCTATTTCGTATACTCGGCGAGAGAAATTGAATTACCTGGAATTTCAGATCGAAGACAAGTTTCTTATTACACGATCGGTTACTAGGCAGCTCCCGATGATTTAAAATTCTTTTGCGCTTCGTATAATTAAAAGAGCATACGATTGCACGTCCATCAGGTATAGATGCACAGTGCAGACGATAAATTAAGCCGGCGGCTGCAGTATAAAAACAATCAATTTCGAAAATTCATTTACAGCGATTCTTTTGCACCAGCAACATGCACTGTAGCATCGGGATCATTAATCACGACTTCTCGTATCGCATCACACATATTTCTTCTTCGATCGCTACCGCGTTGCTGTCCATCTTCGTGATCGCAACTGTGAAACAAAATAACAATGGCACACACACACATACACGTATAGCCACTACGTAGAGAGCAATCCTCTTGAAAGCTCTCCAATATCGGACTTTACAGCATCATCATCGTAAATATAGAGACACGAAAAAAGCACACCGATATAGAAGAAGCCACCATACAGCCGTGCACAAAGCGCATCGCCTCCTTCTATTCTAATCCCGGCCGAGTTCGCGTGAAAAAAAGAAGAGACGATCGGAAGTGCCGCTAAGCCATATAATAACGCTCAACAGAGGGCCCATAAAAGCTCCCCAGTGTTATGGGTCCCGATGAAAGAATAAGAGCTCTGATGCTGTGTATATGGAAGGGTATTATTATACGCGGCTGGCTGGCGTGTATGTGCAAAGCCAATATAAGCTTATACTTATAGACGCGACCCCAACAGCCGAGAGATTCGTTTTGACTTTCAGCGAAAGAAGTCGACCTCTGTCGTTAGAAAACATCGTCGTTGTCGGGCTTTTGATGATGCGAGCGACTGAATGATTGATGCGATATCGTTTTCTTTTTAAGATGGGATATAGGAAAGTGAGCTTGAGCTTTTGATCTCGCATTTAATTTCCAGCGTTTCTTATACCGCCGATGAGAGCTCCTCTTTGAGATGCGAAATTTGGTATAGCCTACCGGATTAAAATTTAAAAAATGTGTATTCGAATATTCCTTCAGCTTTTTTCCAGCGGGATTTTGGATTTCTCGTGATAAGCAGCACACTTATTACGAATTGTGGTTATACTCCTCGAGCGCAAGTAATGGGAATTAGAACATTTCCCAGAAATAAAACGTATTAACTTGTCTCGAAAGTAAATTACATTTCATTTTTTACGCGGCTAATCCGCTTATTTCCAACTCCTGCTGCACAAAGTCGATTCCACTCGAGCAGTTTGTTCTTTTTGAAAAAACTCTTTCGTGAGAATCTCGTATACGACAAAATGAAAAAGCTGCGCACTCTGATCTTTTGCATAATTCAAGTAGAGTAAATAGATGATAACTGGTACTATACTTGTACAAAAATAAAGTCGTTAAGGTCGCACGAGAAAACGATCGTATGGCCCTTCTTTTTCATAAATGCCGTGAAGAAATACGTATTTATTTTCCGATTTTCAATAAACTCAGACGGAATGAAGAGTGACATAGTTTTTTTCAAAAATTTTGTCACTGGTATGTATACTCGAACAATTTCATTGCACTTTGAAATAGCTTAACAGTATTTATACCTTCACTCTGGCAAATATTTTAATCGAAGAAATTTTTATCATCGATTATACTGCAGAGCAAAGAGCTAAGTATAATTTTGCACGTGATTTATTCACACAATCAAGCGCGGTTGCATTAAACTACACTGCGTAAAAATACTCCGATGAGCAAGTGACGTAAGCATCTCCAAGAAACACTCTTTAAAAAAATTACCAATTCCCGAGCTGATCAAAGCCGCATCGACGACTCATCGTCTCCCTCTATTATTCGAAACAGCGCAATTGTCGAGTGTTCGCGCTTAGTTATACGTGCCACCCCTGCAGGGCCGAAAACATTCAGCTCTCCCACGATATAAGCCTCTCTCTCTCTCTTACGCATCACGTATATATACACACCCATATAACGTCGCACGAAGCAATAAACTACTAGCCGGCGTATATAAGGGGGCCAAGGCTTGTGCAGAGTCAACTATTACGGCGGTGCGATGCAGAGGCGCTAACGACCGGTCTCGGTCAGAGTATAGTCACCGCCGCAGGAATCACGTCGACCAAAGAGTCGTGCGCATTGTACATTACAGTCTGCTCGCCGCCGACGAGCCACAGAGAGTCGAGTATTATTCCTGCGTTAACCTCTGGATCGTTCGATCCCGACTTCCTCCGAGTACAATAAGCGCGTTATGAGAGAGGAGAATCATGTATAGCTTCGATGCTGGATATATACTTTGCCCGGTGAACTCGATGATGCGCGTCTTTTCATTTTCTCTGTTGTGCTCATAATGAATCGTCGAGCTTTAACGAGCAATTAATTTCATTCCGAATATTCTTCCGTGAAAATTGGCTCGTGTTGTCGAATTTCTTCGACGAGCTTTTTTCGTCGGGTTTAATTATAAATCTCGTAAACACTGGATGGATTTCAATCGTTGATTCATTTCATGAATAAAACTCGCATCCGTAATGCCTGCAACCGAGCCATTATTCTATCTTAACGAAGACGACATTTTTTTTGACTCTCGGGTTTAGAAGAATACATAAAATGACACTTGCGTCCTAATAAGGAGCGTGAGCGAAGCCAAAAAAAGCAACCAACTTTCTAAAGCTAACGAGATCCTCTTCGCGACTTAATTGACACGTGCAGCTCCGTCAATCCCAGATAGAAATTGTTCCCGGCATACGTAATAGGACCCCAGGGAGCTCGAACTCTGTACAGATATACATCTTCCAAATGGATTGATAGCTTCGACTGCATCTATTCCAATCAGCGCTTGTAGTGACGAAATATCTTCATTCGTCTGCTATGGACATAAACAAGCTATAAATAACGCGACGAAGAGCTGAGCGTATTGAAAGTTATATTTGACGAAGGTGGAGCATAAAGTTTGCAATATAGAAGCCATAACTAGAGAGAGCGAGAAGCAGATGTTATCGTTCCCACGATCGCTATACTGCTATGTTGCTGCTGCCGATTCAGCTGGAATAGACGATGCCAAATCGATCACGCGAGAGAGAGACAGAGACTTGGACAATTCAAAACAAGAGCAGTTCTTGACGAGAATAGAGAGGGAGAGGATAGCGAGAGAGATGCCACGTGACTCGGGCGTCAAGGGGCAGACAGACGTTCGCTTAATTGCAAGGATCGCTTTGAGATACACATCGCGCAGTCATGATTTGTTTGTCGGCCAAGTGCCAATTATGGGCTGCTCCTCGGTTACTCGAGGCGAGAGCTTCTCTATGTCTATATAACTATATTTGGAGTTTAAATGAGAGCGAGGAATAGACTCTGAGAATGATCTCTCTTGAAGATGATACTTTGATTTTTTTTTTTTTTTTTAATACTCTCACAGAGTAGAAGATTTTCGAGCTGTGAAATATGCACGGATTCTGCGAGACGGGCAAGATATCACTGTCTAATTGGGGTATAATTACGCGACGCCAATTATCATTATTATGCTATTGTGATATTATTTATTAAATGACGATGTTACGTTTGATTGACGTTTTTATTACTTATGATATAAAATTTTGATCCAGTGAACTGATGAGACATAATTACTTGCTGGTAACAGAGTTCTGCGTGAAGGCTTTTTTATTAACCATACTGTTCGTATTAACAAGAAAAGGTTACGATTTTCGGTTCATATATGATGGATTTGGCTAAAACTAATAAAAAACGAGACCTATCGACGTGCGACTCTATAATGCACATTGTCAAGTCTATAACTCGATAATAGAGCCTGTGTGAAACGAAATGCCAAATCCATGACCCAAAGGTTGTAGCCTTTCCTTGCAAGTTATAGAGTGTAACAAATTCACAGTCATGTACGATTCAATGCTTCATTGTAGTTCCTTTAAAGCGCGCATATTGGCACAGAACAACCTATTGTTTTGTCAAACAAGGATCGTATATACGAGCGCGAATGATTATACAAGAAGTTCATTGTTTGTCCATATATATTATATCACACATATCGAACATAAAACTAAAAGATAGATACAAATTTGAAAACAAAGTTAAAGCATATAAATTATCAATGTCCTCTTTGTGCCTCGACGACGATAGCAGTAGAAGCAGCAGCAGCAATATTATAGTAGCGCAAAGGCCCAAGAAATCCAGTAGTCTGTACGCCGTTGCGTCTAAATCGATTAACGAAAAGCTCAAGCTCTACTCTCTCCCTCTTTCCCCTTGAGAGGAGAGAGCCAGCTCGGAAGAAAAAGCAGCAGTCGAGGGACCGCGAATGGAGGATTACCAGTCTCGCGGGTTCGCCTTCAAAATGAGCATCGGCAGTCGAGTGTACTATACCATACCTCTCTCTCTCTCTCTCTCTCCATTCCGGCTTCGATCCGTTAATTCCGATAATCCCTCGAATCGGTAGCAATTTCCAAACGCACGAACGGCCGCGGCCAAGTTATTCCGGATGTCTCTCGATTAGCGCGCGATCCCCAGTCGCGTTATTATCATCCGCAGCGAGCCATCACTCGATCCTCTCTTTCTCTCTCTCCCTCTCTGGCTTAAGGCCAGATTGCCCCAGTGATTATCATTGGAAAACCGGCCTGGCAAACGTCAAAGATACCACGAGCTCAAGCCTTGGGAAGAATATAGCCCGCACTAATATACCACTGCGTCGCTCTCTCTGTACAACGGCGACTTTCGATGCGTGCGATACATATACATACTGTAGTCGTCCCCAGGGAAGCGAGAGCTTGATCCTCGTAATCAATTTTTTTTTCCTGCTAACGAATTCATATTTCCCCAGAGGGACAACAGGAATAAAAGTGTATCAGATTTCCGATTTCACGTAACGAAATAAACGTCGATCGAACTCGTACTGGATAATAGATGAATTCAATAACTCTGTGACAATAATGCGGAACGAAATGAAATAATCCTGCGATGCTCGAAGCTTGCAGCAGTATTCGTTATGATCCTTGATTGAAAAGCATCGAAAAGACGAAATTAGAAAAAAAAGCTCGAGCGTAAAAAAGAGAGTCACACGCGTAGCAGCTGCGTTAATATAGAGAGAGAAAGCATATAGTGCGCTTGACGTGACTCTCGCGCGCGTGATTCTCGAGGTACTACGGGAACGTATTCGTATAATTGCTCGTTGGCTGAAAGCTCGCGCGTCAGCGCGATGAATTCGGTAAAATCAGGGGCCTCCAGAAATTACTGCAGCAGCAGCAGCAGCAGCAGTGGCGGCCTGTCTTTTCCTGTGCAGGTGTCGAGGAGTGAGTTTATGCTGTGGAACAGCTGGGAAGGGTGGAGCTGAACGAAAAGCCGCTTTTCGCCCTACTGTTGTGTAATTACGCTCAAAGTCTTTGCACTGGAGGGTGTATTACTCTGAGAAATAGTAATTTACGAGATTTTCTTGTTAATTTATAATATATCCTACGTCCTTTGATGTTTCGTACCTTCATTTTCTTTTAAAATTAGATCACACTAAATTTGAAAATTACGTACCCAAAAGCGAAATATCAGCACAGGAATACTCAGGCAAGAGAGAGAGAGCAGTGCATAAACAAAGATAAATTCGTCCAAACATGAAAGTTTTAATAATACAGCGACGCAGAAGAGGAATCTGCGCTCTCTGCGACAACGCGCGGGGCCGACGCACATGAGCAATTGCATAATTACGCGAGCGCGCGCGAACAAGCCCCTAGCGCGCTGCAGAGAGCTATACGCAACGTTCGTTTACACCTACGCATTTAGCCGCGCGTTTATTTCGAATTATGTTACTCGTTCCAGCGGTGCACACTCCGGCTGTCGGATACGATTTGTACTCTTTTGCGTAAATAATTTCCGACTCCCGACTGCAGCAGTACCGGCAACAGCGCATACCTCCCACCCCTGTTGTTCTTGACGCGTATATATAACGCTGCGAAATTTACGATGAACAACTGTTAACGAATTATCCATTGTCTAGTAGTATAGCGGCGGAATTAATACGCCGAGCGTGTTTTTGCCGCGCTCGCGCGTAATCATTCTTGATTTCATGGAAATTGAATATGTTTCATGCCTCTACGAGCCGTTACGAGGATTACAATACTTTTAGCACAGCGGCGAAGATTAATTTTTGTCCGATGCGCGCCGCTATATACTTATTAAACTCGACTCGACATTCGCTCGTTGAATATAATTATGCGCATCCACAGCTGCTCGTCGACGTTATTCGAATTTTCATCTCTCTTTGTTTCAGAGCGTATAACGCTGTGTCTATCGCGCGAGAGGAATAAGCACATTTTTCGGCGTAGAGAAGAGTAGCTCAACTTTGTGAATAATTAAAGAATCGAGAGAGAGAGAAAGCGCAGTGCACAAATGTACAGGGCAAGAAGAAAAAAAGGAAAAGAGCTCGAACGAACGCTGAAGAACTGCAAAATACAGAGACAGAGAGGACGAAAAAGATACCCTTACACATACACACACATACCCGACGCCATTCAGCAGCTACTAATTTCGCTGTTATTTCTCTTTGTAGCCTCGAATTTCGCTGCACAAAGCAGCTGCTACTGTTGCGCACAGAGAAACGCGGAGAGAGAGAGAGAGGGTTTAAAAGAAAGAGTCGAGTTCGGGAGCCGAAGAGGCAGAAAAAAGAGAGAGAGAGAAAAATAGGAATCCAGGGAGACTTGGCGTATATAGCTTAATCATCGCTTGCAGGCGTGTTTGTTATATTGCGCGCGCGTCCCGACATAGTTCTCAGCTGAATCAGAAGAAGAGAAGAAGAAAGGTCGGCCTGTTTATTTCGCGCGCGTATAATTTCGAAGGCAAAGCGCAATATCGCTATACTGCCTAGAAGGTGCCAAAGCTCGCGTAAAAAATCATGCTTTCGCTCGTAAAAAAAAAAACGGAGGCGAGAAGAGAGAAGAAAGCTCGAGGAAAAGGAAAAGAAACGGCTGCAGCTCGATTAATGTGCTCTCGGTTCTTGCGCCGATCTCGAGACGTGAATTCGGCTGAGGGTGACGCAAAACGATGCGGAAAAGGATCGAGCTTGGAGAGAGAAATTCAAATGCGCCTGCCGCGCGCGAAAGCGCGGGAAAAAGTGTAAATGCCCCGAGAGGGTTTGAAGAAATTCGAGGAGATATTTCAGAGCTGTTGCGAGTGTAATTTCGTCGGATGCTTTTAAGGCTCTGCTGAATTTCTACATCTTTATATTCCAGACGTTCTCTACGAAGCTTCTTGTGTCTGTTCTCGTGTGTGTCTTCATTGCACGTGATTTGTTTACCGATAGATTCTTCAAGCTAGTTTATGTAATTGTTGCGAGGCATTTTTCTCTTTTCAATCCTACTTTGCCTCCAGCTTTGCACAACTTTGTAATTAAAAAGCTTTCCCCTCTGACGTATGTTTCTGCGCAGTGCGTTTTACGGGGGGGAAAAAAAAAGTTTTTTTAATGCGGACCGTCGGAGTGTTGCTAACGCTGTTCGTACAGTAGATGCTTCATTTTTCCCCAGAATGTTCGTGGCTTTTAATTGTTCGTAATGATGCAAAATAAAGGCAGCCACGCGAGCTTGCACATTACACTGGATAGCTGCGAGCAGCTATAATAACCTCGTTGTGCTTGGCTAAATGAAGATCGACGAGTACGTGCGGAGGTAAAGTTCTTTCGAAATTCACTCATCATTATATCCGAATGCGGTGCAGATGGATGCAGCTTTGAGCGCACTTTGATCCAAGCTCAAAAGTTTCAAGCGCGAAAAATACATGTATTCGTAGTCATTAAAACGCGTTAATTAACTTTATAATTAATGAACGTCTGCTTTTCTCATTTTTTCTAAGGTGCTTTTCGGGGAAGTCGAATTTTTAATTAATAAAGCGACGAGAACGGTGCCTTAATATACGCGGAAGTCGACAATCCAATTAGCCAATAATAATCAATGTTTCAGGAGCAAACGTCAGCTTGAAGAACCTGATGATGGTTGTATTATATACGTGAAGGTCATCGTGTGGCCTCATTAGTACGGGTCGCGCGAGGTAAGAATCGATCTATCCTAGAACAATTAACGCGGGGCTCTCTCCCAGCGTATTTCGCCCTCAAGCAGTCTCTTTATAATTGTTCGCAGTATCCTCATAATTGAAGCCCGCAGCCGCCACCTTCTTAGCGTTCGTTACAAGCTTGGCTTCTTCTTCTCTCTCTCTCTCTCTCTCTCGCTCCCTTGAGCTCATTTTCACCGCCTCTTCATTCGTCTCTTGTCCTTCAGAGGGAGAGCCTGAAACTTCCTTAATCAGTAATAACGATACGGCGTTCTGGCCGCCCCTCTTGGTTATAACGATTACGCGAGATAAAGATAAAGAGCGCGAGAGTCTTATCGTCGTAACAGCTGTCGCCGTTGCTGTCGTCGACACTGATGCTGCTGCTGCACTGCGGCGGTGATGACGACGACTGCGCACGAGGATTCGCCATGATTAAACATCTCAGACACTGCAGCGGAGAGAGAAGGGGAACTGGAATAACTCTCTCCAGAGACGAATTGGTATATTGCTCACTCTATGACGCATTTTACTAAATGAATGGACTTGTCTGCTGCTATTGCGTCTCTCTTCTATACGTATCGCGGCATCTGCGCTTGTTAACTGAAATAGCTTGCAACGACGCTGAAAGATAACGTGAGATGCGCGAGCGTTTTAGTAAAGAAGAGCGTTTGAGTTTTAATTTTGTGATAAAAATGCGATCCAAGAATACAATTTTCAGCTGTGACACGTTACGAGAGAATTTTTGTGCCGTTATCGACTAACCAAATTGCCTTTGAATAGTTTATCGATTTTCAGGCAAATAACTTTAAATAACCGAGTGCTAAAGTTAACCAATTGTCTATTTTGAGAGCGCACTCGCTTTCCACTTGAAGTAGCACTTCCACTTGACCGCTGAGAAAATGGGCTATCCAAGGAAAGATAAGTAGGTACTATTACTATAAAGAAAGGGAGGCAAGCTCTCCTTACCTTCTCGTCGATGCAGTTGGTTCACTTTCCATCTAGTTACTGCTTTCTTCGCTTATTCCGACATAGTATGCTTTATGCAATATTTAACTTTGAACATCAGAGCAAAGACTTTCTCAAATCGTATTAATGCCGCTAGCTCATAATATAATGTATCACAGTAAGCCAAGACAGCTGGTCCTGGAATTAGGTCGCGCAGATAATATATATATATATATATCCTTTGTCCGGAAGCGGCAACGAGATGATTCTTTTACTGTGATCGCGACACTTATTCAGTGGCTCGAAAAATCGAGAGCGTCGTCGCAAGTCGGGAGGAAGGAAGACGTATATGTATCGGTATAAAGCAAGATAAGGTGGAGAGAGAGGGAAACCCCGACTGAAGCTGAAGAAAAGCGCTAAAAGTGCACGCTTAATGTCGGGACCCTAAATAACGACGGGAGGGGTTAGCGAGGCCCTTACCTGATAATCCTCTCGTTTATATTACTTTGCCGGTCTTCTTCCGTCGCTCGCTTGCGCTTCTTAGTGGCTTTACTTAGCTTCACCCGCTGCTTTTCATGTCTTCTTCTTCTTCGTCTTCTACTACTCCTCCACTTTCGCAAAAGCGACTCTTCCACACATGCTCTTGAAAATGGCACGGTATAATGCAAGACACTTTGCGCTTTCTTATCGCGCCTTTTTAAATTTCTAGAGTTACTTTAAACGTACGCCTCGCCGCGCGCATCAGCCTACCTTTGTTCGGGATTGCAGTAAGCGAGAGCTAAGAGATAATCGCCTCGTTACCTTAAGTCACAAGCTTAAAGTATCTCGTGGAAAAACGTTAAAGTCAGTCTTTACCGAGCGTGTAATGCCACTCTCTCGTGCTAGCTGCAGCTGAAGATGCCCACTTTTTTATCCGGAAAAAAAGACCAACTTTCGTCGCCATTGCGTAATATAGGCTTAACGCCGTATTTAATTATATTTTTACGAGACGGCCTTTGATGAAAGAAAGTTTCTGTCCGCACACAATAATACACGCGGGGGTGGATATGGTTGAATAACGATTGCGTAAGCGTAATTTAAAATTTTACGGCTAAGAGAAGATAAAAACGTATAATTTTCAGGAGAGAAAAAGCAGAGATCTCTCCTATACTGTCGTATCAGGTGCCAAAGGGCTTTTCCTCGCCGGACGTTAAAAGTCGTGGCATATACGTATCTGTATTTCACAAGAAACATCGAATAACGAAGGACCTCTAGAGTGTATATGTATGCGCAGGTAAAATGTAAGTGTCTAATAGTCGTCGCAAATGCACTCGAAGCCGGAATCGAGCTTTACCGGCTTATAAAGCAAACCACTCCCAAGGAAGTGAATGTACACTGGCGTCGAGGCCTTGCGCCATCCCTTTGATCAGGTTCGACCTCGTTCATCCGATTTATCTGCCGCCTCCGCACACACGCTCTAAAAGAAGTCTTTTTCTCTTTCTCGAGATCAGCGATTCCTTTTTCTCCGGCTTCTCTTTTGGCGAGTCCCTGCTGCTCTTCCTCTTACTCTACTTCCTCTCTTTCATTCTCTCTGTGTGTCGCCGCTCGAAAGTTTCATATAACTACTATTTTAAAGGTACTGCAATAATTAGGTTTGCTTTGATACGAAGGAGAGCTTTCAGTGGTATTACATCGTGGTTACGTGAGATTATTAGTCGTAAAGATGAGAAAAGAGTTGTAATAATTCCTGATGTATCAATTAGCAACTTCCTGCGATTTTCTCACATATTTGCGCATGGATAATCCCATAGTGCAGTTCTGTGTACGCGGTTCTTGCCGCTCACTGTATGGTAACCTCGACTTGTAAGTTTGGTAATGGGATTTCAGCAGAATGTTCTAAACTGCTTCTCTCCCTCTCTCGGGGTGGTACAACGTATATCTGAATTTGAATTTCAGTTCGTAACGAAATTTAGCGGAATTCGTCATTAATTTGGACTATGAATTTATATTGGATAGTGCCTGTTAATTATGTATAACAATTAAGTTGAAGGTATAAAATCATCGAGTTCCCTTTGTAAACTGAATGTGTGTACATTACTGATTCACGAACCCCTTGAATTGCTAATGACCTACTCCTTAACTGACGAACACGATGCATTATAGATTAAGAAATCCGCTGTACACCCAAGAGGAACGATTGTCTGCAAATTCGTCGAACAAGTAGCAAAGTACAAACTCCTGTACGTTCGTTACGGAGAATATCCTAAAAGACGTTTCTAGGTAGGTCACCGAACTAGCTGAAAATTTAGGACGATTTCAAAGCAGCTTTCCATCACTTGCGAGACCAATATATACTCGATAGTGTTCGCAACGAAGTAATAAAATATGTAACAACGGTCTGGCATTTTCATCCTCTGAAAGAGAGGTATTACTGCAGAGTAACTTTTCTCTTTCCCGTTGGCGAAGCGGTACAAAAAAAAAATTCTTTCATCTCCATCGCGTCGCATGGATATATCTATATACGCTTCTCATCGAAATCCATAAGCCGTGTTGATGAAAATGCAACGAAAGGTTTCAAGTATATTCCGATGTCTCGCGAAATAAAACTATGAAATTCCGAAGAGCATTTCTCTCACAACTGAAATTATGTATTATTTGCCGGACGCTAAGTTGGACCTCGACTGGTTAATGCAAGAGTTGAGAAAAGTTCGCCTGCAGAGCCGCGAAAGCGAGCGAAACGTAACGGTATAGCAGCAGCAAGCGCAAAGTTCAAATGGTCATTCGAAGTAGAAAAGTTTCGTAAGTGCATTTTTACATCTGCTACTCCTCGGCCTCCGTGTCGGTATATACTGTGTGCGTGTGTTCGTCCGACGAGCTTCTCTCCATCTAATTCTCCTCTCGCTCATCTCTTGCTCTTTATCGCACCAGGGACGGCCTCTCTCTCTCTCTCTCTCTCGTGTGGTGCCAGTATAGAGGCTCTGACCTCACAACTTCATCGCGGCTTGATGAACGAGGAGTCCTGGCGCGCGTTTCGGACTAATCCAACTACTCCGTCCGGTGAATTTCGGAATAAGGACGGCCTACAACGAGTCAATCCGACGGAGCGTGAAAATCGCCTGGAGGATAAATATCGCGGAAAAGCGAGTCCGTGTATGCATGTGTGTGTGTGTGTTAGCTAACCCCCACGTCATGCGTCTAATCTGTTGGCCTGTATAGTATTGATAAATTCTACTGATAAAGAGCTCCCCTATCCATCGTCAGTCAGCGCAGCGCTTAGAGTAATTGACCCGCTAACTCTGGGCTCTTCGCGCTTTTTCATCGCGTATTACCGCAAGCGTGTGGCTGTATTCGTCTAATGAGTTTTTACGTAAACAACTCGCGCTCTATCAGTTAATTTCCAGGAAAGAGAGAGAGAAAGAGAGAAGAGTTATTGCCAGTCATGGGGGATCTTATTATTTTTCATCATTAATATAGTGGATTACTAGAGTAAAGGCCGACACGGCATTAGCCGCAAGCATAATTATATATACTCTCTTGCTCGTCATTGTTCGGGAGGTACACAATATTATATACTATATATAATATTACATACGCTTTGTTCACTTCCGAGTAAATATTTTCTTCGCAAATACTCGAAACCGATTAATTCTCGAGTTTAGGCGGATGATTAAACGATAATAGCATCTGATTAAGTCGCGTTTGATACGGAACTGTACTGGAATAGGGGGTGAAACGTTTTTCAACGATTAAAACTTAATACTTAATGCAATCGCGTATAACGCGGAAGGATTATTCTATAGGTTGCACTGGACACTGGTACATACCACTTCGACAGTCGTTCAATCATCCAATGCAGTGAATATGGATATATAGCTCATATTCGCGTTTTACTCTATTATTCCGTTAATCGTCATCGACCGCACCGAATGAAAATTCCATGCGATTTCAATGCGAAAAGCCACTTATCGCGAACGCCGTTCATGCGTCATATAATATCTACTTATCGACATAAAAAAAAAGAACTCGAACGCGCTATTTCTATTGATTTTCTGTACACGCATCAAAGTGAGCATAATAGAAACGAGAGGTCTCATTTGCCAGTCATATGAGGCATAGCTTATGTACGTGCGTTTGTATTTGGTATGCATGTGGTAGGAACATTTGGTAAACACACAGTCCGAATCAATGACCGGAATGCAATGTAGAACTTGATTAGTTGATTAAACTGATTGACGCGTGCATGACTTGCCGCAAAACACACAGCCTGCTGCACATCACGCGTTAAAAATCATTTCTCCCCCGTATAATTCCCATCGCGAACGAGGTTCATCTGCGCGTATACGCCTGTAATTATCTTTTTACGAGATGATTCCCGAGGACGCGACGTTATACGCGCGCAATCAAAAAGTAAATCAGGTTAACAGCGTCTTAAGCGCGAAAAATCTATATCGCGCTCGCACCCTCTCTACCCCCACCCACCGCGTGTATCAGTGCTCCGACACGCGGAAATAGCTTTTTTATCATCGTCCCAATAAAATTAGCTCTCGGCGTTAAAGGTAAATAGAAGAGCAGAAGCGCGCGCCACCAGCATGATGCATCTAGGCTTCGGGCCGCAGCCTCGGCTTATCAGGGCTTCTCCCTCCCTTCCCCCCCCCCTCTCTCTCGATAGGCGATAACTCGCTGAAGAAACGTGATAGCGCACGCTTCGGCTTACACAGCCCTTTTCTCGCTGATTCCTCGCCCTATACATATACATTTTTCCGTGCCCCTACCCTCAGATTTGATTTCCCCGCGCTCTTCATTCCGCGATGCGGGCGCTTGTTCTTTTCCCGGTGAAGAAGAAGAAGAAGAAGAAGAAGAAGAAACTGCGTCGTGTTGTTAGCCAAAAATGCACACCCCTTGAAAAATCCATAAAGCTGTCGGAAGGATAAATCCCGAGTAGTACAAAGCTTCTTTTTATTCGCTTATCGTCGCGCGCGCGTGTGGTGATTGGCGAGGACGAAAATCTGCTCGGCAGCGCCTTGGCTCAAGACTCTCTTCTTCTTCTTCTTCTTCTTCGCTCTACTTTGTCCCGGGCAATCGCCTACCGTGTGCACGTGCTTACGTGTGTGTATGTGTGTGTTCCCTTCTATCTCTATCCTATACTGTGCGCTGGCGGCAAGATTATTTCTCGTACAAGCGTCCTTCTACCCCCTGTCTAGCGAAAAATCGTCGTTCTATTTTTCCACATGACCGAGACTGCTCGCGCTCCCGGAAAAACGAATAACGCGTGCAGGCCCGCAGTTATTCTCGCGCTCTTTTTCTTCTTCCTCGCTGGCCCGCCAAGCACTTGCTGCTTTTTGCTTTTATCTCATTTTTTCCATTTCGCTGGCGAAAATTTGATTTTTTTATTCTCCCGATCTCGCGTATGATTAAACTTGCGGCTGGTGATAGTGTGATTGGTAGCTGTACGCAAGAGAATAGAATTAAAGTGTAATCCTTCGTAAAAAGCTTCGAACATCTGTAAATCTGCGATACTTTTATACGCGCCGAGATTCGAGTCTCACCGAACGCTAACGACGTCGGAGCCGTAGACTCGTGGACTATTATTGCAGGCTTTTGCTAAAACTTGCGCGCAAGTATACTAACAGCGGCCGCAATGTCAGGCAGTTTATATTAAACCGCACGTTCAGACGGGCTGCTCTCTGCCTCTGCGTTAAAGACGCTCCTGTTATTGCGCTCATACACACACACACACACATACACATACACAACATAATATATAAACGTATATAATATATATATATATACGTAGGAGAAGCAGCAGCGGCAGCTAAGTATGCGCGCTCGAGTCGTTAGATCGATAACGAGAAGCCGAGAGCTTCGCCGTTGCCGCTCATGCGCGTGTATTGAAAATAACTGTTTTCACGTGAAACTATTAACAGGCGGTCTGCTGTTCAGTTGCATACTTAACTAGAGTAATTTCCTATGCAACTTCCTCGAGTCCCGTGCCGCTGTATAGACGAACTCGTATAAAGAGCCGGGATACGTAGTTATTAATGTTGCCAACACAGTGTATATAGGTACTGGCAAGAATCTATTAATAATACCTGCGAAATGCGGCTATTTTCTGGTTTCATTTTCGCTTTGATTCAGGACAGATTCGTGCTTACGAATTGACGACTTTGTATTTGATTTCTCTGTATCAGGAACCAGAGATTCGATGATAGATGATGAGTAGTAATCATTTTATTCGTCCTCTGATTGGATGTTCGTTTTACCGCGCAATGTCTTCGTACGTTTGAATTCCTAACCTCAAAAAGTGAAAATTAAGAAGATAAAAACATCATAACATTCAAGGTATCTTCAATCAGGCGCATCCATTATATACCGTGGAAGCAAAATTCTGAAAGCATCGATTTATGCACACTTATTAATTCCCATCGCTCACGTCCGAAACCAACCACAAACTCGACATCGCACAAGCAAGCATATATAGGTATGCAGCAAAAGAGCTCGCACTGATTACCGTCATCGTTCTCCCGTGTCCGTACACGCTCGGACATGAAAGCCTGTGCATACATACTCGAAGCCTCCGATGGTACACGCAGAGACGAGCGGTCATATACACCTGTAATGCAGCGTCAAACAAATTTGCTCTTGTATACGTACGTACCTATATTTATCGACGCGGCTCCATTATGACAGCACTGACTCTCGAGAGTGTTTTCCCAGAGTGCGCCGGACCTTGACTCTCTCTTCTGTAGAGCTGTGTATACGAATTGAAAGGATTTTCCACGTGACTCGTCTCGCTTCGTCACAAAGCCATTCGGCTACTCTCGCAGAGATCAACCGGTGCAACGAACAAAGGCTTGAGTAGACCGCACGACTGTAGCTTCGATCCAAAGTGAGGCCTGGAACCAGACGAAATGAAAGGAGTTGTCGATCGATACCTATTTATAGGCCAACTGTGCAGTATAAATGAAGGAAGACTTGACACGTCTTTCCATCTATCCGTTTGCGTGTGATCCGTACATATGTACCCGATGCAAACATCGACATCGAGGCTATGCATACTGCACGTGAACTAATGCTGTAACGTGTTAAATCTCTTTGCTGCTGTCTGTCACGCGTAGTATACCTATGTGTGTGCGTCAGGCAAACATATTTAATAACAGTGTAAAAGAAATTGCAGATCTGGGTAATCGTGTTCCGATCGAGCTTTTACCGCGAGAGAGCTTGCAAGCGCGCGCCGTCGTATTTATTCGCTGGAGAAAAGCAAACAACGAAATTATGTGCCGCGTTTAAACAGCTACACGCGATTGTTTCAGCTGCTAATGCGATTCGCTCTAGCTTCAACCTTCCTGAGCTTTATCGCTAATTTAATTAGAAATAATTACAGCTTCTCGCGACTTGTGCCTGCGGTTGTAGGTTACACATATATACGGAAAAGGGTCGAGAGATATGACGATTTTTCTTGTTTATTATATGGCGTTTACGTGATGGAAAGTTTTGTTCGATCAACTCAAGTGTCGCGTGGTTGATATTGCTATACAAGGGACGGAGATTAATTGTTTGGTTGAAATGCACTGAAATATTAATTCGATCGATTCAAATATACCCGTTTAACTTAGATGTACAAGAGTCAATTGACAATCATGCATGCGAGTATCTGGAAAGCTTTTTTATCGCGTATATGCAGCTTTAATTTACTGCTCTTGATTCACAAATCATGCATTAACTGAAAAATTAAAAGTCGACGTCTGCTCGACAATATATATCTCAAATTATGCACGTCAATTAAAACGCTTCATTATCTACATTAAAAATACAAAATTTGCAGAAAGATCCAACATAGTATTATATATATCAAAATCGTTAGTTTCAACTTCGGCAATGCAAATGGAATTAAAATCATCGAGTGTACACGGCAAACTGAGTTAATCCTACTTCCCGCGAAATATAATATAAACCACTCCAAACTGGCGTATCGGATAATTGAATCATTTGTTAGAGGCACATGCTCGCGTATATAGCCAAATTAATGCTTTATATATAAAGCCAAGTGGATTATCGAGAAAGGCAAAAGCGAGTTATCAGATCGAGAACGAGTGCAGCGGCGGGGGAGGAGAACTGCCGCATACACGACAGTGTTTATCGAATTAATCCTCAAATGTTTCTTGATGAGGCAAGTTTCGGCGGCTATCAGATAAAGGGACTGCAGCGAATCAAATCTCCGGATTCGCGAGTAGTTTCCCCAGTTGCTCTCCGCGCCACCGCCGATTCCCTCCTCTAGCTTCACGGAGCCTGCACTGCATCAGGGACGTGACGTCATTGTCTTTCCATAGCCATTTCCCGCACTCTCCCTTTTCCTCTCAGTCTCTCCCTTGAAATTGCCCTGACGTGAACTGCATGCACGTGGAATTGCGCGCTGCTTTGCTCTCTTTCCCTGTCTTTTTTTTTTTTTTCATTAAGCTCCAGCCACTCTTCGCTCTTGACTTTGTCGCTCCTTTTGTTGTTGTTGTTGTTTTTGTTATTTGCCACTGTTGTTCTTTACTGACTAATTCTTTCTCCAGCTCTCGAGAGCCATCTCTATATACATGTATATATGCTGCCTATGCGAACTTGGCCATTTTGCAATATCTGACACATCGGTCCATCGTATTCTCACGCTATCCATTATTCGAGCTCTCTCGTAGCAGTGCCGTGAAAATCGATCTAATGTTGTCCGTCAATTTCGTTGGCCGCGCTCTCTTCGTATCCGGCGCCGCCACAGCAGCAGCTAGTCACTCTGCTATCTCGCAATTTCGCGCGGCTCCAGTAGCAACGCCAGCGAGACTCTCCAGGAACAACTGCGAATTAAACTCTCAAAGTGACCGCGCGCGCGCGCGCCATTCCGCAACCTCTAACCTTTTGCCGAAGCACTTCAGCAGAGGGATGGGAATCGCAACGGCGACAAGGGTGCACTTGAGAATTACGCAATTGCACGTCCATTACGCGCACTTCAACAATTACCTCCCGCACTCCCTGCTCTCCGTATTACATCTACGAACTCGTACTGCTCGTCTTCCTTTCACTCGTCGTTGCGCGCACGCCTCTCACTCACTCTCGCTAATTTTCTCTGTCTATACCGAGCTTCTCGTTTTATCGACTCACGCGATCAGCTGTGTGCAGCGTTGAATTTTACAAAACAATTATAGAGTGCTTCGTAATTGCTTGTAGTTTGCCGTTGCTTAATTCTTTTTTTTTCTGTCGCTACGTTTGCGCTTGTAATTATTAGATGTTGCATGATTTATTGATTTTATAGCTACAAAGTTTATTAAAGCAGTCGACATCTGAGATGATAATTATTAATGTAAATTACACAGTGTGATATAGCAGTAAACTAACCTACTGCAACAGCATGCTGAAGTATCTTGTTCATATGTTAAATGAAAAAAATTAAAGATTCACATACCGAAACATTTCCTAAAGGCGTTACACAAATCAAGGGTTGACTCGCGAAGTAAGTATTTTCGTAGAAAAATATACCGTCGGAAGCCAGTAAAAATAAGCTATTGATCCGTTTCTAGTGAAAATCAATTTTGCTACTGTTACAAGCGCAGTTACACAACGTTTCCTTCTATAATTTTAAAGGCCAAAAGTAATGGGTACTTATTTACCAATGTACACGGAGGGTAAAAAATGTAGTTCTTGCAAAATTCAAAGTTTTAGTTTATTTGAAAGAATTAATCAATAAAATAAAGTTAATTTTACGATTATGTAATTTTGGAATTCCTACAATGTTTATAGGTATATGAACATTTAAATAATAACAATATAATTTGGCTATATCCAAATTGTTTCAAATATGAATAATGGTTTTATAATTGCAATTTGATGAAATTCTAATGTACAGTATTAATTTTGTTATACCGCTTAAAGTGTAATTTCAACAGTCAATTTTAAGTTTAAATAGATCTAACGAGTTCGTATCAATTCTGAAATGTAATTAATTGAATAAAATAGTTAACTACGAATGCTACATATTTATAACACGGTTTGAAATATGCCGACACCTAAACTTTCTAGTTATATAGGTATGTGAAGCAATAAATAATTTAACTAGCGTAATTGCAAATTTATAATAAAGAATTTTTTTTATAAAATCGATAGGATTTTTATTCTATTTATCATCTGAACCTCGTTCTTTATTAATACATATAACCGTAGTGTAGTAACAAGTACGTTGCTTCTCATAAAGACTTAATTTAAGCATGAAATTACAAGGGCCTGAAATATCTTTAATGGCCCCTCTAATTTTGAAGCTCCGTTGCCATAGACAACTTTTAATACCCATCTTTAACGATAAATACAGACCTGGTTGGTTGTTGTTGTTAGCTTGAATGCGAAATGTAGGAAAGTCCCGTACTCCCTTACTTTCTGAGTATCGAGTGGCACCCATTAAAATGAGTTTGTTAGATCCTCTTCAATTATTCCTTTCATCAATATTTATTAGTTTATCTTAGTATTTAAACAGCTGGTCTATATGATATCATGAAAGAAAATTTTATATTATATGGTTATCAAATAATTTGTAATAGAACTGATTGTAAGCAATCTTATAACCAAAATAATAATCAAACTTTTTTCTTTGCTTGCACTTGAGTAAAGCGAGTGGAGTTCAAAGTTTAAACAAGATTTTGAACGAGAGCTACTTCTCGGTTCCCATCAAGTGCCAATTTAATCACTTAACTTTTACTTAATCTTGAAATCTTATTTTCTTTTACCTTTACCGATTTGTATTCGATTTTTCGAATCTACAACTTGAAATATCGAAAAAGTAAAAATGTACAAGTTTCAAATTTAAATAACTTCCAGTAAAGGGTCGAGCAAACACAAGTTCAGATCGGTGTCTTGGGGATTGTTTGTTCAGCAAACATCCCAGTTAAAGCAACCGTACAGCTGAAAAGCAGCTGCATCTATATCTAAGTAAACTGAAGGCACTACTGGTGTTGCACTAAACCTCTTAACTCACTTTGATACCGCAGTCGAATGCGGGATAAGGCAAATACCCAAAAAGATAACTACGTTAGCGTGCAAATGGCAACTTCATATTACTATACGACTGGATAATTTTACTGGTAAACATCCGCTCGATTTTTGCAGAAACATAATTTTCAAAATACTCAAAGAACAACTTATTTATTGATAAGTGTTACGTTTGTCTTTTTCATATATTTCGCATTAATATACACAGTTCATGTGTAACTTTGATATAAATACAAACTTTATATTTATGCTGTACGCAAACTTTTGAAAGCACAGTCGTATACCAAATCATTGTTCTCGCTGCACGCATAACAGAACAGAAAAGAAAATGTGCCAAATTTTATGTAATCTCCAACACGCATATTGCAAATGCACATATACCATCCAGACAGAGAAGGAAATGCACAGCGAGATCTTGGCGCGGAAATGCTTCTTCGCTTTTGTCCAAACCAACGAGCTATTTTTCTGCAGCGGAACTTGCAGTCGCCTACTGATTCTGGTGCGTTGCTCGATATAGAAGTACTGAACGAAAAAGACATATCTACAGACACTTTGACATTTTCCGACTATAACAGTCATGATGCTCATCATTAAGAACATTTGTGCGTCTTGTACTAATATAAAAATCAATACAACAACAAAAATTTATTTCTGCATCCAAAAAAAGAATGATCCTCACCTACCAAAAGCCATTCCTCAACGTTGCCACGGTATTTACAAAAAAAAGCGATAATCCGGTGATTTAAAGTAAAAAATATCGAAAGACATTGAACAAACAACTGATACGCCGCTGTGTTTTGCAAAGACAGAGTAGATCGTGGGTTCAGAGTAGGGGTGGCGGGGGGGGGGAGAGGCATCCGTGGCTGTTTGGAAGGAAACAGTAAATATTTCTCCCCTGTGTGTGTCTGTGTATGTTATCAAGCGAGGTGTGATAAAAAGGCCAAAAAGCCGAACAAAGGATTTTCGAAGCGAGCGCGCGCGCGTGGACACGGGAAATCCCGACAAGGATATCTCGTTGCAGTCGCCTAGCTCGTTGCTTTTGCCCCTATAACAAACCACATCGCGTGTTTTCCCATCTTGCCTTGCAGAGTTTAAAACTGACTGTTTTACGTCCGGCTGAAATTTATGCTTGGCCAGTCGTGCCCGCTAAGTCCGCGCGTGTATGTACCTCGAACAATCGGATAAGGGACATTTTTTTCGTTTTAATTAAATGCTTCACTCTCGTATTTATTGCACTATTTCTCTCTACTTTGCGGTTGTTCATCTCTCTTTGCGCTTATAATTGATATTTTTATCTGGGCAAGCTTTGTTTTTAAGCCAGAGTGGAGAAATGAAATGTTTATGTTACTCTTAAATTGTTCAACCATTTGATTTGAAATATGAGTAAAGATTTAATCTCATTACTTTTTTATGTTTCAGGTGAGTCAAAATCTACCTACTTCGTTCAGTCAACTCGTAGTTCTGCGTAAGTCTCTCACACCCACATAATACAATCATATTCCGATTGACTTTTATCACGAAGCTTTCTCCGCGACTCGCAAATGTGTAATAAATTAAAAGGCTTGAAAAAAGCTCTTTATGCAATTAAATTATTCAACAGGTGAACGAACGCTCTCCTCTAATTCGAGACGCCCACTATGTCGGCGCGTGTTTCATGAATTTTTCAAGTATACCTCGTAGCCACGGAAAGATATGTAAAATATATGATGGAACTGGCACTCAGCATCTTCTTACTCCTGTTAATTTTTCGCGCCATAACATAAGGGTAGAAAAAGCCAAGAGAGAGAGAGAGAGAGAGAGAGGAAGCGTGCCGGCGCGGAAAAAAGTCCCTCTGAAATTTACAAGCGCCAGCGTTACGTGCTTGAAACCAACGACCAGTAGCACCGGCCATAACGCTGTGTACTGCAGAGGAATTTCGAAATGAGAAGCGGGACAAAAGGATAAGCAAGGGAGTCTGGGATTTTTAATTTTCCAAGGGAGTGGATGACGAGACTTCGGCCGAAGAAATGAATACGCGGTCTTTTGGCTTGGGCTAAAGGTCCTTTTGCGAATATGCATTACGCTTTGAGCGCTCGGAGGGAAGCGTGAAATCGAAATTAATTATCTCTAGAAATTAAAAGCGAAAATCTCAGAGACACGGAAAATTACGTTTCCCTTCACACACACACACAGACCGATATCAGAGCCAACACTGACGTACGTCAGTATACGGGTACACTTCAATATTATATAAACAAGCCAACGTGCGCTCACGTACCTATATAAATTTGAGAGGGTGTAATAACCGGGCGAGTGTCGTTCCGTTTCCGCGGTCTTGGCTTGTGCAGGCGCAGCCGTGTGAATTCGTAATGAACAAAGTTTCTCTCTCTCTCTCTCTCTCTCTCTCTCCCACCGGCTGCTGGCAAAGATTCACGACGACGACGACGACGACGACTGTGTACGTGCGCGCTAAACACACTACACGTGAAATTCGAGACTGATTGCCGAGCTGCACGTATATCCTCTATCTCTCGTTTCTGTCCTCCGGCTCAATACTCCTCGTACGACGACGATGATGACGACAGGAGGACGGCGCCAACTTTCTGCGGATCGATGTATAGCCTCGAGAACCACCACTGGCAATAATAAGTTCTCGAGAGCTGGGATTTCGCGCTATTGGCTCGTAATGCTGTTTTCTATACTGTTTCGTCGTTGATGCGCGTTAACACGAAGAATAATCTTGAACAAAATGGGTACATAATTTATATATACGTTGAAATTCAACTCGCGACCGCGTGTAATTTTCTGCTTAGCGAGTTAGCTGCTTTCAAAACGTACATAACGAATGAAATGTCCTCATTAAAGTTGTTAGCAACGCGTACATATTATATGCATACTCCAAACTAACGCTGGTTATAACGTAACGCGTATTTTAATGATACGCGTCTCGCCGGTACTAAAATTCATTACCGTAAACATTCCGCTGCACAGTTCCTTCTTTTTNTATTTTTTTTTTTTTTTTTTTTTTTCATCGAAATCATAATGCACTGCACCTTTTTTTTTCTTTTCTTTCGAATCTCTGCAACACAGCGCTGTATAATTAGACGCTCGTCGCATCGGGTCACGAAACGTGTCCTCTCTCTCTCTCTCTCCCTCACGATTCTTGTTATTAAAATAAACATCGCGTTAAGGTAATCCCGTAACTCGGACTATTTTCCAAATTACACGCTGCCGCGGCGTGTTTTTCTCCCGCAACGACTGCTTGCTATACTGCGCTGCACAGCGAAAAAAAAAGTGGTTCACTTTTTCCACATTTTTCCGTGCAGCCACTAACGAAGCCTCTCGACTTGCCGCGTTGTGCTCTCTTTTTAAAGTCGTCGCGACGAAATGTAAAAGCCACATGCTAGAGTAGATAGAGCCAAAGGACTAGTGCAGGGGCCTTCGTCGTCGTCGCGAATGAAAGATAAAGACGGGCCCGAGGCGTATAGAGCCAAGATTTATATATATATATGTATGTATAGCCCGGATGGACTAATATTTTATCCAAGTTTCAGGAGAGAAGAAGAAACTTTCAGTCCCGACCAATACTTGCGCGTATTCACTCAGCCGTGTCGCTATATCTACGTCGCTCTCGCTCTCTCTCTCTCTCTATCCCTTCGTTCTCGCGCTATTCTATTCATTATCCCGCGCTGCAGCAGCAGCTCTTCCTCGTATACTTTTTCCCGACGTTTTCTCGTCTATATGTCGCGAAAATGTGTGTGTATACTCGGCAACATCTAGCCGAGCTGCCGAGATATATTCCGCGAGGAATAAGTTGGATTGAATTATCTTGGAAATGAATAGCTCGAGTTCCGAGATTTATTTTCTTTGGATTCGCGCGATAAGAAGCTTGAATTAAAACTTCGAGCCCCAGCCGTGTTTATACTCGCGGAATTTCGAACTGTGATTGCCGAATATTCTGCAGAGCTCCAGATGTGTGCAGTAGTTCTGTCGTCATAATATCGGTGTATTTACGTGTATATATATATGCGATAAAGCTGCTAATGAAAAATTATTCTCTGTGAATTTCCAAGCCAACTAGGTTACATTCGACTCGAATTTTTGGTAATGCCTCTCGAAAGGGAGAATCGCGTTATCAATTTAACATTGCAATCAGCAAATCCGGCTTACGTACTCTTTGACGTATGGAATAATTCAATAAAGTCGCTCTGCTATATAGTTTCGACGACAGAGAAAGAGAAAGAGAGAACGTTCACTTGAATAATATAAAATTGGGCCCTTTGTGCAGCACACACACACATATATATATATATATATATATATATATATATATAACTACTCGACAGGGAGAAGCTGTAAACGAGGGGCCGCTTCGAGCGATAAACGCCGAATTCGAAGTGCTCGGCGGCTGGATGTTCGCGAATGAAGGGAGCGAACGGCAAACTTGAATAGCAGTTTGCCAGAGTCGAGTACCTTGCCTCTGCCGATGCGCCGATCGAAGCCGCGGCGTTCCAGCTATACACGTAAACGATGGCCCTCGTCGTACTCTGGGTCACGCGAGACAAAGCTAGATGTTATGCCACGGCGGCAAAGAGAGCTTGCGCGTCTGCGTTATATTATCCACGGTATACGATGATGAAAATCACGGATTGTATGTGTGTACCTGTAGCTTATACTACTAGTAAACAAGCTATAGACGTATAAGTAACAATTTTACAATGTCGGATAGCGCGCGTTTGATAGTCCGTAAAGAGAGCCGTAAATAGACGTGAGCTGACGGCTTAGTTATTTTAGACACTGTTCTCTCTCTCTCTCTCTCTCTCTCTCTCTCTCCGTGTGTTGTTTCTATATTCATGCGCGCATATCTGCTGGATGTTATCTTCGCCGTAAAAATTGCGTTTACAACCACTGGCTTTACAATCGAGCCTTGCTCTATATCAGTGGCGGTGTGCTTTAATAAAATTAAATTTTTTACTCGGCTTTATTAGCTCTCTGCTGCCCGAGTTCTTCGGAGGCCATGAATTTTGATCAGGCGGTGTTGAATTTTTTTTTTTAAGGGCTCTGGATAAATCTCGTGTGCTTGGGATTTTCGGACGCGACGATAAACTCTGTGGAGTTTGCAAAATGTTCGTAATCGTTATATACATCACGCTCTCCGTCGAGTGTACCCGGAGAAGAGAAGTTGACCTAGAAATTCGAGAGTTATTTTTGTTGCCCATCGTAAGCGACGTTAAATACTTTATATAATCGGGACGTATTCGAGCAATTTTCACGACATCGTTGACCTCAAGTGGATTTTTCTATTAAGGCTGGAAGAAAAGATCGCGCGGCAAGTGTCCTCGAAATGCACGCTATACTCGCATTAAGTAGACAATACCCGGGTTTAGTCAGGCACACTTCACGACAACCGACTTTCGTCCGCGAAAGACCTCTCGAAAAATATTAAACTCGAACGTCTCTATTGTAAAAAGTGATAGCTCACGTCTATTCAGCATTAGTTGGTTACCTATATAAGCACTATGTAGAGACACTTGGACGATTAATATTTCATCGGTAAGATTAAGTGCTCGTTATTACAATACCCATTGCGTATATTAAGACTAGACGTATTTGCATGAAATAGTGCGACATATAATCTTCACCGTCATTAATAACAATATTTCCATCTACTTGTATTGAAGAGCGCGATTTAGGCTTATAACCATGGATGCGAAACCGCGTGGGATTACGTATTAAACGCCGCGTACAGGTGTCTATTTCCCTGTTGCTTCTAATGCTAAGCGTAACATACTGCCTACCTTATTTTGCATAATACAAGTATTCATTTCTATTCAAAACTCGTTGACGACGTAAAGTTGGAAAGCTTTATGATAATGCACTGAAATAAAGTAAACAATTTTGACTATTATCTTAAGTTTGAAATTTTCACGTAAAAACTAATGGAAATGAATAGAGAAACGATGAATGGATAAAAGAAAAGTTACTTTTTGAACAAGGTGAGAAAGGGTAGATAGCGAAGAAAGAATAAAGAATGGAAGAAGGGGTTAAAAAAGTGAAAAACCACGTTGGAGGAACCTGAAGGACGTATATAGAGGATATAAAAGGGTGCAGAACAGAAGCGTGCGTTGAAAAAGTTGGACCACCTCGTTTATTCCATTCTCTATATATTTAGTGGGATTCTATATTTTGGCACCTCGTTATATACTAATCAAAAACTAACTTTGAATGAAATTTTCCCTCCTATAAAAGAACGATTGTGATTATATATCGAAATAATTGAATTGCCATGTTCCTCGTTTTCCGTTCATTCATATTTGTATCATATTATTTTATATTTCAAATATTTTTTTAAATCTAAATTAGCTTGCCCCTTTTATTTGAGATAAGTATATTTATTACATATAGATGATAGTATCGATAAATATCGAAATCTAGAGCAATATCAATTTATCAAAACGAAGCAGTTTTCAAACTCTGTAGCATCAGGTGAAAATAGGTGGTGCATAGGCAGTTTTCCATTTCTCTCATAACAACATGCGCGCCGAGTCTATAGATACAGTAGTGTTGTGTCTCCAATTCTAAACTGCCTGTTATTAGGCATACTGCTTTGGTGACTCATGCTATAACTGCGCGCGTCTAAAGTAGCTAGTTTAATTGAAAACGATATCAGTAGACACGGTTTTATTCTACACAGTAATAGATCGAATATATAGTTCAAATGTATACAGATGGAAGTTTTTCAATGAACTGATGCATGAAACTTTGAAACATTTTTTTGAATTTCAATTTCCAATATTTATGGTTCAAATGGCTTACGCTCGCCGCTATATAGGCATATTTTTTGACACTATATCCTCGGGCAATTTCTTGTGTATAGAATATTTTATTTGCTTCAGCGGATTGTTTCAGTACGAGACTCAAAATAAAACATGGTTTTTTTTATTTTCATTAAAAAACCATCCACTACTTTCATCATCTCGAAAAATATCAAGTTACATCGAATACAGATATGAAGTATTTCTCTAAGCGTCTTCCATGTCGACGACGCTAAATAAATCAAATCTTGTTCTATTATCACGTTGTCCCGCGACACAGTTACATTTACCAAATATATTCTTCATAAATAAAAAAAATGGTCCTTTTTACGTTCCAAAAATTCAATCCATATTTCCTCGCGTCCAATTCCAAACTGTAACCGTATAATTATCAAGCCACACACATACAACCAGTCACCATCGTCGATTATTCAAAAGAGCAAACGCTTCGGCAACAGTACAGCAGTGGCATGTCGACTCGAGCAGAAAAATATTTGCGGTATTAATTTTACCGCTCGTGCAGAATAATCGCATTTCCGCAGCTAAAAATCGGCCGATACCAGCGGGTGTCGACGTACAGAGAGAGAAAGAGAGCGTACGCGCGTTGCGCACCGGACAAAGAAACTCGGCCCGTAGGCTACTCTCGGCTCAAAGAGAGAGTATATAGCGTTCATTTGTTGGCCCCGAGCCAGATGCAGATGTGCGCGCGTTTTTCAACCGCACGCGGAATTCAAATATTTCTGGGCCGTCGCCGCGTGTCACGCGATACGATATAATTCAAACGGCCGCAAATGCGATTATGAAAATTCGCTTTTCGACCGAAACCGTTCGTTCTCTCGCTCTTCGCTCGCTTGGACGACCGAGCGAACATATATATATGTTCTTGATTTAAACGGATAGTCGTGCGAAGTCTTTTTTTTGGTGCCCTCTCCGCAGCGTGTCGCTCTCTCTTTTTGCTCGATCTGCTCGAATAATTCTTTTGTCGAAACGTGCGCGCGCGCGTCGAGTGCTGACCTCTTTTTGGAAATGTAAATTTCCGTTCTAAACCGACCGATATCTGCAAGCCTTCGTTTCTTTTTTTTTTTGGACTGCATGCATCAAATGCGAACGAAATACCTTATCGATAAGCTATATAAAAAGCATATAGATATTGTATCCTCGGAATATTTCAACGAGTAATCGTCCGAATCACTGGCATAGTTTCGCTTAAACCCGCGCAGAGAAAAAATGTCACTTTTCTCTCTCGAAACGAGCTTTCCTCTCGAAATTAAAGCGACAGCTGTCAATATGGTTATTCAAAAAGTGGGTTCCTTAATTCGTAATTCAAACTCAAGCGGACGGGTTTAACAAAACGCGCCGAGGAAGAAATGTACCAAACGGGTATTCCTCTACTGTAGGAAAAGGCACACACTTTCGCCTTGCAAAACGACTTCGTTGATTAACCGAGTTCTCATGGTAATCGGGCTTCTGGCACACTTCTGTTTGCGCATAACGTCGTACGCGCGCGGAAAACCATTTGCGCGAGCGAAAGGGGATTACGGACTTTACATTTTATGAATGAAGGGAAGCAAGTTGCTCGGTTTCATCTTCCACTGCTCTTGCGCTGCGCGACAGCTGTGCTACAGCGACGCGTACAGTCCAAGAAAAATAGAATTACGGACAATTTTCTTCGACGGACGCGATTCAGCGAAGCTTCCTCTGCAGACAAGAGTTTGCTGTATGCTGTTTGCCTTTTGAATTTTCATGCGCTCTTTAGTGACTCATAAATTCGCGTTGCTACTTTTACCAAGCATGAATAACTGGTACGTAATTTATTCCGCAAACTTTGCCTTAAATTCAACCTGATCGCGATGGCAATGCTTTTTTTCTACTCTTAATCTTTCGAGATAAAAGCTATATAAAATTCGCTCAACGCGCATGGATATTATTTATTGCAACGGCTTTAATGTTTACTGCTTTTTTTTTTAATGTTTGCTGCACTAGGGCGTGGAGCGTTAACGCATGCCTTCTGCAACAGCATGTGTGCTTTGCTTTGAAAAACCGCTTTTAAGCACACAGTTCGCGAGTTTCAAGCCTTTCTCGCTCTCGAGAACAATTAGAATTTTTCAACAATGCACACGCGCTGCAAATGTTACGAGCTACTGGCGTTTTTTTTTTTTTTTTTAATAAAGCTTACATCAATGCTGTAAGTTTTCACTGTGTTTAAACAGCCGAGGTCAACGCCATGTGAAAGAGAGAAACGAGAACGAGTTCCGAGATCGATGTAAAAAATATAGAATTTTAATTAAACGCGCAAATTAGGGACGATCGTCGGAAATGAGCAAAAGAGAGAGCGTAGGAAGTGGAAGGAGTATAGCAGCGCGCGCAATTTGCCCGTTGCGCAAACAACGCCGAGAATTCAGGGGTCGCCTGCGAATTTTCGCCCACTTGGTAGCTCGCGACACACACACACACACATGTATGTAGACTTCATACCCACACGTACGCGCTGTTCTTAATTTTCAAGTAAAATAGAAAGAGCAAAGCTCGCAAGCAAACTACTGCCTGTGCAGTGGGTGTCATTCGTACTTTGCGGTATGCTCGTAGTAGTAGAGTATAAAAGGATAGAGCGTTAACGTCGTCGCGGCGGTTAATAATACGCTTTATTAATGTAGAAATGCATGTCGGTATACTGCAGCTGCCTCGCCCTCTCTGTACTGGGTCAGTCGGAGCGGAAGTGTTTGCGTAACGTACGCGCTTTGGATATGGCCAAGTCAAACAAAGCGTCAGAGGGAGGACGAGAGGAGGATGGGGGAGAGAATGGAATGTTGGTGAAACGCATGAGGCTCAAGTTGGGGAAACTGCGGGAGCTTTGTGCATACGTGCGCATTCTCGCTCTTGCTATCGTTCTCGTTTGATGTTTCCTAATTTACAGAAGCTGCTACATGTGTGCGTGTGTGGATTTGATTTGTTTATTTATATACGGATGGTATATAAACTTTTATTTCAAGTCTCGATACATATGTTGGTTTTGCGTGGATTTGAGCTAATTTCAGTTTGTTCAATGTTAAAACATTATCTGAAATACATACGGAACTCGAACTTTCCAAGAGGCTTCAGATTTAATTTAATTGCGCTCGCGCGCTCTGCCTTTTCGTCTTGCAAGAAACGAAAACTTTTTTGTAACTTACCGCTAACTTTAATTGAAACATACTTTTACACGAAACGGTTGGGAAATCGTTCTCATTTGATTTGTAAACTTTATCCTGTACCAACTGTTTCATATAAGCTTGATTGATATTCTGTTTGCGAAATTTTTTAAACTTCTTATTAGCATTGAACGACAGAAAAACATAATTTCAAACGATTTTTATTAGATTGGATTCAGTGATTTCGTTTAGTTCAGCTCTTTTTCGCGACGCAAGATAATTAATCGGATCACTCGCTATGAAATACGATTTATATTAGCTGCTATGATAGATGTTCGAAATGACGCTGAAATAAAGCTCGATCTTATAGAGGCTTATTTCATTTCGCAGTTCAGCGGAAATATTCAAAAGTAAATGCTACTTTGCAACAGCTCGGAATCTCGCGCGCGCAATCACCGTCTACGAATCCTTTGAAGAGTTTTTAAGTTTTCGAGACTGGAAGGTGGAAGAACAAATACGATAGAGTCTTATTAAAGTTTCAATGATGCGATTAAAAAATTCTCAACTCTCGAGTCTTTTAATTGGAAAGAAGTTGCAAAAATTCGTCTGATTCACTTTTTTTTAACTACGATGCGTTTGTCGAAAGTTGCAAATTGTGTTTGCGAACTAATACGGTCTTATAAGGACTGTCGTCGTTCAGTGAACTTTAAGTGGATGTACGGTTACTGTAATTTCTTTTTCTCGAAAAAGGATTGTTATACAGAGTCGAGTTCGTTGTTTACGTCTATTTTATTTGCAAAATTATGTTTTTTTTTTTATGAAAATTATACTGATTGCTTTATTATTTTAATTTTGCAGGTGGCAACTAGCAGAGAACCACGGCACATCTTAAAGGTAAGTTTATACTGTGTTGAGAGGACTGAACATTTTGAAGTATATGCCAGTGTACACTTACGCACTGGTACTTCAAATTTTTAATTAATTTTAACATCTCCGATATAACGTATAACGATCACGAGATACACAGCATCATTCGATAATTCGTTATGGATTGAGCATCAAAATAATATCAAAACTCCCATGCAGGATAATGAACAATTGACTACCGATCCAAATCCGACTGTTTAAAAGGATGGTCCAAGCTTTTCACTCTTTATATCGATGAATTGCCGCTGACGGTACGCAATAAATACCATAATGTACAGAGGATAATATTGGATATAATAAAAATCCCGATTGAAGGGTCATGCGAAATTACAGCTGCTTCAAATAAATAGAATATCCGACTCGTTCCAACGAGTAATGCGATGAGACATTGGATGAATTATTCATCAACCATTTTCCGAATATTAAATTCCATTCACATATACAATTCAACGCTGGATGTTATACAATTAAAGTTTTCCTTTAAAATGCGAAAAAAGTGATGATGCTGAATCAGATAAAATAACCCGCTTATTTATTTATAAGTTGTAACCTGCAACTTGACGAGTACACTGCCATGCAATCCCATTTCACTTATATTTTTGTATATGAATTATTTGTCTTGATAATTATTTCTCATTACTCGGCTAATTCTGACGCAAACCCACCCATATAGTATGTCCATATTATAAAAGAGACACGAAGTACTTTTTTTCTACTCAGTCATGAATTTAGGCTTACATATTTAAAACTCAATTAACCCGTCTGGCCTAGTGCGTGACGAGTCGAGAATCAAATGAACTGAAAACGAAGCTAGCTCATATGCACATCTGGGTCACCTGAAAATTTACACGTCAATTTACACGTCTGCATCCCTTACAATTCAATTCCAGCTTATAAGATTTTAGGCTGCCCATCATCTCTTTTCGTTGTCCATACCTAGAACTCCGACAAGTCTGACTCGAGCACGACTTCTACCACTTGACGCGCAGAGAATATAACAAATCTTCATTTACAAAATCCTCACCTCTCAGACGGCACATGGCGAATCTGCAGTGGCAAAAGAGTATAGCGTCTCTATATGTACAGCGTAGTGTGCGCGGAGGGGTAGTAGGGGCTGAAAATATACGAGTTCGCATGAAAGATGTTTAAAGAGGCGCGGAAAAGTCGGCCGCGTTAAAAGCGAGAGCTCGCGCGCGCGCGCAGGTGGGCGCCAAGTGAGCGGGATGAGCTTAACGAGTTTTCGTACGGCGAATACGTGACTCTCGCCACGGCACGTGACGACGAACTCGGCCGCGCACTCCTTGACCTATACGCCGCGTTACAAGACTGCAGACTCTCTTGCCTCGACATCGGTATATGTATATAGTGTGTATATGTGCGCGTAGCAGTGAGAGCTATACATATACATAATCTGCCGAGACTATGGTCCTATCTTCCTTCCATTCCTCGTGCGACTCTCCGCGCGGTCCGCTGCTAATTGTCTTTAATCTCGTACTTCCGGAGCTGCGTATATTTTCTTCTTCTTTTTTTCCTTCTCTCCCTCTCGAGCGCGCTGACGTTGCTCCGGGGCGTCGGAGCTACTGCGAACTTGGCGAGGATTTGCATTCGTCGTTTTCCTTTTTTATTCATATTTACTCTGCTGTTTCTTCGCGAGAATTAAAAAGGAGAGCTGGGCAAACTTTTTTCAATCGTGCTCGAAAGGATTTTCACGACGAGGAACACGGTTATATTATACACATCATCAGCGTGAAATTAAAGGGTGAATCTCGTTGATCGAATAACGACGAGCGCACACATGATGTTGTTTTTTTCAACCGATGACGCGACGCTGAGGATAATTGTCAATCAGGTTTTATTTATTTTCGAGAGTGTTTACTCTCGCGCTTACGCGAGTAAACGTCATTGCGCCTATTTTGGCGTGGAATGACGTTAAGTTGAAACGACAACAATTTGAAACAAAATGAGTGCAACAAGCGCGCGCTGTCGAAGTTTCAATAGACCGCGAATCCAGCTAATGGAAACTTAAATTTGCATTCATTAGCCTCTGGAACTGCGGCTAAATTCGGGCTAAAATTTCCATTCAATTATTAAAACTTTTGGCCCCTGGCACACGGGCGTTTCGGTTAAATCTATTTATACTTTCATCGGACTTTTAAATTTTCCGAAGAGCTGACCGCCACGTTTTTTGGCGAAATAAAATCGCGGTCACCTTTCTAGTCTCGTCGATTAAGCATATTTTTTATAAAAAAAAAAAAAAAAATTCCTCTTTCCCAGCGCGCACTCTCGATTCTTCGCCCAAGTATACACACTTTCGATCCTCTTTGAAGCTCTACTTCAACTTTCCCTCACAGCCCCTCGCTTCGTCTTCGGCCTTCTCGATGGGTTTCCTTCCGCTCTCGTGTGTTTTTGACTTTTGATTTTTTAATGCGCTACTCGCGATGAGTCGGGGGTTGGGGGGGGGGGGGGATCAAAAAGATTGAGAGGCGAAAGACTTGATGACGATACACCTTATTTGTAGCTTTCGTTGTGTATGAACCTCGAGAAGAGGTGATAGCGA
>CM053171.1:3053898-3106139 GCA_012977825.3 Pteromalus puparum | reverse complement strand
TATAGCGACGTCAATCCCCCAGATAATGTTAACCCCGCACCCTACCCTCTCGGCATCCTCCCTAAACACTTATTCCTAAAAATTATTTAATGTTATCACAATTTTTATTTTATTTACAAAGTGTATGTTCACTGAAGCATAAACACTACAACAACAATTGTAATATAATCGATGAAAATCGGGATCAATTGATCGACCAGACTCATTTGGAAATCATCTTTAACGCACACAATTTTAGCGTGCTACTCGCGACGCGATGATAATTAATCCTATCCGATTTCTAAAAATATATTAGGCATATACTAGCCACAGTAAGATGATGAAAAGGTTACTTTCCTCCGACTCTACCGAACCGAAACGACACCGAGGCAATACATACATTATGCGCATAAATAATGTCTTAGCCACGGAAGATCCTACAATGCCTTGGAAGAAACTTTTCCAAGCGTCATAACAAGCTCATAAGCACATCAGATCAAAATTATAACAGCTAGAGAAAACTATATAAGAGATAACACTTAAATGTAATTTTATTTCCTATTTTTCCATCACCACCTATCGAGGTACAATAGACAGGAGCGTTTTATCTTTAATATTTCTTTGTAAAGTTGACTAAAATTTGACTTAGTTGATTAAATAATATCTTATAAGTTTTATTTTTGCTTTGTATTGATAACACTTTGATGTGCCGTATAACTACAATGGACTTTTGCTTTCTGTATGTTGACACTTTGAGAGTACTTAAGCCATGTCTCTGCTTTGATATTATCATCACTTTTGCCTGCTTATACTTACATTTAAAAACTTATAAGACTCCATCAAAAGTAATTAAATACAAAGTCTTAACAAAAAATAAAACGCTGTATCCCGATACACCATCGACTAATATATATACGATCTTGTCGCAAGCGGCCCTCAAATTATTGGGTAACAATTGTAACTCATGTACTTGTGCCAAATGATTAAACCTTAAGTTCGAAAAAATGTGACAAAAAATCATAAGTAAATAAAGTATGACATACAATAAAGATTTAAAAAGTAGATTTAACGTTGCAGAGATCGATCAAATCGTCAAGAAATAAGAATTGAGATACACAAAGAAAATAGCGTCCGAATCCAAACTTTTTATATGCATGGCCTATTCTTTCTTACTGGTCTGTAAATAATGCAAAGCTTCCAGGTAGGAACAAAAATTTTATTTTAATAATTGAGTTTTTTAGAAAACTTAAAAACATTAATAAAGATAAAACAACATTTGTTTCCTCATTATGCCACCTACGTAAAAAACGAAAAGATCGATCATCAACATATATAAGAGGCCACAGGTCATTCAACACACGCAGCAATTGGTTATTATAAGACAAAGTAGTGACCAGATTATGTATAGATTGTACACACATAATTGAAAGTGGGAAGAATAAAAATAATCAAAACAATTTCCAAAAAAATGAAAAAAAACTATACTATTAAGAGCCATAACAGTAGAGACGTTCGGCGCTAGTCACGTATTTAAGAGAATTATTTTTTAATCAGTTCATTGAGTTTCGCGATGCGCGTCGACAAATATCCATTTATACTATGGAAATTGCACAATTGCAGACCTTATTAGTTACAATCTCGTTTTTTAGCGGACTACGGGCTACGAGGCAGAGGCGAAAGACTGATGACGATACACCTCATTTGTAGCTGTCCGTGTGTAATGAACACTCGAGAAGAGGGTGGATAGCGATGGAGCCCGAGTCCGCGTATAAATTGCGAATTGGATAGTAAATAATGACGCGACGCGCACGCGAAACTCAATGAACTTTACTCTTAAAACGTACTGGCACGTTGTGTACTGTATGTACTGGAAAAGTAAATTATTCATAATCCAATTCATTATGCGCGTAGCTCCGGGAACAAACGCAGTGTGTAATTTGGATGAAGTTGTAAGGCAACGTCATTTGCAACATATGCTAATTGTATAGAGTATAACGTCATTATAGACAGGACGTGTTCTATCAACGCGGATTTTCCAGTAGTTTCACTATCAGCTTCGCGTAATGCAAATCGACAACGTCAGAACCCTTCAGCATATGTTTTGACAAAGTTATATATAATCAGCAAAATTACAGAAGCTTAATTATTCAACTCGTTATATTCGCTCTTTAATTCGCCGCACTCATTCGAAGAAACTTCACAGACTGCGTAGTACTAGAAGTAATTAGTAATAAATAAGCTCGAAGCGTTTCAGCGGCTCCATGAAAATAAAACTGCGAAGATTAGGAAGAACAGAATAGAGTAGCCCAGCGTTTAACATTCCTGGGTGGCGCACTGATTTCCTTAACAGCGACGTAGCTCGGCCGTAAAGCCACAAAGTGTAAACCTCGCTTTTTACTCCCCATCCAAATGAGAACGTAAAAAGGACTATTCGTGAGACTCTACTGTGTGCAAGAAAAATTTCCCCTCGACTTCTCTCTCTGACTCTTGCAATAATTCTAAACTGTCGGATGGGCAATGTATGGAGGGCAGCGGAGGGTTGTGTACGATGCTCGCAAAACTGAGGTAGAAACGATTTTAATCCCGAGAATGAAATGAAACTGGCGCGTAAAGCAAACTTGCGGATGCATCGTAAACTGCACAATAATACGGAACGGCTTTATTGACGTCGTTTCGAAGAAGCTCTCTAGCGCCCGAGCGTGCGATAGCATCGAAAATCGATGCCTGGCACCAGCGCATCGCTTGCATATAGCCTTCTCCCTCCTCCCCCCTGCCGTCATGCTAATCAGATAAAGGGGGATGGCTTTGAAGTCAAGCGCGAGCAGAGGATGATTGGCCTGCCGCTGCGCGTATGTGTGTGTCCATGTTATATATAGGGCAAAATATGCATCGCTATGAAAGATGTGCGCGAGTGGAGCAACAGCCGCGGAATCCTAAGATATGGACACGTGAATGTTTACGAGTACTACTAGAACGCTGATTCATTCCCAGTTTGAATATCGATTGCAAGAGAGAAAGCCGGTGAAATAGACCGATACGATTGTAACCCGGGCTCGCTTGGCTCTTATCTTTATCGCTCTATAAATATGTTGACTTTGAGAGTAGGTAATACGCACTGATCTTTTTTTTTACGGGAAGAGCTAGCCTTTCCTTTACTTTTTTAGACAGTGCGAGGATTTTACGACGACACAAATTGTTTTCACGTCGAAGGACGGATACTTTCTTCGCGTGACTTTTTTTTCTGAATAATTCTCTGGAACTGATAGCCAATCAGTGCGGAAGTTATGAGCGACGTAATCGAAACTATACTCGCACGTGAACAGTAGCGTCAGCTCGAAATTAATTGTTTGAATCACAGAGCCCACCTATCATTCGGAATCATGAATAATTAATGGAATTCTTACGTTAAGACATATCTAAATTGCAAAAGTTTCTGGATTTTTCGTTATTTTCAATCGTATAATTAAAGAATGGTTGTTGTGGTCATTGACTCTCATCAGATAGAGCCAGAGAAAAAATAGAATATACACTATACACAACCTCACGTGTTTTCTCTCGCCTTTTCTGTTCATTCCAAACGACTATTCAGCTCTCATTTCGCCTTTCATGCCATACGCGTTATTTATAAGCGCGTTATTAAACTGTCGTCCATTTATCTCTTCAATTCGCAACAAGCTTCATCGTTTTCCTTCTTTCTTTTCTTTCATTATCCTCCTCTCTCTCTCACTCTCTCTCTCTCTCTCGTTATTTCATTCTCATTCCGGCTTTTCTTCTCTCGCGCCTGTCGCGCTGCGTATGTCCAGCCTGATGTTGTATAAGCGTTTTCATATACGTTTCCGCATATAGCCACTACGGACGCTCTGTATAAATAACTATATGCGCTTGTTTTGCAGAATATTGCATTCGACTGCGTCACTAGCCGAATAAGAGAAAATATTTTGTCTTCGTTTAAATACAATATCGTACAAAATTGAATTTCGATAAAGCGTCACAGAACAAATCCTAAAGATAACGCAATTCGACGGAGAGAAAAAAAAACACACGAGAGTCATGCAACGCGATACCGCATCAGTTGTTCGAGTAATTTCAACAACATCCCCCTGGAGAACTGAATGAACGATCCAAGCGCACGAAATCCACGCAAGCCACCCCCGCAAGGTGTGTGCAGGTGTGCCTATACGCCAGGGGTCATTCGTATACACAACAAGAGTCAACCCGTCGCGCGCCTCGTGTCTACTGTGGCCTCATTTTGACGGCCGGTTATATGTCGCTGAGAGTCGAACGCGTGAATACTCTCTCTACCTCCCCTTCAGCGACGTTGCATTATTAATAAAGCTGTGCAGTGTCGTCACGCCGTCATAACGAAGTAACACGCAAAATGCAAATTAGACAGCGCACACATTTTTGCCTCTCTCTATACCGTTGCTGGCACACCGCTGCTGTAGCACTTTGAGCGTACGACGCGTTTATTTTGATTTCAGCGTTGATGGGCAATTTCGGGATAGCTACCGCTCTGCCCCTCGTAATAATGCATGCGTTAAATGTCCCGATTATTACGACGGCGAAGGTACGCCGCAGCTGCGCGCACACACAGGCGTTAGCTGCTGCAACTTTTGGCTCCCTCTCAGAGTTTGTCAGTGTAGAGAGAGAGAGAGAGAGAGAGAGAGGATAGGGAAATAATGCAGCTTCGTTGAATTTTTCAGCGGGGGGATTATTCGGCGTCTCTTGTAATACTGCTGCTATGTGTATGGCTCGGATGAAATTGAATTTTTTCTTTTTCACGAAATTCCACTGCGAGCCAGCGAGAAATTCAATTAAAATCGAGCTTTGTGGAGTCAAGAGTTCGTTTAATCATTCAGCGAGCTTTTATTCGAAGTACAGTAAGAATTATGCAGCTGAAAGGCGACGACGAGGAGAAGACTCCTAACGTATTAATTGATTCTTATCGCATCGGAGAAAATTAATGAAATAAGAGAATTGACGAACTCCTTGAGAGGTTTTTATTTATGGATTGATTCATAACTCGGTTATATCACTTCTTTGAATTTCTCGCGCCTCTTGCAATGAAATTACTACTCTGGTAGAAACAGTTGATTCAGACGATCCTCGAACCATTCTTATATACAAGATGTACAATATTTTATACATCAGCATTCTGTAGCCAGTGTCTCCTGGTTTCTTTGTAATATGACTGTAGAGCGTGGCGTGTTATGCAGATGGCTCGCGCGCGCAGGCGCGCATAGCTCGCCGTAATATAGAATATTATTACAAAGCGAGTATAAGCCCTTGTAAATTCAAATGCACAAACTATGAATATTCCGAAACTGTCTCTCGACCAACACACTCATACAAACTACCGAGACTTATACAGTGTATAAGGGTAAGTTCTCCACGGGAACATCGCGCACTACAACACAGCAGACCTAAATCAGTTCTCCGCGAAATATTGATTCTCGAAAAGCCCTCGACGGGGAAAGAGAGAGAGGGAGCGCAAAAGTCGAAGAAGAAAAATTTGCAATTCAATGTCCCACGACTCTCTCTCTCTCTCTCTCTCTCTCTACTGTATACCACTGCGCTGCAGACAAACTCGAGAGAGAGAGAGAGAGAGAGAGAGAGAGAGAGAGAGAGAGAGAGAGATGGGTCAGATAAGCCGCGTTACAGGCCCTCCGTCACGCACGCACGCACACGCCACTCGATTAAGAAACACACTAGTGCTGCTGCCGCAGTCGATCTCGCGGGGGTCGCCAAGAGATAGGACATGCAGCCCACGCGAGACGCTGTAGAGACTCTATAACACACACGTGCCTCTCTCTCTCTCTCTCTCTCTCTCTCTCTCTCTCTCTCTCGCTCTCCTGGGAGAGATGATAGTGCCGAGGACACAGATTGAGACCGATAGCGTACAGAGATGCATCTTGGCGTCGCATAGGTATTGAGCTCGTTGCGGACGATTTGCCCTGCATCCCGCTGTACAAGCTCTCGATGGCATAGTCCGATCTGGTTTCCACATATAAGCTCGTTGGAATTTGGTTGCGACGTGTATATACGGAGGGAGAGAGAGATGGTGATGAGACCGAGGTGCGATCAAGTGTGGCGCTGACGATAAGGCTTTTTGGGGGAAACATGTGCCTGATATCGGCAAATGTAAAGGAGAGAGAGAGAGAGAGAGAGAGAGAGAGAGACAGTAAGGGTGGGTGGATTTGATTTTCAATGAGTGACCGAACTGATGACGCGCTTTACTATACGGACTGCGGTTATTGATAGACGTCGCAGTATCTCTCGCTATCTCGACTTTTCCGATTCGGTTCACGTGAATCGAAGGGGATTTATGAATGAAAATAGAACGATCATAATCCCGCACTTTATCATTTCTATGATTTGATGGATTACCTTTATATCCGGACCCTAATTAGCGCGGATTATTGGAAATCAATTCATCGAACTGAAATGCATTAAATTCAGAGAAAAATCGTAGAACTGAATTTAGTTCAAAGAAAAATAATTACTCTGGTAATGACTGTGAGTTTAAAAGAAACATAATAAATACCACGTTTTCAACTTCGACATTTTGATTATCAACTGAAATCTGGTAGATTACTTTTTAAAAAGTTATATCAAGTATTTTATAAAAGCCACTTGAAAATGACTATAACAATTTAACCATCTAATACTCTCACAAGATTTTTCCAAAAATATTCAGAATTTTCAACTGATAGGAAAGTCGAGAAAGCCTCTATTAAAGTTCGCTGTGCAGTAAGGTCTCCATATACATGTTTTAAGTAGATACATACCAAGTCGTGTTAGACTCTGTCTTCGTGATATATTCTGCTTTCCCGTGCGTATATATACTTTTCATCTTAGTTCACAAACTTTGGCTCGGTCTTCTTCGACTTTCTTCCCCGCGCAAAATGGATCAAATATTTTTCTAATATTAAACGAACTTTTCCGAAATTCAAAACAGTATACCGCGGAAACTTTTGAATAAAGCTCTTTCAAATTTCCACAACCACGTTAAGAAGTCATTCCAACAAAGGTGAACAACAAGCGACTCAGAAACAAACAAAAAGCCAACACACAAGGATCACGCAATGGAATGACGAGTAAGGTAGTTATCGACAGGCTTAAGCACCTAAAAGGCTCCAGTCTCCACCTCGTTGCGGCTACAATACGGCTTTGCACATTGGGGATGGCTCGGTGAGTAATGCCGACGCCACGAGAGACTCTACCCGATCAATATCCAGTCCTCTTCCTCTTCCTCCTCCTCCGAGCTGCATCTCAGCTTAGATCCAGAGTCTCTCTTCAGCCACACTGCTATCGAACTCTCTCCCTCTAACCTTAGAGCAACACACTCAAGGCTTCGTCTTGAGCATACCTTGGCTGTACTTCTACCGTTGGCCTGTTGAATTTCTGCTCTTACGGCGATGGATTTTCGCGGAAAAACGCTCTTATCGCGCCCTGTGGCTCCTGATGGAATTCCAGGCGAGCTGCTGGATGCTTTGGAAAAATATTGCAGCTCTGATGATCCACGGATATTTTTCAATTTTCTCTTCAATATTTTCGTATATAACAGCAAACGAAGCGCACGATCGTCAAGGTGGAGTGGCTCCTATTAATTGGACGTATTATCGTCGAGAAGCAAGTGAGCACGATTTAAAATAGTATAGCAGACTCGAGACCATTAGGCGCATCGCATATAAGCCGGAGAATTGGATGACGCAAAGCGGTCGCATAAAGCGTACACACACGTTGTTTCTCTCCCTCATCGATTAACGACAGGATGTGGCTTCTGAGTGCTTTCTTATCTGTATAAGCTTATTATAGACAGAGCGGGCGGCACTCGTTCGCTACGCGAATAAATATTGAGAAGTGCCTGTCTGTGATTCATCGTTTGAGAGTATCTGCTTTCTCTCTCTCTTTCTTTCTTTCTTTCTTCCGCCGACTCGACGCCTACGTATATATACGCTTTAAAGGTTCGCTAATACGCGCACGTGCATCCTGGGTTATTAAACTCGACTGCGCTGCGGTTATTTAAACAGGCGGTTGCTTTCACTTTTTGAATCGATTGAAAATTACGAACGACGACTCATCTGACGAGGTAAAGAGTATAAATGAGAAAACGAATATAGTGGGAGGAAAAAGATGTCGGGACTTATTGTTATAGTCCAAGCCTCTCTCTCTCTCTCTCTCTCTTCTTATCAATTGTGTCATTATAAAGTTAACGATCTTCCGTCGAACAATGGCCAAGGCGTCGGTATTGAAACTCTCGCATAATCCTTGGCCAACGTTGGAGCTGCATCGTCGGCGTTGGTGGGATGCTGCGCGCGTTTCATTTAGCTGGCGCAAACTGCCGCGGGCCGCGTAATGCTGCCTTTGCAGAAATGCCCTCGCTCACAATGCGCCGCTCTGCTCTCTTGGAGCTGAAGCGAGAGAGAAAGAGAGAGAAAGAAAAAGAGATCCGATGCTCGCTTATCCTTTCAGGGCAAACTTTATCGGTTTCTCGCTCTTAATTAATCCAATCTTTGTGCGGCCGTATTTCATTAAAAATATTTCCAGCCCGCAGAGAGGTGCTTTTTCTGCTGATGCTCTGCGTATTATCTCTACCGAACGATTGTTCTTCTTCTTTAGCTTCTTTCTTCCTTTGGCAATCTACTTGATCGTTTGAGTTATTATTATTTCCCGTAGGACTACTGCAGCGGCGATTGCCCGATATGGATTGACTTTTCATGACTGATCGCTTTTTCTACATTATTGCAGCTTGAAATAATAATGCTTGGCTTCGTTTATTCGGATCACCGCGATGATTGAATTTCTCTTCAGTGTGCTTTTATCGATTACTGTCGCGCTTGCGAAAGGGATATAATCCAAGCTTTGTTTATTGAATCGAGTATAATGAATTTATAGCTATACCAAGATGATTTTTCGAACTTGATATCAAGTGTTCCATCTATTATAAACTAAGAGGAAACAGAAATTATTTAAGAGGAAGCGTGTATACTTGAATATTAACTGAATCTCTATTACATCTCGTTTCCCCGCCTTTTTAATAATTCTTAGACGTGTCGGAAGACACGAATACCGTTTTTAACTCGGAAACGCAAATTATAAATGTTCGCTCGATAATTGCTTTCTCACGTTTCGACATCATCTGCTAGACGTCCAAGCAAGTATACTAAAAACCAAAACAACTTCCGTCACGTCGACGAATCCGACTATACTCGATCGTAAAATACAAATACATAGTCTTGCTCTCGATGGCCAGCAAGTATAATGTATAAGTAATGAATAATGATCTGCTTCTGCTTGGCCAACTCTCTTCGCGCAATTCGACGAATCGAGCTCTGCAGAGACCATCGTGAATATACTCGAGTACTCGTCAATCAGAAGGCGCAAATCATATTGAACCGGGCGAAGTTAGCTATAGCGTACGTTGTACTTGATTATACACTTGGAGCATCCCTTGCACAAAGGCTGTCTCGCTCGCGCGTATTCGATGACAGGCAATATTGTCGGTGGCACAGCGCGCGATCCAACATACGTAATAGCGCCTCTGCGCTCTCGTATGAAACTCGAGGCTGTACTGCTGCTACTGCTATATAGCTTGGTGCATCTGCCAACGGCGGCGTGTCGTTGTGCGAGCTGTATATATAGTATAGGTATAAGTCTGCTGCCTCGCAAGCTGGATGACATGTCGTCGACGTCGCTCCATAGCAGCAGCAGCGCAGCGCAGCATCCCTACTCGAGTGTGCACTGGAGAATCGCACTACAGTTATGTCAATAGAGCTACGTCATTGTGTGCTACTTACTTGGGTAATTTCTTCGCGGTTGCCTGGCCTACTTGGGGAATATATACGATGATAAACTGATCCACTTCGTTAGACGCGTCGAGATTTTACTCTGCTCGCAAGGAGTGAAGTGATTCATTTGTCACGGCTATATTGAAACGATAAATTTGTAAGCGGTTTTATTCAATATATTTGTATCGAATAATTTTATTGTTTTTGTTTCGGGTGAGTTAACTTAAGGTGTCGCTCTTATGTCTCGGTAAGCTTAATAAATGAAATTATGCAATAAACTTTAATTCAAGAGCTTTTAAAGTGTTAAAAATGTAACGAGCATAACGATTAAGATAACGATAAATTAAGCAGCTACTTTTGCCCGCGTTTCTTATAAGAGAGCTTGTCGGGCAAGAATAGAAGTAAATTTAAATGATTAATTCCCCTTTCGCTGACTCAGCCAATCTCAACGAGATTTTAAGAACTTGAAACGAAGTTTGCGTATAGTGCTGAGTAACAGGTGCAAAAAATGCTCATCATCCTACGTTTTAGCATCGTTTGGAGCACAATCACGCTCCTAGCAATTGATGCTTCTGTAATATTCTCAAGAAATCAGTTATAAATTTTTTAAGTATCCAAAGAGTTTCCGCGTTCCTTCCTAGTTTCTAGAAAACAAACATTTTTCCAGTACCTAATTTAAATTCAAAGTCGCTTTTCGAAATTCGCACGCACGCATCGATTTCTAAAACTCGAGCAAACCTCTTTATTGAAGAATCATATCTCAAGGGTAACAAGAATCTCTAATGGCATAAGCCTTAATTAGCTGCACAGTATAGTGCAGAGGTAGGAAAACTTGAGCTGCGCGCGCAATTCGATGACAGAGTAAATTGTTCGCGAACTTTTCTTACGGGCGAGCTAATGCGCGCGCGAGTGGCGCACGTAAAATAATAATCATAATAATACCCGGCGACACTGTCGTCTTCCCGTTCTAGAGACTCGTAGCTGAGGCTTGGCTGATAAGAACAAATAAGAACGCGTCGTATAGCAAAATCTCGGAAATTGCATTCTCCGAGACTTTAATTGAGTTTGATTCAAGTTTATTCATAAGGCGCAAGCAGCAGCAGCACCAGCAGCAGGAAATGATTCAGCGACTTTTGGCTCTACTAACGACACGTCTATATAGAACTCTCGACGCGATTTAACGCGAGCTTGATACCACACGATATATATACAAAACAGCAATTCCAACCGTTACATGGCTCTTTCTCTCCTGCACGTGTGCAAGCATTTCGGTAATATAATATAACGTCAGCTCTATAACGCGTGCACGACGCTGATCTTGGCTCGTTAAACTTCTATATAAAGTTTGATTTCGCCTTCCCTCTCTCTTGCTTGCCACACCGTCTTCGCGAGAATCGGGAGAGCCATTCTCGCGGCTTAAACTTCCACTAATAACGTACGGCCGATAATAATGGTCGTACGCTACGATAATAACCGTAAAGAGAGCGTATAGGTATATGTATGTACCTTCGCTTCACCTCCAACTCTGCGTCGTGGCTATACATGTATGCATGCGCGTAAGTTTATATAGATATATATATGAGAAGGTTCGCCGCTCTCTTAAAGGCTGTATAAGGCACGTTCGACGAATCCAAATCGTTCGCACCCCCACGACTTGGCCAACATGGCGTCGTCGGTATACGAGAGCATTATAACGATCCCGGCTCTTTCATTCGCTCGTTTCGAGTACATGCGCGAGTATATTGGAGTCAGTGTTTATTATATAAGATTCAGTTTATTATAGCCATCGAGTAGTCTCGATGATTAATTATCCACTGCATATACTCGACAAAGAAATTCAATTCGCGTCAGAAGTCATGGGCAGCCGAGAATAAATCTGCAACTCGTCTGCGACGTATTTGTACCTGGTCAGTTTTAGTCGCTTGTACAAGATTCGGCAGCTTCTGGCTGCAAGTGGAAATAGAAACATGTCTGCACAATCTCTGATGTATTTTTGAGTCATTTTCAAGCTTGTTTCGTGTAATTTTAACTATGCTTGTCTTGTACTCCTGAATAAGCTTTGTGTATATAAATATAATATATTATTCTGAATCCTACCTAAAAGTTTTTCTTGTGTCGCATAAAAATAGGTTTATTTTAAAACCAAACAGCTTATACAATATTAATTTTTATAAAAACAACAGAGTTTCTTCTGATCTATTATTCCTCATTTTTATAATAGACAATAATTCATGATTTCCTTTTCACTCTTGTCGTAATCCAAGTTCGCTTAATAAAACATTCACAAATATTTCATTCTAATACAAAGAATTGGCACACAGTCGGCGAATGTCTGCATCTAACGGTCTCACTTAGCGTCATTACGTATGAAAAATGTATCTTTGCAACGCAGATACGAGAATCGAGGTGCGTGTCAAGTAGCACTTCTTAGGCCCAAGTGATATTCAAATCTAGCCGTTTGAAAGTACACGTCGCATTCGCAGCGGGGTATCTAACTGGGTTGAATTTGTAAACAATCTAGTCGCTCATAGCTTCGTTGTTGTTAAAAGTGAAAATATTATTACAATTATGCACTTTTAATATATATCTGTTCGTTTTCCAAAAAAAAAAAAATGTAAGCACTCGTCGATTCTCAAAACCGAGGCCCATGTGTGTCCATATATATATACACATATAGAGAGCATCGGTATATAGGCTCACATTTTTTTCGTCGAGACTCGAGGATCGAGGGGAGCGGCATTAGCGTAGCCCGCAAACTTTGACGCTCGTGTATGCAGGCAGTATATTTCTCGGCTAGCTGCACACATATTTCAGCGCACGAGTCTTTAAGTGCACGGAAGAAAGGGCTCGCCGCGATGAGATGCAGTTAAGAAGGGGGGGGGGGGGCTGCGGCAGCTGATTCATGCGTTACAAGAGCCGACGTAATCACACATATACGTACGTATATATACGCGTACGTTATAGAGACGACTTTTGCACACTTACGGAATTTTCCGCTTTTGGTCTATTTTCACTCTCTGCGAAAATCTAAAACACACGCGACAACAATGAGATATCTGACCTCATTCCGCACGTTAAGCTCTGACGAGCTTTTGATTGACTCGACGGGATAAGAGGACTGTTTTAATTTTGAATTACCCGCGCTTCTTTTCATTTTTCACTCGCTACAATGCTATACGTTATGGCTATTATCTTCTTTACATTCACTTTTATATTTCCGAGAAGGGATTTCCAGTTAATCCTATATACGAATGAGAGCGTGAAGTGCATTGTGATACAGTAGAAAGCGACGCGGAGCTTTTTGTGTCTCTATACGTCTGCGCATTGCTGGCGAATTTTGTAAACGCCGTTTCTCGTTATCAATTCTCTCGTTATTACGACAATACCAACCGCTGGCCGCTGCCGACTCGTCGGGATATCGATATAACCTTTCGCCGGCTGCAATCGTTCATAATATGCAAATAAAATCGTTATATCCCGGCTCCACAGTAGTGCGGAGAAATAAAACGGGAAAACTCAGTCCCGTGGCGACCCTGAACCGATATAAATACCGCTGAAATATGCAAAGAGTCGCGAAATCGTGAATTAAAGTCGTCGCATTCGACAAAACAAAAAGCTCGTCGCGCATCTCTGCGGAAAAAAACACGAGACGGCTACTACCACTGCGGGTTTAAAAAAAAAAGGCAGCTGCATTTTCAAGGCAACAGCGTCTCTGGGAAATTTCATAAATTATGTATATCGCGCTCGAGTTCGCTGCAGCCGGGGAGGATCGATCCACGCCGTCAGCGTTTTATTATTCGCGGCTGGGCGACGGCGCAAAGTTTTCGTTGTGAGTAAGTGTGTGTGTGTATGTGTGTGTGTTTGTCGGTGGATGTGTGCATTGTATATAGGTGCGAAGCGGAGAGAGAGCGAGAGGAGCGAAATAATTACAGCCAGAGCAGAAAACCCGCTGGAATATCGATGAGAGAGCCGTGCCGAATTTATCATTGCTTGGGAAAATTTGAATAATTTAATGGTCGCGACGGAAGCCGTTCGTGTATATCTCGTCGTTGTGCTTGTATCTCTGGCTTTTTATCTTCGGTCTCTCTCTCTTTCTCTCTCTTGGACGTCGTGAAAAGGCGCATTCCGCCGCGGAAAAATAACGACACATAGAGGAGCGAAAGCGCCGATAAATATGTATGAATATTGTAATCGCCTGGATGAATCTCTGTGGAAATGGATTGTTCATCGGATCGGCCGATAAGAGCTTATTTTCCGACTGATGATTGCTGCAGCCAGCTATGCAATTAGAGGGCGATTTATTAGGAGCTTCGGGAGAGAGAGAGACTAGTGATTCATATACGGAACTCGAAAGCGAGCGACGAAAGGAAATTTTTCCGGTCGTGCCTGCCGTTTCTCACACCGAGAAAAGAGTTCACTCGCGCGCGAGAGAGGGAATTTCTCTCAATATATCACGATTACAACATCGAATATGAATAATGTCCGAGAATACTCTCTCCGCGCACGTGTGCGTATGTATATAGTATATAGTCCTCGTCGCTTTGGAATATCGATCAGCATCATTCGATTCGACTTTTCGCTGTGGCGCTTGCGTTGCAATTGTACATACAGACAAAATCGGCCAATTTATCCATCTCTCTATCACGCGAAAAACTTCATGGAAAGCCATTGAAAGTCAAACGGGATACATCCGCATTGCCTGCGGCTCAAAGTTTTCAGTAATACGTTTCAATCGCGTCGCATTCAATCTTCCGGCCTCTGCAGTGTGTGTGCCACTTCTCTATACTTTCCCAATTTTTTTTTATTCCGTTTTCAGCACGAAACAAAAAAAAAAAATTTAATCCGCGTCGAAATGCATCGAATCCTTTGGCGCGTAACGCGGCTCACTGGCTTCGAAATATATAAAACAGAGCGAGAGAAAGAAATGGAAAAAAAAGAACGAAATGCAGCCGGTGCGCGATACCGGTCAGTGGTAGCGCACAGTTTTGCCATACTGTATAATCGAATGCTGGAAATAGGGGGTATAGGGGGTAATGGCTCCACGACTCGTTCTTGCCGTTTCTCTGTATCCTCTCGGAGAGAATCCTCGCTCGTTACATGTATTATCCGCATCAGGCGCGCGCTACTGTATACGTGTGTTTACGAGCGAGCTGTGTATAGCGCGATTTTGGCTAACTTGCAGTCCAAACAAACGTGAATTGGAAGTTCAATAGTAACATATTCAGTCGGGCACGCTTGAGAGGGGCTAAGAGCGTAGGAGAATCTCTCGGCGACTAATTAAACCCGCGCTCTCTCTCGAATCGTTTGCTTTTTGCTGGCTTTGCAACGATTCGACGCCGCCTGTGTGTGTGTGTGTGTAGAGAGAGAGAGGAAGAAATTTTTCGGAGATTTTTGAAATGCTTTTCGATGCCGGTGGCTGCTCTCTAAATTGGAGGCCAAAGCGAAAGCCGGATAATTGCGTTGCTCGAGTCGAACTCGATTCCAGCTTGGGTATTTGTGCAAGGCTTCGGTTAAGGCTCTTAAATACGGTGAGAGTATATATATATATATATATATATATATATATATATATTCGAGGAGAATTTGTCAACATCGTGTGCTTTTGTCCAATATTCACTTTTATTGATAATGGTTTATTAATTAATCACGGCTTTCCGTTATACCCAGGTAAAATTATACGTATACAAAAATAGCCTTCTCCCTCGAGACAAAGCTGAAGAGTAGGTGTAGATCGCACCCCAGCTCTCCCCGTCTGCGTATATAAGGGGAAATACCAAAAGATGTATAAGATAAGATAAACACGTCTAGTTAGGCCTCTACACCCCTCCTATTGTTGTGTGCTTCTCCCCCTTGTACACAAGACAAACTTCCTCGACTCAGACGTCGCTAATAATGTCTGCTACAACGTTTAAAAAAGACTTTCTTCTTTAAAAAAAAAAAATGTTCAAGCCTGTTGGATACACGATATTTCTCTCGACAACGATTTTCCCCAGTCGCGAATCACTAATTAAGTCAACGCGTGTATGCGCATACAGTAGTCGGCTCAGATTTCCCGGAAAATTCGCGCGTCGAAAAGCACGTTTAATATAACCTCGCAAACTTTTCTCTAAAGTATGTGCAGGTGTCGGATGTTTGCCGTCTCTAATTTACGTGCGTCGTCCTCATACACATATACGCTTTCCTGTGTGACGTCCTCTTTCTCTCTCTATATATAATCTATTGAACGCACTATACTTATATCCAACGCGAAAGCGCAGAGGCCGGAAACGAGGTTAATTATCACCACTCCCGCATCTTTTTAATTAATTTTTTATCATTCAAACACCAGCAGCAGCGGTAGTGGTGCCGACAAAGCCCGCCACGCGATCTCGTCTTCGCATCATCGAGCCGCCTGCTGCATAGCCGGGATTCTTCCCGTTTGTCGTCAAAGTAGACAGATTGGCGTATACTTATATGATACTACGAATATAGCTCTGACGATATTATTACATAATTTTAAAATAATAAAAGCAGATTTGGTGCAGACCATCATACCGTAATCAGGTCGTGGTTTTTCCGGCGAGTGATCCCGCGCACTATACCTGCTGCGTCCTTTTTCATCTTTCAAGCTGCAGCGCGCTTTACTTTTCCTTCGCTCTTTCTCACTCTCCGAAGTAATTAAGCCCGATCAGAGGTTCTCCGTTAATCTCATAATCTTGAGCCTCGCTCCTTCTGATTTTCTTTGTTATAAAGTCAGCGCGTTGGCAAGAGCGTGTGCGCGACAGCAGCAAATTTCGCCTTCGATCATTAAGAAATCCGCAAGCAAAAGCCGCAAGCTCCCCGAGAGCGCGCGCTTTTCAATTTTCCCGCCGTGTGTTGTTTTTTTTTATTTCAACGTCGCTCGTCAAAACCCTGCCGTCGGCTTCGCGCGTCTAAAGCTGTGCGAAGTATTATTAATTTTTTTTTTCGCTTGCACGAGTTTCCTCTCAACGGGATGAAGTATTAATATGCTGTTCCAGGTATCGATACGCTCATGGAGCTTGAAATATCAAGCAAATGCACGCACTTGAGCTTTTGAGTGGATTTCGGCGAATAATAAATCGCTTTCAAATACATAAGCTGTATGATATCTGGCTGATAAATTCGAATGCGCGGCTTTTACAACGCTATTGCTGTGCTCTTTACTTTCGAAAGTAATATATATGTCAAAATTTTCAGCGAGTGCTCCTGACTGCCAATATTGAAAAATACGAGGATTTGCTTCAGTTTGGGATAATCGTGCTCTTGTTCGTTATATAATATTTTCGCTACAATTTTCCTTACGAGAGTATTTGCGAAAAGAATAGAATGTGAGATCTCTGCTTGTTCGTGTGCGTTACTCGTGGATGGTATTGTTATTATACGTATAATACGATCCGAGAGTATGAAATCCTTTTCTGGGATCTAGGAAAAGTAGCAGGGAAAAAAAGCTCGGTGAAGTCTCCCTTCTTCTAGGGTCAAGGAGGTCACGTCTTTGTGTTTGAAGTACAGGTGAAGAAAAATGAAAAAGAGGAGACTTGACGAGCGGTTGGAAGTAGAGAGAGAAGAACGAAAATTAAACCGGGAATTGTAGGTATGATGACATGGATATTTATAATAAGTTGCATAATCAGTCTGTGACCACTAACTTTTTTTATTATTTTATTCCTATTGGCTAGTTATTAATCCAGGAGCTGTCCTCAGATCAATGTTTTACTAGGGGTAACTTAATTTAAAATCCTCTCGGCTCGATGTATGTCAGACTCTGGTTAAATATTCAATAGCTCCAATAATGGCCTGTGGCTGTAAATAGTTGAGTATTCATTAAATTTGCATCGTATATATGTCCATCCACTTTTATTAAACTGATGGCCACATCTTGGCCATGGCTAGACGTAAAGTTTAAAATAATGTAGCAATGAATTATATAATGATAATTTGAACACCATAAAGATTTAAAAATGCATATTCTTTCAACATGATTGATAAAATAAAGAGCTTAATGACTTATCTCCACTTACATTCCGGTTTAAACGCGAAGCATTATTGAGTAGCTTGAACAAGTATGCAAGCTGCTATCGACGTCGATTTATCACAGTAAAAGCCGGCAAATATATAGAAAAAAAAGAGGGAAATACCTAATAAATCATACAAAAGCAAAAGAAGAACTTGTTCCAACTGCATGATCGCATGCACCACTCAGAGAAATGGTGCTCGAGCAGCATAGATTGCGAATAATGGCCGAGCGTTAATGGGTCGATAATCATCAGCAGCCATCCAGTCTCTCGCGTTATAGGAAATCCTTCGTTTGGCTCTTACTCTCTCTCTCTCTCTTATAAGTCAATGGCCTCGTTCTCGGCAAAAAATTCTTGTTTATACTTGCAGAAAGATTGATATTTGCAATATACCCTAATTAAAAAACACCAGAGCTTGAAAGTGAACCACGCGTGTGTTTACGAAGGTTCGAGTAGAGTATAGAAGCAAAAATCAATCGATCGATAAGCCGTCGTGCATAAATTACAATGAATACCGAGTTTCCGTAAAGTTTCGCAACATGCTGGAAAGCATAAATACAGCCTCCCGCACAGTTTTAAGGTTACTGGCACACACGTTTGCACGTGGACTCACAATTTCGCGCACGGAATTTTCATGCATATACGATGTAAATTTTCTCAAGCCTATTATTAATTTTCCATCGGAGCAGCTTGCGCCTCGCACGTTTGGCTTATAAAGCACTTTTTTTTCAATCCTTTTTTTTTCGTCTAGTACAACGTACTCACCCTAGCTCGAGGGGAGAATATATCTTCGAAATTGCAAAGGCCGAGCTCGAGTATTTTTTAAATTCAAAAATCTAATAAAAGCGGAAGCAGTATATATACACCTCGAAATCACGGCTCGCCGAGTTTCGATTGCACAATAATATAAAGAGCTGAATTCGAACGACCCGCATATATACGATATCGGTACGCGCAATCCGCGTGATGACACCCGATAAATTCCCTCATAAAGATGTACATCAGCTGCGCTGTCGTTGCAGTAATCCGAGAGCGACACACACACACATGGGTGCAAACAGTTCACGCACAAGATAATAATAGCCTGTACACGAGATGCGCAAGCACTCGATACCCGCAATTAATTGATATCACCGGATTAATTGATCTTGCAGCTTATACAAAGTATATAGGAATGAACGTTTGTCCGCTTAGACGTATTCAAACTAGCACTCTGACTGCCTCGGGAATTATTCATGTCACGTAGTTCATATTTTATGCGGAGCATTGGCTGCAGGCTCTCCCTCTACTTTCATACCTCTATTTTTCTCCCTTTCAACGGCGCCGCCCTTTTGCGCCTGGAATTTTCCCTACTCCTATCTCTGCTTGAAATCCGACGAGAGGCATCAGATAGGCCGCTCAGGGGAAAAAAAAGAAGTGTCATCGATCCGTGTCATATTGCAGATTTCCGAGTTACGATCCGCGCGCGAATCTCGCTTTGTCGCGTTGCTATACTGATGCTACTGGCCTCCTCTTGCCGACGTCGTCCTGACACGCTTTTGGTATCGGCGTCAAAAAGCCCGTAGGTTTTCTTCTTTTTTTTTTTGATTCGCGGATTCCGGGTCGCCGTGCATAATAACGGGCTTTCAAAGAAAAGTAAAAGATTCCGCGAGATAGAAAGCCGATGAGCTTTTTTTTTGTCGGTCGATATTGCGTTTTTTTTGCGATATAGAATGGAGTGGAATTATTAAATTCGCGCTCGCTAAAAAATGACTGACGCTAAGAGATTCGCTGTCGGGATATAACGCTCTCTGTAAATTTATTAATAATTCAAGGTTGCCTACCGGAAATTGGATTAATATTTGATGGAGGATGTTTTTACTCGAGGGGGTATATATCATTCGATGCTTCGTTCTACACTTATTTCTACGGAGATTTAAACTGTGTTCAACCAAGATAATACTAATGTATGATTGAGTTGGATAATCGCGCGAATCGATGAAAATGTTATTTTAAGGATATAATAAATTAAAAGCTATTATTATAGATCGAAAACATTTAATTTGGGAACGCAGTGTCTAAGTTCTCGACACAGTTTGCGTTGCTATTGAAAATTATACACGAAATTGTCGAGTTCAAAGTCTTCGAAAACTAAACCAGGCTATGATTAATTAAACGAATCGAGCGGCATACGCTCTCTCAATTGAAGCAAATGAAAACAGAGCAATAAGAGAAGTTTGCGAGCTGGAATAACCAATTTATTTCGACGAAACTAAAGCATCGTCCTCTCCATGGCGTTTAACAAGCCGAACAATACCAGCGAAACTATCATAGCGAGAGTGAACGCAGACGTCAAACAAACAGCACCTAATAAGTGAAGCGCCTAGATGTCAGTGACTCCGTGTATGTGTATGTATAAAGTCTTCAGCTAAGCCCGAAATTCACTCGTCAACGTTGTTCCGCTTCTGTCTCATACTTCAGTCCCTTCAACCGTGACAAGCTTTTCCTTAGCTACGCAACTAATTACGAGTCATTCTCCCTCTCTCTCTTTATCTTTGTCTACGTCGGCGCATACTTGCATGCATATGTATACGTTGTATAGACTGCACCAACGACACACGACTGTTAACTCGTCTAAGCACATAACGGTAGCTACTGTATAGATGTGCACATGTGCATATAGATAGCGCGACGTGGTCTTTTGTCGCGAGTTTTCGGCTCGCGCTGTTTGCACTTGAGAAACAAAAGCAAGAGGCTAGCGGAATAGATGAGGTACCAGAGATTAGGACAGTATGAAAGTGAGCGACTATGACTCACGCTAAAAAGACGCTGCGAGTGATGTTTTATTCGAGTGCATTCACCGCCAGTTGTGTTGTGCCAAGCAAACTTGAATAACCCAAAAAATGGTCGGAGTGGAAATGTGAAAATAGGCAGAGGGAACGAGATATTAGCCGTGACTTTCGAGGATGACTAGAATATTTTAGATTATGTAACTTGCAAACGTATGAACAACAACAACGTATACTGGCTAATTACTTACCGGGACGCACTAATCTACGCCAGAGGACGAATGGCTCTGGAAGGGAAAAGCTCGAAGCAAATAGCTTAAGCCAATATCTTCCTATTGTAATTTATGCATTGTCCTAAGTGTAATTAATGCTGGCTCGATAAGGACCGTTGGCGACAAATAACTCGCTCGCAGAATCATTGTGCCAGTCGGAAAAGACAAATAACACTCGGTTAGAACTCTTAAGAGTTTCCTAATATTTTGTACGAAAGTAGCAGAAAGATTATAACAAACTTTTTGTCAACGACGACCTTCTTTAGCATCGTGCACCACTTTACTAAAAATACACTCGTAGGAAATAAACGTCGAATGAAAAGGTACCAACGTAATTATACTCTCTTTCATATCGATTCCAGCAGTTGACAGCAAGCTAAAATTAGTTTCTTTTCAATCCTTGGATTTATGCGCTCCAGACATGTAACGCATATACCGATCAATAAAAGCTCGAGAAATTATGCTGATAATGTATAGAATAATTTCAAGTCGACACACTTGGTGCACGACGTGAAACGTCCAACAGTCTCAAATTTTCTGACGCTTTAATCTTGTAAGTAATTTGCCGTGAAATTACTCGATGGCGGAGATAAGCCACAACAGCAGTCTTGACACGCAATAGAATAAAACATAATCCCTATAGATATACAACAGTGGAATTCCCTAGTTTTTCCTTGAGAAGAATTTAGATTAAAAGAATCAAATTAGTCAAATAACCAAGTGCGAGAAAAAAGTCATTATCGTTCGATAAAAAGATCAACAAACAATAGCCAGCAATCAGTAGTGCTTGCGCAAACAAATCAGCAATTACGAAACTGCATTTGCACAGGCATAACAATGGGCAAACAATCCTTCGTTTGTTTACTGCGCTCTCTCTCTGCGCAGCGTAATCGAACCCCAATCAGCAAACGACAAAGTGCTAGTGGCCACTTTGGCCCCATCGAGCTCCAAAAAGAGAACGACAGTAGAGAAATTAATTCTCGCAACGGCCGCAGCGGTATAGTCGTCCATTTGGCGAATTGATCCCGTTCTCCCCTTGCTTTGTGCTATACCAACTCCGCAACCTGCAAGCAACGGCAACTTAAGGTCGATTTAATCCCGCTTGGCCGCATACTAATCCGCGGTGTGGCCTGGCGGCAGATCCGCGGTTGAATCCACGCGGTACAAAAGTGGGTCGAAAAAAAAATACGCCCTTCCTCACCTGTATGCGCTTTGTTGACTATTTTTCGGCTGTATGTTTGTGTGTATAATACAAACAACGGATTTTGGATTCTTTTGATAGCCGGTGTGGCACCGCATTTTTATATTTGGATTCTTTTCGTATATAAACGATATGCGAAGTTGGCGATATTAGAATTTTAGATCGGGTACATTATTTATGATTGCCGCTGCGTGTCTCGGTAAATCATTCGAGTTCGAGGGAGAGAGAGAGAGAGAGGAAAAAACACATGTATTATTAATGTGCGCCGAGCAAACAAACGGATATATAAAAAATGTGTTTTCTTTGCGGGCGAACACAGGGTACGGAATTCGCAAACGAAGCCACGAAATTTCGACTGAGCAGTTTCACGATATCAATAAAATATACAGCCGATAGGGGCCGAAAATCCGATCGACAAATATTTCAGCCAGACGAAAGTATCAAAATTCCAATGCGCAGCTGGCGCGTCATTATTATTTTTCAACGTGACGGTATTAAGTATACCTGTACCGGCCGGTTTACGCATCGATCCATCGTGACCTCACAGACACGCCAGAATTTCGTAATATACTTCCTCATGTTTTTTTTCTACTTCGCAACAATTCTTTTTAGAGGCGCAACAGGAAAAAGGGGTACACCCTCGTATGCGCCTGACCACAGCCGACACTTGTACTACTTGGAGTATCGAGTGCTTCAGCGGTTTCTTATTTATTCGTGATAACTCGGCGTGATTTTCGATTCTTCGGCACAAAGAGGCGCCTTATCCTTCGACTTGTTATCCACAACTGCGGAGCCGCGATTAACGCGGAAAATTGAAAGGAGCTTGCGGCCACCGCGACTGTGGTTGCGCTACTCTGCTGCTGATGCTTGTGGCGTTTGAGGAAGAAGAATAATGCAAGCGAGCTAGTTACCCAGCTGACTACCGTTTGATGGATAATTCTTGAATGTTCGCTTTGAGCTCTCTGATTCGGAAGACGTCTTCGCGCTTTTGAATTTTCCCGCTTGATGAAACATAGCTCCCCATCTCGTCCGAGAAATGGTCTCGACTTTATTGAATTTCAGTCTCTTGTGAGCTTTTCTCGACCGAGTGTAGTCGACATTTACTTTTGCAACTTTGTTCAACGCAGACGAATGCGTGCGACTATTTGCTGTAGCTAAAAGAGGAATGAGCCACTTTTTGAAGTAGCTAAATTGAAGGAAGCTCCAATCCATGAAGTTAAATCAGTGTAGTAACGAAGTTAGAGTGTTTAGAGTTTGCGTCACTTTAAACTATTCAAATGCCCATTTGCAAATGACGGCGATGCTGGCTTCGTTACGTACAGTGTAACGAGTATAGTTACATTGAAAGAGTTTCATCAAAAGTCCTGAGAAATCTTGAGCAAATATTGCTCATCTTTAGAGTAAATTTCGCTTAAAAAGCAGAGCAAAGCTTGTTGAGTAAATTTTACTCAGCGAGTTAAGCAATTTTCGCTTAACTCGTCTTGCGAGAAAATGGCGCAAACAGTGACATGAATTCAAATGTGGTACTGCTTATAACAATTATTTATTAATATTTATTAATAAATATTTATTAATAAATAATAACAAATAAATGCTGGAAAAATTGTAGGACGGTGTCACGAATCGAACCCCGTTCGTCTGGGTGAGAGGCAAGCACCCTAACCACTCGGCTATCGCGCGAATTGTTGGGTGACTCGCCGACCGGGAGGTTATGTCCAACTCGGGTGTTCGGCATTTTTTGCTCAACTAGTTAAGCAAATTTTACTCAACTAAAAATCAGCAATTCTTACTCGACCAAATTCAGTAATTCTTGTCTATCTATCTACCATCTACCCATGGCAGTCGTATTATACTTATATGAAAAACGTAGCAGTTACAATGCGATTTCCATCAGCAGCACGTAAAAAGCTTGCAATTTTAACGAGGAAAAGCCTGCTCTTTCTTTTCATCATTATTCTTGATCGCCGGCAGCTATAGAAGTCCGTCGAACATATTTATCGCGCAATAAAACGACAAAAAAAAGACAAAGGTTTGAGAACGAGAAAAGCGCTCCCGGAAAAAGGACAACGCTGTAACGAATTCAAGAGAATTCGAGTGAATAAGGGAGATAAAAACAGGAGGAATGGCAGCGGGCGGTAGAAGGGAGAAAAGAAGAGCAAGAGAGTAAGGCAGGAAAAAAGGAAAGATAAATCGAAAGATGGAAAAACACAGAGGAAAAAGTAGGAGAGAATCTGCCTTTCATAGACAGACAAAAAATTAGAGACGCCCTGTAAATTTTTCACCATCACGAAGAGCTCCCGCGCGCGCGCGCGCTTAAACTTGATGCTTCTTTATTCATACGGGAATAGCTTCGCCAAGTTTGTGCGTTCTTGTACGTGAGTTTGTATTTCAGTTTTTTTGAGCAGCTCGCTGCAGATTTGTTTTCTTTGACTTACTAAATACTTTGAGAACTTGGCAGGAAAGTTGCACATAATTCAAAATCAAAACTATATACAAACCGATAAGATGTATACGCATCAGGGGAGAAAATCCACGGCTTAAAATATTTATGGATAAAACTTTGAAAACAAACCATCAGGCTTTTTTTAACTCGTTTTTGTAACGTCGATTTATACGTGCCTCGAGCCAACGAGGAAAATTTACAGCGTGTATTGTACTTTTCGTGATTGGAGTAAAATCTTTGGATTTTTCGCTGCGGAATAAAACGAGAATGCGTAAAGTCCTCTTTATTTACCGATGAAATAGTACAAAATACGTTTTGTATCCGTGAGCTAAAGAGTTCGCTCGAGGCGCTGAGGTAGAGAAAAATCCATTTTTCGCAGTGTGTTCCCCCAACAAGCAANTTTTTTTTTTTTTTTTTTTTTTGTTTTTGCACGAAACTCCAATCTTTAACCCTTTATTCCTTACTCGCGGAAACAAACTTTCGACGAAAATTTGTCAATGATATTTTTGCCAGGATAGCACACGCATCGTTGCAATTTTCGCGCGATAAACCTCTCGCCTATATATCAGTGAACACAATAGTGAATAATGAATAACGAGCCCGGCAACTTTAGAGACTTTGCCCTGCGTCAAATAATGTAACAATATATCCGGCTCGAGTTCTCTCCCAGCGAGTGTTTTGGGGGAGGGGGTAAATTCGGAACATTTTAAAATGCATTAGGTGGCGAAAGTTGGAGGGCGGTGGTGCGCGGTGAAACAAGAAGCGTCGAAATTTATGCGTCTACGTCGTTCATTGTGCATTTACCAAGACTTACGCGTCTGCAACTTGGTAAGACCCTCGTCGAGCATTATACACGCCATTGTCTTCTCTCTCGCTCTCTCTCTCTCTCTCTCTCTCTCTCTAGCTCGCGCGTTCAGAGAGAATAAGAGAAAGAGCAAGTGGTTTTGAAGTCCTCGTTACTGCGAGGAGTGAATGCTCGGAGAGAGCGTCGAAGCGTTTATACCTTTCTAAGGTGCTGTGCTAAAGCGGATTGCGAAAAGATCGAGGCGCGTCGCTGTACGTGGAAAGACTTGCGAATTCGCAGACATCTTTATTTACAGAATTTGGTAATAAGCATCTTTGATCTTTTGATAATGACGAGGATTGCGACACCGATTCTCTTTGACTTTGTTCGCGGCTATCAAGAGTGCATAATCGATGGCTAACGCTGGAAAAGGGTCGGGGTTTTGTACTGGCGATTATCTAGTATCGAGAAATCGAAAGACTGCTTTAATTCCTATTATTAGAGTATTGCGTGAAAGAAAAACATAACGAGGGGTAATTACAAAAATCAATGCGATATCTCCGTGTAGATGGTAAACATTGGAAAATGTAATCATACGACGTACTTTGGATTTTTATCCGAGACCTTTCTGGGTTGCGTGGCTAGTTTTAACTTTTTGATATATCAAAATAAGGTGCTTCTATTTGCTTTTAAATGTTATTATTTATATGTCCAATGGATTCGCGAATTACTTTTGGATTACTTCTACCTGTGCATGTCACAAGACAAAATAATGATGATAAAAAAATAAAAAATGAATTCTTGAACGTATACTTTCAGAGGTTACTTAGTTATTTGCAATTTTGTGACCTCAATTAGTCAGTTACTAAATTATTCGACGCTGCATTATAGAAAGCTTTTCGGCAAAAGATCGTATAGAAACCAAAAGGACCATTAATCCGAGTAGTCCTACATTTACTCATTATTTACCTATACGTCCCCGTGTGTGTGAAAGTAAGCCAAACCTAAAAACAGCAATGCACGTGCATTAAACGCGTGCAAGCTTGCGGTGCAGTCCAATTAATTATTAAAAGCGCGCCTCGACCCGGAAACAAGAGCGACGCGCGCTCGTAGCTCATATACAGCACCAGGCAAGATAGATGAGAGCTTCCGTCTTTCTTTGAAAGGCCGTATCCGGCGTGTGCTTTCGATTGTCGTGCCTAACGTACTCTGAAATACGAGTTTACCTCCGTAGCGGGACATTAATAACTATACACACAGTATAATATAGTGCGAGCACTCGCGTTAGCCCCGAGATCTATTCGAGCTCGCTCTAGCGCGATTACTTTTGACAGTGGAGCCTCTTGTCGCGTCGTATAATGCAGCAGCTGCTGCTGCTCGCGTCAAAGCCATCATCCTCGCGTGCACGTATTAATTAGTTTCCCGCTGCGTTGTGCGATTTTTCGTTCGCTTTTTATGATTTGGCCGGAATTATAAGTGTGTATTTATTGCTCGGTAATTACATGCTAGTAACGCGAAAAATCTCTGTACACTATACTCGGGCGTCGAGATTTAATCATCAGCGTATGTATAAAAATCGCTTATTCATACAGCCGACAGCCCGTATAATACATAAGCTGCTGCGCGTGAGAGAGAGAGAGAGAGAAAGACAACACAATCCGCAGGCCAGCGATCAATTTTACATTCATAAGGGTGAAAAACGAGCTCACGCCGATGTGATTATCGTCGGCGCTGCAGCCTATCGTCGAATTATGGCCTTATCGTTGCGGCGGCCTATACTCCCGCGAGACTTGCCATTATTCTTTCGCTCTCGCGAAAAGAAAGAATGTATATGCGAGTGTGTGTGTGTGTGTGTATGGGCCATATATAAAAGCGTCGAAAAAGCTGCCGGGCCGCCGCATCATCCCTCAGGGGAATCGACAAATTAGCGATCTAAGTGTGCTGGAACGTTCCATCATAGATATATACAGTAGCACATGAGCTGATTACGCGAAACACATACGGCCGCTTTTTGTTGTTGACCATCGACGGTTTTCGTCGGCGGGTCTCTCTAACGAACGCGGAAGTTTTGCTCGAAGAGCAGGTATAGGTATGTTTGCTCTCGATTAGAGGTTCACCGAAAAAAAAAATATTCTCGACGCTCGCATCGGATCAATCATTGCTCTTCCTAACTCTATCTCTGAAGCTTTGGCGGTATAACTTTTTTTTTCTCAAAGGATTTCTATAATTTAATAATAACGAGACACTACTGCGGGGAAATTGTTAATCTTCGTTTACGGCTTCGCGGATTACTGCATCACATCAAATTTATCGGGCTTTAAATAAATCCTCGCATCAACTCGAAAATTGCAAGCGCGGTATATGATTATATATTATACGCTACTACGCATAAGGTATACTGCCAATTATACGTGCGCTACTAATTTGCCTCCTCTTTTCTCTGTTGCAGGTTAGTGTCTCTCATCCAGGTTTACTCTAGATCCAAGAGAGTATCATGTTTGAGTGAGTACTGCTTTCTCCCAAAACTTCAAACGGATTTTCGAAATTCGAAGAAATTCACGGTCGACGAAACGTAAAACGCGTCGATTGTGCAAATTTTTCTGGCTCGAAGTAAGGAAAGCTTCGAAACGGAATAACCAAGCTTTTATTTTCCTCGCTTGATAAACGTACAGCGAGTTCCTCCTCTATCCATCAGACTAAAAAAAGAGAAAGCGTAAAGTGTGTGCGTTCCGTTCGGGATTTGTTTATACATGTATATATATATATATATATATATATATATATATACATACACACACACACATATAAGCGAGCGCGACATCGTAGGGCGAGGCAACTTGTTTTCCGCCTTGACACGTGGTATTTTCCTTGGAATGGAGAAAAATTGCTCCCAAGAAAGTAAGCGTGCGTGTATAGCCTTTGCCGGCGTTATATCGCACGATTTCATATAACCCCTTTTCTCCCAAACGCCTCGAAAATCAAATCCCTGACGCTTTTCCGCCGTAAAAACGGCCTGAGAATATATACGGGATGCGTATATAGCACGATCCCGTTTCTTCTGCGTCTCGTTGAGTTTCATTTTTAATGTCGGGCGATAAACAGCGCAGTTTCTTGATTAAAAGCGGGAGACTGCGCAGCGTCGAGATTAAAGCCGATGGATTCGTTGATGGATATCAGTTTCAGCGAGAAGAAAATTTATCTCTTTACCTCGATTAATGCGAATTCGTTTTCGTGCCACAGCTTTATAGTTGATATTTACATAGACACACAGCGTAAACACCAAGCGCAACTGAACGTACGAAGAATTTCATCCTATTTTTACATACCAAAAACAAATATTGTGTTTCAACAAACGCAACGGCCGACATCTACATAATTTCTCTCTCTTATTCGAGCTTGAATTGTATCAAAAAGCACCAAAGTTAATACCCGCGATAACAACATAATTTGCACGAGAGCCGCCGCGTTATTAGAAAATTCCACATCGTGCGACCATCGAGGTATAATAAAAATAATTAATCGAAATGGCTCGGCGACTTTCCGAAAATTCTTGAGAAACCCTCTTTTTCCCTCTCCCGCATTCAATCCCATTAAGCTCTCGAGCTGTGGCAATAGTTCGGACTGCGCACAAAAAGAGAGCCGGCACACGCCTACAGTAGCAGCAGCAGCAGTAGCAGTAGCAGCATATAGTAGAAGGGTTGGGAGGAGGAATGCAGCGTCGCTGAATAGACGGAATTAATAGTCGGCGACATCAGCAGCGCTGCAGCCACGCAACGAAAGGACGAGAGGTCGGGACAATAATAACGCAGCTCTCGGCGCAGTAGATCGCCATGCGCGCCGTCGGCCTGTCCTATCTGTTTAATTGAACCGCTCTCTCTCTCTCTCTATCTCGCTCTCGTCATTCGTTCGCTCGATTTAACTGCGCACTCTTGCCTCGATGGACCGCTGATTACACGCGCGTTCGACCTTCCAGACTCTCTTTGTTTTTCTTTCCGGCAGAGTAGCGACCTTTTTTCATCTCCTCTGCAGCGCTAGCCTGCGGCTGTGTACCGACTGTCTTTTAGGTCTGTGTATTGTCGAGGTGCTTCGTTTTTTTTTTTTTTTTTTATTTTGCTGGCGATACGAAAAGCGTTTTGCGTTTTCATGTATATGCAAGAGCTTGCCAAAGACTCAATTATCGATGCAAAATAGCTTCGAATCGAAGTAACAAATTTTGTCACATGTTCTGCACGCTTGATGATCCACCAAACCACTTGTGGTACTTTTGCTCGCGCTCACGGACTTCTGTTTTAGCGGACCTAATTACTCGACGAGGCCGCGGCTATGCTGCAACGACGCCAATTGTTTTTGGTCTCGCGGTGCAGCCGCCAACGATATAGTACGTGTGTAGTCTCTTTCTCTAATTCACTATTAACTCTGGAATCTGGCCACGTTCCCTCTATACGCCACCGCTGTTGGTACATCAGGTATATACATAATTCAATTGTCCAATCGCCGTTACCATCTGACAACATACAAATTCACGCTTTAATCGATAAAAGCTGAGAAAAAGCTTCCACGACCGAAGCTTTTTTCGACTGTATACACTCTGAATTACCCGCGAGTTTTCAAGCTGCGCTACCTCGCGCGACTGCGCCGGCTATCCGTAATTCGTTACATCGCGCGGTCATCCCTCAGAGTCCCCCACCCCTCATTACTCTCCAGGGAAATGAAATAGAGCAGCGGTAATTAGAATATTCAATATAATCGGGGTGCGGTCGGTGGAAGCCTCCGTGAGCGCGAGAGAGCGAAACCGCGTTGCGCGGCAAGATATCCACGCGCGCGAAAGCCGGATACTGTGTCTAAATGTATATATATATATATATATATAGGTATATACGTATGTTGTGCTATATGTGGTATATACTAATAATACCGCTGGAAAGCCAGACTGTGCGTTTGCGTGTGCGAGAGGGAGCTTGGAAACGTGCGCGCCTGTGACTTTTAATGCCCCCTGTGCTTTTGGAGGTCAGTGTGCCGTCTGGCGCGTTGTGCATGAATTTCAAAGGATAAATGCGAAGGGTTGAGAATAAGTATACTTAAAATGCAGGAATATATTTCTTTGAAAAAGCCTTTTTATATAACGAATGTAATTGTTTTGCGATGTCATAGATCTTTTCTTTTTTGCTATTTGCGCCCTAAGCTTTCGTTTTATTATTGTATGATCAATTTATAAGTATTGAATGAAGTACTGTTAGTATCGTGTTGTGTTTCTAGATGAATTTTAGCGTTCGAAAGTTTCCAGGGTAGGCTCATCACACCTACGCCTTTCTCAAACCCGGTGTCGTGAGTAAGATTTCCATCGGATCTGAAAAAACAGATCGCCCTGATGGGGGCTCGAACCCACGACCCCTTGACCGGGAGGCAGGTGGTTTACCACGGAGCCATCGCCGGTCTACTCTTTTTTCAATATGCATTCCTTTATTTATAATGCGACGTATTATAGATTCAAATTGTCGGGAATACAGTCAATAAAATATATGAAATTCTCAACATATACCGATAATTCTAAAAATACGATACTTTATCAGTTTCCATTTTGAAATTGGCGATTTAGATCTTTTAATGTGTTAATAGATATTCGATGAAGGATGCTGAAAATTGACAATTCATAGAAATCTTAATCAAAATAGGTTAATTTACAACAAACTTTTATTGTGCACGATAACATTGTCGTAATTAAATAACAGTCTTTACAGAATTAAAAGATATTGATTAATAACAGCCACGTGAACCTGTTACTCAGATTATCATATATACAAAGCTTGAAGAATCGCGCTTTCCGATGAAATCATGCTTTACGGTGACACGAGTTAAGGGTTGTTGCTCCGCTCTAATCAATTTTGAAAGCTATACAGTTGATTGCGTTTGATGTACACTGTGCTGACCTCACATCTGATTGTATACTAGCACCACGCCATAAATGATACACGAAATTAAAGACTCTGCAATCAAATGATGAAAAAATTCTTCTCATATCGTGTAATTTATTAAATTTTTTAAAAGCATCAAGTGCTTGATTACATCTAAACTCGTTCAGTATTTAGTATATCAATTAAGGGAATGTCGGAGCCACGCTGATTAGTCAAATTGTTCTAGTTTTCCTAACCTCAAAAATATTTTAGATCATAAATAATAAGTACATACACTCATTTATCGCACATAAACGTGGTGTTCCGAGGTGCGTATTATAAAACTGTATATTTACAAGCGCTAATATGTACACCAATGTGTAGTTTAGACAAACAATGAGAACTACGGCGCGAGATTGAGGTGACGGTGAAAATGAGAATCAGTAAGATGACCGTCACTTTCTCGTACAATATTTCATGATACAAAGTTTTTTTAATAATTAAATCACTAAAAGCTCTGTGTTCCGAGATTACTTACACAATAAGGAACAATTATTAATTTGATTTTTATTGATTTGAAGTACATTGGAAACAAATAAGTTCGCTCCCACATCCCCTTAACGTAGAAGGCAATTAATCTTTTAACCTATATCAATGCTTTCGCCACTGTATCTCCTGGACACGGTGTCACCTATCTGGTCATCCGCAGTGACACCACGCTTCAACTGAAACTTTGATTCTCGTCGCTGTTTACACAAACTCGATGAATTAATTAACAAGCCATCAATATTTGAAAAATGGATTCTCGCCAAAGGCTTCAATCTCCGCGACTACCAGCAGTGCCAAGGGACACAAAAGAGTCACAGAGGCGAGAAATGAGGATTCGATGAAATCTCTCTCCGTCTCCAAGTCTTTCGCGCGGGGTCAGTGCATCAGCTGCAGCATCAGCTGCAAGGGCCTTAATTAAATTTGCTCGCAGGCATCGCTGGACTCAGTTAAGGAGGCTGCCGGCGCTCGAGAAGCACCCGCTAATGGTAATGGAAGGTAAATCGACCTATCAGGACTCGCGACGATATCGCTCCAGGGACACCGTCAAAGTATGATAATCAATCTTGGCGCTACTATACTAGCTCTTACCCTCTCACTCTCGATCAGCCTGTCTAAAATCCGGTAGCAGATTACCAAACTAAGAGTAAGAAGACGGAGACAGAAAGGAAGAGAGAGAGAGAGAGAGAGAGAGAGAGGGAGGGATCTCCGCTGAGACTTCTGATCCCTTAAGTTACCTTACTCGTCGACACTGTGTGTGCTCACCACCGTAAGGTTTTCTGGCAGCGAGAGATAGAGAACATACTGGTGCAGTTAGAAGTCTGCGAGGAATAACACTGATTAATCGGTGCCAATCCAGTGATCGAAGATCGTTTAAACCGTTAGAGAGAGTATGGAATAATTCATGTTTTAATTGTACCGTTATTGCTAAAATCATCCTTATCGATGTCTGATGAAGTATTAAAAATGAGTTAAATATTACATCGACATCTGTATCGGTTGCAGTCACCAGAGACAATTTCCAAGCTCGTGATCCATTTAAAGCCTCCAATTATACGAGGCCTTCTAAATCACCCATTATAGACACCCGAGTACCATGATCATTGACTTAATCTAGTGAGCCGCATGCTTCGCGGGTTACGTAATGCGTTCACGTATCGGGTAGTCATAAGTGTGATGTAAGCGATCCGACACACAGCTCGTAGGCCATATCTCAAGAGAACAGCAGCACAGCCCATCCCCGAGTTGTTTCTCAATGAACACTCCAGTATAGAGAGTCGTTGTCTAATTGCGAGGCTAATTGAGTCGTTCGCCTTTCGCAGAGAGCTAAAAAAAAAAGCAACATCATCAGAGAAAGGAAGCTTTTCATTTTCTCGATTTCTGACAAAGGATTGTCTTTGCCGTCTTCGACTCTGCGCGCAGTCTTTCGGCCGACGAGATGCCATGGAGTATAGGTATAAGCTGGATGATGGTCCCTTTCAAGTGCGCCCAAGACACCACTCGTATATATATAGTAACAAAGCCACGAACTGCGCAGCGTTTGAACTTTTGTTATCGTCGAGCTTACCAGTCCCTCTCACCAACCTACTATATACTATGCTGCACAGCTCCTCTTTTGTTTTGTCTGTTGCTACTACTGCAGTCGCGGTGTCGCGCTTTGTACACGTTCTTTTCGACGCTTTTGCGCTTCAAGCGTTCTCTCTTTCTCTCTCGCTCTCGAAATCCTTTGACTTATTCAGGCCGACGAGTGTCGGCTTTTTGGCCTCTATAAACGTTCTTTCTCGCTCTGCCAGTCTCTAATTACTAGTTCTCGCTGTGCAACTTATACAGAATAAGTCCTCTGTCTTTTTGCGCGCACAGTCGTCACATTATTTTATGAAGGGCCGATATCGACGGATGATTTTTCCATCGAGGGCAAAAATTAACACGCTGTGCTTTTACCTTATACCTAACGCAAAGTTACTATTCAAATACACCTAATTATACCGTGGACATTGTGTCATCGATCCCGCGCTCAATAACACGAGAAAATCATCGGCAGCGTCGCGGCGCCATGTACAGCCATTTAAAGCTGATACCAAGAAAGGAAGCCAGTAGCGAGCGAGAAACCATCCATTGGAAGCGACTATGGCAATAAGCGGGATGCACAACACGTTATTACGGCCTGTATCGCGAAGCAAAGGAGAGAGAGAGAGAGAGAGAGAGAGAGAGGGAGAGAGAGTGGGCAGGCAGTGCATCTTCCGAAAGTGCTGACTAACGCTCGGCTTCCACTCGCTTACTTGCTCGCTATCTCCCTTGCAGACCGTTCGGCGACTATGCTGAAGCTGTAATTTCGCGCAAACTTATTCTTCGTGCTGAATGACAGTTGCGCGGGAGTATCGGACACGATAACAAGACTTGTGGCGGGGAAACTTGACTCTGCGTGTGCAGTATATATAGATATCCACTGCTGTATAATGTCTTTAGATTTTGGAAAATAATCTGTAGGAATGATGTTTGAATTATTCAATTCAAATTGTTGGCTGAAAGAGCCGAACAAGAATAAAACTTTGAGTTATCGATTTTCAGTAATTTAACGGTTCTATATACAGACATCAGGAGAATCTGTTGCGGGAAGGATTTTCGGTGGATAATAATTTCTGTCAGAGTCTGACAGGCAGAAATGCTATGAATTTCAATCTTAAAATATCGGATCATACTGAATTGACGAAGTATACAATATAAAAATATTCAATAAATAACTGCTGAATCTGCGCCCTCAATTCGAATTTCTAAATGCAGATTGAGATCGCTCATCTTTTTCTATACTGAGCGTATAATCTGATCATACTCATGCTCTCTTTTTCACTTATATACTTTTAGTAACGATCGTACAGCAATTTTTCAATCTTTCTTCGTTTCATCGAACCTAACACAATTTTCACTTTGTTTTATTACTCTTATAAAACATGAACAGCCAATCAATCTAAAAAGAACAGAAAAAGCTCAGTTCAAAATCAAAAAAACGAAAAACCAGACCGTAAATCAAATTCCTTCTCGCCACTCTCAGTCTAGACCATCACATTTAACTAGAATCAATTAAGCAGTAAAGCTACAACGCGCGTCCATACGATCCCCCTCTGGCGAAGTCGCTTTCCTTAAGGGCGACTCCAAGAAAGCCGCAGAACGAACGAGAGACGGCGACGGCGCGCACAGCCCTAATGCCAACGTCGCGTCCTCTACTCCTTTTTCCCCATTGGGAATGCCTCGACGCTTTTCTTAGCCGCGTTGGCTCGGCCGCGAAGGAACAATGGAAAAAGGAGCCCGAAAAAAAGCAGCCGCGCGCGTGCGAGAGAGAGCAAAAAAGCTCACACAGCAAGGCCCGACGTCTCATTACCTTAAAGAGTAAGCTCGCTCGAGCTCTCGTTAACGGATACGAGCCCGGCGAGCATTATAATTGAAAAGGCTCGACTTTCTTCATTACAATGACTCGAGGGAGACAAAAGCTCCCGTTTTCGCTTTCTCTCGTATCTTTATACGTGAATTCTCAAATGCAGCGTGTCTCCCCAGACGATCGCTTGTGTCAACTCGACTGCCGCTTTTCGTTGTTATTCCTGCAGTATACACGCTGATCGCTGACCGTGAATTTCATACTTTTTATATAATTGTAAATTTATCTCGCAGGGCGTATGTGGGTCGCTAAATTCAAAGAAACAATTACGATCTCACCCTCTGAAAAAAAAAGAATTTAAAAAATTGTCCCTAATATCCCAGGCACAATAGAATTCAGTTTATATCGCATTGAGCCAAAAGTGCAGCGCACCGTATTGTGCGGCGCATAAAATAACGCGCGATAATAGATAATTACAAAAGCCCCGTCGGTTCTATTCCACAGCTGTCGCGCATTATATTCCTCTCAGATAATCCCACCCACTCATTTGCATACGCGCAGACCGTACACAGCCTTTCTGACTTCGAAATCGGCTGGTACAAAGTAAATTTAAGCCTTCCGGGTCTCGCTTCGAATCGCCATGCGCATTCTGCTGCTGCGCTGACTTTTTTGTCCAATTTTTTTTTTTTTTTTTTTTCGTCCACCTCCACCCAACGCGTTCTAGCTCTTTTTATTCCGCTATGAGCGCGCTGTTGCACACGCCGGCCGTTTCGCCGTAGATAAACAGCATAAAAGCTCGCGCGAGCTTTTTCCATTGAAGCTGGCCCTTGGACTGAAACAACCGGGCGGCTGGGCTTAAAAAAGTCGAAACTAGCAGCGTAGAGGAAGTGAAACGGTGCGCTCGTGCGCGCAAAAAAAACGAAGCGATGCGCGTGCACCGAAATAGACAAGAGAGAGGGAGATAGCGCAAGCGAGCGAATGGAAAAGAGAGTAGAGTATAGCGGAGAAGATACATGCGAGAAAGTGAAGAGAGACGATGTACACGTGTATATAGATAGAGGCCGATTGATAAGAGCAAGAAAAGAGCGCACCGAATGAAAGGGGAGCCGAAAGAGAAACAAGTAAATAGAGAGAGCAAGAGGGAGAGGAAGGAAGCATCACCGCAAATGAACTTAAATGCGAAAGCTCGTCGTCGCTCAATTGGCAGCCATTCAGCCAAGCGCACGCGTACACGTATTCCCTTTGTCGTTTGCTCGTTAATATTGAATTCTTAGTATTTGTATTGTGCGATCAAACTTTTAATTGACGTATTCCCAATGAATGCATCGCTCTAACAGTTTGCCGGAATATCGATGTGTAATATATACGGATGAAAACTGTCGCAAGCTCTCGCCGTCGTAAAAAACAACAAGTGTGCTAAGACGAAAGCTCCGCTTCCGCAGCTGTGTGGAAATTGAAAAATGGAATTTAATAAAAGGCCGATGCCGTATCCGTGGTAATGTTCGTCAGCTGCTCGAGTTATCTTATATATACGCCGCCGGTCGAACGACCTCTAACGGAAATTGTCGCCTCGCCACTTTGACGCGCAAAACGAGCGGCTTATTCGCTTCCGTCGAGTTATAACACTGAAGGGGAATCTTTCTCCTGCTGAGCTGCGGTATGTGTAGGTTTTGGTCGGTTGGTAAGTTATGTACGGCGAGGGGAAGAAAATTGCTTGCGGGTTAGGACTGATAGAAACGGGAATTATTTTGAGTTATTCATTGCCGCAGAGCTTGTTTTAGGGTTGAATTTAGTATTGCGTGCGGAAGGGTTTTATTTGCGGTTATATTGGAGATTAAATGTTGTAAATAAAGTAATGACTGCACGACCAAACTGCTTTCATTCTACTAACTAATTATGAATTTTTTAAATATGTATGTTACATTTTCTTCATAGTTGGGCTTCTATCAGGGCTCACTCTACAGGATTTTCTTCGTTTTTCGTGTTCTAGATGGCCTACGGAAACAAAAAAAGTTGGTCTGGTACGCATACCTTCAAATTTAAAATTGTCTCTTCTAGTCCCAGTGAAGTTTCCACTTCGCCGTGGATTTGCACATATATGTATATAGTAAAGCGGTCCACACAGCACACATTATATGCCAAGTGAAGCAGCATATATACGTGTACGTATATAACAAACACGGCTGCGAATCGATTGCCATTGTATATACAGAAGCTCTCGCGCTCACGCGGGCATGTTTCTCCTAGGAAATAGCGCGGGTGATGTATGGGAGAGAAAATTCAGCGAGTAAAAAGCATCGTGCAAGCGAGCGAGCCAGGAAAGAACGAGGACATGCAAAGTGAACTGGTTCATGCGTGAAACACTAGAGATTTTTATGCATATAAATTTTTGCCGCGCATTCGCCGGGACAAAAACTAATGGAATTTATCGTCTCTCGCGCGCGCATGTATTCGCGAACAATAAATATCTGCATTTCACGCGCCTCGCGTGCCTACGTAGATTGCTTTTGTCAAGTCGCGTCGTGAGCTAATTAAAGCGTAGTGATCGGTCGGTTCCCGCAAACACACACTCGTGTATGAGAGAGAAAGCTGAAAGCTCTCTCTCTCTCCCTCCTATCCTCCGTAGAATCAACATCGCTTCGTCTACATACATCAAAACTTCGATCTTGCGCGCGAAGACTCTCTCTGCGCTTACGAGTGTTATGTATGTGTGTACAGCTGGAGGCTTGAAAATTACTCGGGAGTGCGTACTTGTGATCGTTGATTACTGGAGCGGAAGAATTAGAACTTGGAGCGAGAGCTGCTTTCCAAGATGGAATATCGCATCGAACGCACTTGGAACTTTGTTTCCACCTCTGTGTATAATACACTGCGCTTTCAAATCCGCACGGTATACCTTGAAATCACGGAATTAATTAGTCTGAAAAAAGAGATCGAAGGCACCAGAAATAATAAGCCAGAGAAGGCTGCTGTAACAATAATGAATAGAAAACGCTCACGTGGAGGGTTGAAAGCATCAGAGGGGAGAGGGATAAGTGCACACAGACGAGAGCGTGTAGGTACGCGCGTGGAAGAGTTAAACAGCGAGGAGAGAGCGAGAGCGAAGCGCACGCGCGCACAGAGAGAAAATGAAAAGTCACTCAATTGCAATAAATCGCTCGTCTCGTCTCTGGCGAAGCATCAGGCTCTTTGTCTGTGGCGCGCGTTGCACTTCTCTGCAGATTTGTCTGCGCTAGCGGAAGCGCGACTGCGTTTAATTACACGGGGGACAATATTGTTTCCGCGTCGCGACGCCCCGACCATGTTTGCTCGGAATGTCCGATGCTCTCCTCTCTCTCTCCCTTTGCGCAGCTATAGCACTCGAAACAATCCAAATTAGGCCCTCACTATACGCCGGTACTGTACAGTGTATAGGGGGGGTAGAGAGGTATTATGCAACGTTGCCAGAGGGGCTTCGTACACAGGAAAGACACGTACATGTCATCGAGTGTGCGGTCGCGAAAACTTGCCCGACGGCTCACAGCCAAGCGTGGAATGAGATAGAGCCGGAGGCGCCGCTTCCTTATAGTCCAGAACAGGCCAGACGAATAAACTTGCTTCCGAGAGACCCCCCCTACTACTCCCCCTCCCTCTTGTGTTTTACTGTTCTGGTTTTAGTCGCCGCTACTCTACGCTGATGCGACTACTGCTCTTTAATCTAGCTGCGCAGGCGAGCAAGCTTCCCATACTCTTCCGTTTCTGGCGTATACGTGTGTGAGCGTCGGATTCGCTGTAAGACGGAAGCGGGTAATTATTTCGACTTTTATTCCATGAGGATAAGTCTCCTGGACCGGCAGAGCTTTAACCGAGCGCGTTTTATTATAGCGAGCTTTCGATTCGAGAGGCAAGTCCTCTTTCTTTAACCGCGCAAATATTACCCTCGAGTGGCGCCTCTATTTTTCGGCTAAGCTTCCTTGGTCAACTTTTTTTTACTCGCAACGCGATAGCTTATATACGAGCAAAGTTGCCACTCGAGCAACATTCAAACGCGGCCCACCAAGATACACGCCCAATAAACACGAAAGATTACCATTGAAATATACGAGCAAAGTATATAACGCACAGTCACGGCTAAAGTTTCTCGGTGGCGCGGTTGACTAATAGGAATAAGTAAAACTATTCCAGTCGCGTAAATTATAAACAAACTCTCGCATCCCATCGGGAAGGTATAAGAGGCATGTTAACATTCATGTGTCTCTCTGTGTGAGTGTGTGTAATTGCGCAGTGCGGAAGCAAATTTCCTGAATGTCTCGAGAGCTTCAAAGTAACTCGAGTCCAATAAGCTCCTAAATTTAGCCGTCGTCGAGGACAAGAAAGTCGCTACTACTGCAGAAGGATCATCAACCGTCCAAACTCCAACATCGCGCACAATTTCATCTCGTGCTCTGCTCTACTCGGTGCCGTTTATCGCTTTCCTTTACTTCTCCTCATCGCTGGCTTGTAATATCCATATTTGCCTGGTGCTTCTCCATTTCCGAGTATAATACTCGAATCTCGACTCGAATAGAATCTGCCGCCGCCGTTGTATTCAAGTTATTCGAATCGATTATGGTCGTTGACCCATATGTGAAAATAGCAATGGCAAGATAACCGAAAGATAATGTGAAACTTTCCTCGCGCAGGCGCTTTGCTATATCAATTGTAACGGCTGCCAAGAGGTATTAGGATGATGCTGATGAATCCGAGCGCGCGCACGTTTCCGGTATTCATGCGCAGCAAGAGATGCAGCTGATGGGGATGAGCTAGTCGTCGTTGTCCTGTGTGTGTTTCGGCCGTAATGTGGGTCAGTGCAGGCAGGCCTCGGAATACACTGAATTATCGAGCTCATGTTGCGATATCGCAGCGGTGCAGTAACGACCATATAATGCGCTCTGTATATTGATGACGCTGGGACAACGTGTCGTGAGAGAAAGAGAGAGAGAGAGAGACACGAAATTCCGTCCCGCGCGAGGATGGAATTAATGATTTTATGATTAGTTTGGTGTATTGTTTTTCAGCAACTGGTGAATTGCTTCAGCTCTTGGTTGTGTAATATACGATGTCGAACTGGTGGAATTACCCGCTCTGGGATTGTCGATTGTTTTCGGTTTGTTTTTCTTTTATTTTAATTCCAAAGTAAATATAAACAAAATTTCATTCGTTCGACCGAGTTTACGAAGAATTATCATAGTTTTTTTTTTTCAGCACCGCAAAATCACAAGCTTTTATTGTACAAATACGCGAAATTCACTGCGCTGGTCACGTAACTACATACAGTAACAATATACTTTGGAATCTGACCGTTCGAACTCTAATGCTGTAATACGTGTGCTCGCCGAGAGAGCTCAGTATTGTACCTCGTGGCAGACCAGCAAAACGGGTTTCCACAATATTCTCGTGATTTTTACCTTGTTATTTTAAAGTTTTTCAAAAGCTCTGTTTTGTATTCGATTTATTTTTTAAACGTCAGTTTTTGCGATATAAGTGGAAAAGTGTCGGGTATAGTCAGACGCAGTCGGTTCTCCAAAAAATTTTCTTGCAGTAAAACCCGAACAATATAGGGAGTGAAAAATTCATCGAGCCTCAAATAAAGGCACTCACAGGAATGAGATTCTAGCAACCTGTGATCCGACGTATATCGACTTCTTCTCGCACGGAAGCTTTGGTATTATACATATAAAACACTTTTCACTGGTTTATTTGATTTTTCGTCAATTTTCAGGCCGATCCAACGTATACATACTACGAACAATCTCCTCTATCATTAATAACTCTTATGCCGTCGTCATTTCCAAAATGGAAATGACCTCACGTATGCGCGTCGTCTCTTTTCGAAATCTACTCAAAACGAACAAAGTTTCATTATGACCCTCTATAAAGTTACCGAAGCCAATTAGAGCCGAGCTCGCCACGGTTTATTAATATTTCCAGTCATATAACGCACAGCACATATACACAGAGAGAATAGCAAAACTGGCGCTCCGAAAAAAAATTCACGCGCTCGTTGCGCGTAAATTTCGAATGCGTCCAGTGCCGACATTAACGCCGGCTGCTTTTTTATACCTCCGCTATAGTGTATGTGCTCTTTGAGAGCCGCTCATTTCGAATGTGTGCTGCGTAGGTAGGAAGCCTCGACGCTGGCTTTGAATTAATACCACGAGCGAGTCGACGAGTAGATGATTATGTTACGTTCTCGCGTGTCGCTCGTCAATGAGCCTATCGTGTATGTCCAAAAGAATTATAAACGGCTGCTTCATTAGGTGCTTCTTGAATGTGTTCTACGTGTGTGTTTTTACCTATACTTTTTCTACGTGTGACGTGTCAGAGTAATGAAGGATGCGCTGTAAACATTTTTTTTTTTAATTATAAGCTGTAATATAAAGCATTAATTAGCACAAGATCGAAGCTTGTTTTGGTCGAGGTCAGCGTGTAATTTAAAACGCCTCGGTCGAAAGCAATTCCAGATTCGCGAGTAATTGTAGCTTGCGAAGCTCTTAACTCTCGCAGTGAACTCTAATCGACTTAGCTTTTTATCTCGACGCAGCAACTGCAGCCTACGGACATACGACTCGACAGTATAAAATAATAATGCGATTTAGCTGTTCTTTGTTTTTTTCCCTTCACGAGAAGTCTTCGTCTCTTAAGTAGCGGCTATACAGGATACACTCGACGGAAGGAACGACATATCTCTTATATTTCCGTCCGTCTTTCCTCGGCCTTTTTATCGTCGCAAAGTCGAGTCTGCCGGACACGAACGACGAAATCCCCAAAGCTGAAGCCTCTTGCCGCGAGGTAATAAAAGAAGGCGCGAGTCATTGTTTCGGGAGCGGGAATGAAAGAACCGGCCGGTGACGTCGACGACAACAAATGGAGCGACTTCCTTCTTGCTCTCTCTTGTTCTGTCTCCGGCAAACCGTCCCGTAAGCGCGGGAAGGGAGCTTCGAATTCGCTCTCTCTTATATTGTCTCTCCGCTCGGGCGATTTAGCGCAAAATGAAACGTCGCCAAGCGCCCGTGAGCTTATGCCGGAGATAACCCAATTATCCAGGGGGTTTTCACGGACGACGAGGAACTGACTAACGCGACGCTCTGCTACTGACGTTGTGTGTATATATATATACGTATACAGAGTCGACCGATTATTATTATGAGAATCCTTAGAGTGGTATAGTGCACAGCCGTGGCAGTGGATGCGTCCATTGTTCAGATCCTTCTCTCTACTGTCTCTCTATATAATATGGCTTCGTCTTGGATGGTGAATTATTTTGAGAAAATAGTGCTGCATTGTAGTGTGCTTTCTTTTGTTCGGATTCGCTATAGTTTAATTACAGTCTCGACTCCGTTATGACAAAGCGTATATAGTTGTAAAATGAATCTGTTTTAATTTACTCTCATCTTTACGGCTGATGTGTACAGGTAAGGCAGAAAAAAATTTGAATCAGTACGCAGATATTACACGGTGATAAATAAAATCATTACCACATCTTTTTATAGAGTATTTTAGGATTACATTCAAATGTAACGAAGGTCATTTCCAAGAAAGTCGAAGTCCGACTTTGAAGCTCGTTTATCAACGTGATTCATCCCCGTACTATTAAGCCGCAGTTCACGTATTCATCATTGTTCGATAACCATCAGCTGCAGTTACTCCGGTCCCTTTTCTCTCTTTAAGCCCAGAATCACAGGACGTTCCATCAGCCAGTTGGCCCAATTAACCAGGGGTTTCAGCTTTCTCCCTCATACCCGCACTGTATAGCTCCTTTTTCTCGCCTCCAACTCTACGGTAATTGGCTTGTCGATGTAAAGGAGCTCAAGTTTTTCGGATAAGGCGGGATTTTCCCAGGCGCGAAGGAGAAAGGGTCACGTAAGCTCCGTCGTCGAATCGCCTTCTCAGCTCTATATATACACACTGTATACGACGTTCGACATATACACACTAACACACTCTCTTAGTCCTGGGCTGCCAAGAAGAAGACCTTGCAATTGGCTCATTTTCTCACTGGTGACCTCTGACCCGGTTCTTTTCCTACGCAGTCGTGTCGCTCCACTGCGATCTTTTCTCTCTCAAGGCTTGTATGTATATATGTACTTTGCTGTTGCGCACTTGACGAGCATTCGCTTATCGCTCTAGCTTTGGAGAGAAGCGACCTGCTTTTATTATCACTATGTTATTTTTCACCTCTTTCTCGTGTATACACGAGAGATTCAAAATGAAAAAAAAAGTGCACTGAAGTATAAAATTCTTGTGGAAGAAAAATTTTTTTGCGCAAAATCGACACGTCTGCAATTTACCTCGTTTGTTGCAGCAAGCAATCGATGTCTAGCGGTTTCCCCTTTCACTCCTGGATATCCAAGTACTCGTGTTCCGCTGATGATCCCAACTTTACAGCAGATTCATGTAAATTGATGTAGAGGCTTAATGCTGTCGTTTACGCGTCGTAGTTTCGAAACTAGACGCAGCGAATGCGGTGTTGATTCTACGTGTTGTGTTAGCAGCAATAGAAAAATATAGTATGTACTGGAAAACCATAAACGCGTCATTAAGGNGCCTCCAACTCTACGGTAATTGGCTTGTCGATGTAAAGGAGCTCAAGTTTTTCGGATAAGGCGGGATTTTCCCAGGCGCGAAGGAGAAAGGGTCACGTAAGCTCCGTCGTCGAATCGCCTTCTCAGCTCTATATATACACACTGTATACGACGTTCGACATATACACACTAACACACTCTCTTAGTCCTGGGCTGCCAAGAAGAAGACCTTGCAATTGGCTCATTTTCTCACTGGTGACCTCTGACCCGGTTCTTTTCCTACGCAGTCGTGTCGCTCCACTGCGATCTTTTCTCTCTCAAGGCTTGTATGTATATATGTACTTTGCTGTTGCGCACTTGACGAGCATTCGCTTATCGCTCTAGCTTTGGAGAGAAGCGACCTGCTTTTATTATCACTATGTTATTTTTCACCTCTTTCTCGTGTATACACGAGAGATTCAAAATGAAAAAAAAAGTGCACTGAAGTATAAAATTCTTGTGGAAGAAAAATTTTTTTGCGCAAAATCGACACGTCTGCAATTTACCTCGTTTGTTGCAGCAAGCAATCGATGTCTAGCGGTTTCCCCTTTCACTCCTGGATATCCAAGTACTCGTGTTCCGCTGATGATCCCAACTTTACAGCAGATTCATGTAAATTGATGTAGAGGCTTAATGCTGTCGTTTACGCGTCGTAGTTTCGAAACTAGACGCAGCGAATGCGGTGTTGATTCTACGTGTTGTGTTAGCAGCAATAGAAAAATATAGTATGTACTGGAAAACCATAAACGCGTCATTAAGAGGACTGGGAATTTCCAAATCCTCCAATAGACATCGAAAGCACGTTTTATTGTAGGTTCATTTATGATAAGGTCATTAAGGATAGGGTCGTTTATGATAGGGCCTTTCACTATAGGTAGCAATTAAAGATGGGACCTTTGTCTCTACCTGAGAAAAGGTAGCGACGATGAGAGTAGTGGGAGGAAAAGCGTCATCTCGGCTGTGTGAAAACAGCCGAAAAAATAGTCAGTGTTGAGTGAGCATCGAAGCGAGTAAGATCGTAGAGTTGGAGTGTAACGCTCGATGTCTCCGGTTGTATAAGTCTCCTTTTTTCATTTAGCAATAAACTTATAATATAAACACACCTCATTTTTCCAAGTTATTTCTACTGACAAAACACTACGACATGTCACATGAGTGAACTTCGCCGACTGCGTATATACATAGCAAGAAATTGGGTCATCCCTCTGGTAGTATACGATATTCCTGTCCCGTACTACCTTAATGATTACGATCGTTTGTACGGTATAATCATTATTTTAAGAACAAGAATTGAATTCTGCAAATACGAAATACTTGAATCAACAAATATCGAAAGTACAATAAAGGTATACTCTGAACTTTTCCTGGATCCAGCTGCCATTTATTAATACCATTGTGTTCGCTATATACTACGTATCGAACATCCGATTCGTTTTCATCAATAAGCGCACATACAAGCTTATCTATTGTTTGGAATTCTCGTGATTTCCCAAGCGGATTCTTCCAATTTTCTATTTTCATTCCACCTATAATTCCACTCCTCACTACTTTTTTCAAAAAAAGACTGCACAAAGCGCATTTCATTCTCCCAATCCGAGATCTCGAGGAAAGATTATAATTTTAATATAGGAATATGATCATCGCTTGTCACGATAGCTAAAAAAAGAACGTTGAATCTTTAATCTATCGCCGCACTTGACCCCTATACGCAAAAAGAGCCGCTCGAACATTTCAGACCTTCGAAAATCGATCAAGTTTCATCAGCTATAATTGAAGCTATATGTATTAACACCCAGTGTATTAAACTCTCTCAATTTCAAATCGGTCCCAATAAAACAAACGAAACACAGCAGTCCAAGTTACAAGTTACAAGTCCATTAGCAAGAGGTTAATACCAGAGAGCGTCGGCCAGCGTGAAATTCGCGGTGACGTGAACTGGCCCTACTAACGCACCGGGTCGGTGTGTATTTGCCCGAGCACTAACGTGTATATACTCTGCTACTGTGCACCTGTCACTGCTAAACTGCTGCTACTGATAGTGGGATATGCTCCTGCGTCAGCCGCCTTTGATTGCCTATCGCGGATACGCATAGGACGCCAGTTGATCTTGAACGATTTAGCAAATAGAGAGAGAGAGAGAGAGAGAGAGAGAGAAGCCGCGAGCATGTGGGCGATTTCACACGGACCGATTGATTTCCCGCTGATCATCCGTGTTCGGAGCTATGACTGCAATTATGTTGAATGGGTGGCGTAGCTTGATTTCCTGTTGTTAGTTATTTGATTAGTTATTTGAAGTAAGGAAAAGAGTTGTAGAAAAAAAAACATTTCTGTTATCCAAATCATTTATGTAAAACATCCTATATCACTCCGATACCGAAATAAGAAACAATACGAAATGTCCTGTACATCGTGAAGTACACCCTCGATATGACTTTTCTTCGGGAAAAGTCCCCGTGTCTTTCGGAAATCGATGAGCACCGATAGCTCCTCCTCCGAATTATTCAAATTTAAACAATATTGTCGAAATCCATAGACGCACACAAGCCTCTCTCTTCTCCTTCTTCTTCCGCGTATTACAAAGGGAGGAGGAGAGATATTCTCCCCGCCTCGGGTTTGTACATCCTCTCTCTTGCCGCCTGTACATGTATAGACCCGGGAAAATTTCCGTATTCCGAGTGTCCGTCTCTACAGCTACCGCCGCCGCTCTATTTATCAATTTCGGGATTTCACGTGTATACAATAGAAGCGCGAACTGTGTCAGTCGCGCACGGGTGCACCGAGCACGTAGAGCCACGACATTGACTAAAGGATTTCCGGGCCGACTTCTTCTCAAGTAGGTTAACGCTCGCGGGGATGTATGCGCGCGCGCGTTTATTGCATCGATTTTTATTGTGGATATATATATATATGCCGTTACCTACACTCAAAGTGTCAAAGACTCTCTTTTTTAATCACCATGATATTACGAGATGTAATATTATATTCACACCCGCCGCTATTTCATCAAAGAATTCCAGGAGCATAGCAGGGTTGCAGCCATCCGGAGCTAATTCAAACGCTATATAGCTATACGATCCCGAGCGCGCAAAACACAGCAGACAATGAGAAATTCCTCGTACTCAGCGTAAAAATGATACATCGCGTGGAGCGGAATTTCGAAAATTTATATAATCGTACGCTGGCACATAGTACATGGTATGTAGCATAGTGTAGAGGTCTCTGCATGTTTTATCAATGTAAGACAAACGACAGGCGACAAATAAAAGTTTTGCCCCACATTCATTGCCAGGGAGACCAGAGAGCAAAAAAAAAAAAAAAAGATGCAAGAGTACTCCTGAAATGGCGCCGCAGGGAGTCCTGCATCTGAGGCTGCTGCAAAACGCGAGAAATTCCATTTCATGAAAATTGAAAAGAACCCTTGCATAGCAAGCAAGCGCTGCTTCTCTTATTTATTATATATTTCGCGAGAGGAAACGACGGAAGAGAAAAATGTCAGCACTCGCAGGTTGGGCTTCGTAATTTTCCGACACTTTCAGACCAACCGGACAGTGAATAAGGAAAGGAGTTTCGCTTGACTGAACGGCATCGCTCATCGATCCGGCCTTCCCTGTGTGTATAGTTGGTTCTTTCTTTGGAGGTATATATGTGGGGCCACGACGACGACGACGATCGTAAAGATGCAAATCGGCCCGAGGCGATCTCTGCCGATTTCAGACACTGAAATACGAAGTGGAAGAGCCCTTGATCATTTTCTTCGTTGTGTGTGCATCTTTGCATTTAGACGCGAGTGAAATCGGGAGATAAATATACCGAGTCGATTCTTGAGGTCAAAGTGCTGCACTTTGAGATATATATATTTAAAAATGTTTTTTGTGTACACGATTTTCTTTCGTATACGGGGTTATTTCTGCTTTTGTTATTCTCGTCTGCTATGGCTATACAGGTTTTAGACTGCTCATCAACTTTTCAGTGTACGAATGCAAGCCTTTTCTTTCTTTTCTGACGTTTGCGCGAGAGAGAGCATCAACGTAAGAGCATTGAAAGGTTTTAAATGTTGATGAACCAGTAAACGTGAATAAATAAACAATTCTGTGGAAGAGCGGTTATTTAAATGCAATATTGTTTGATGCTTACTTAGTTTTAATACCATAGCTTACTCTTCGTACATAATCACGTTCAAAATCAGCTTTTCAATCCTGGATCTGAGGACTTAGTACTAATTAGCACCGGTACGGTAAGCTCTTACCCTTGGAGCTGCAGATTTGGCTTGAACTTTGGAAAGAAAAATAAAACCAAGGATTCACTGCATCGTATAAACCTTGCTTATCAATATCGAGATATTATATACACGTAACTTTTATTTTCTCCACCGTTATTGCTGTATACAAATTGCAAACAAATAAAACGTGATTTCGGTATTTTTTTCATTATTGCTTTGCCCCAAAGAATCGATACCAATATTTTATTAATTTACAGCTCGCATAATATAGGGCTTCAATCAACGATACATTTATATATTTTCATTCACAATAACTGATTGAATATTTTTCGACTTCCTGGTTCAATTTAATTCCAAAACAGCGTATAACAAAAAAAAAAACACGATATAACAACCGTAACATAATAAAGCACAGTTAAGATAATAGATATCAACAGCAGAAGCCCATCAAACCCATCTAAGGCGCACAGGTATACGACTCCCCTTACAAGTTCAATCCCGTACAGTATAGCGTCTCAGATGATCCCAAACGATGATCGTCGCTTATAGGCATTATCCTTGCGAAGCTCTCGTCTGTCGGTGCAGCCTCTATAGGCCCAGATATATATCACTTTAATCACGACACTAACAATGCTCAGAACTCGCGTGGTGCTGCATACATATAGGCGCAGACGAGAGGCAGGAGGCCCAGCTTTATCGCGCTGCGATCCGCGGAGTAGTATAACGCAGCTGCGCAAGCTCTGTCCGGTTTATAACGTCCGCACCGGCACTGCTGCCGACGATATAATCCGATTATCCCGAAGATGAAGCCGACATGTGATTAGCTTGCATGCTGTCTCTCTCTCTCTCTCTCTCTCTCTCTCTCTCTCTCTCTCTCTCTCTCTCTTGCTCTCTCGCTCTCTGTGCGCGTACGACGAGGATATAAGGTCGTCGACGTGCAATTATGAGCTTCGTGTATGATGAGAGGGAGAGAAGCCGTCGTATTGTCGATCGATTATCCTCCGCCTTCTGTTGGCTAATTGACAGCTTGTTTTTGAAATTTATCGCTTGATATACGTAATACTCTCTCGATTTTATTTTAAAAGCAGATGTCTATACTTATGAAAGAGAAAACCGCACTGTGGGGGCATACAACTCTTCGTCAAAAAGCTTCTTTGCAAACTGCGTACAAGTCGTCGCCGAGCTCGACTATTCGAGATAGAATGGCTTATACACTACTTCGAAAGAAAGAGAATAGAGTCGTCGGTGTACAAGTACGTCGGCACACACGATCGAGAGAAAAGTGAAAGAGAACGAGAAGAGCAAAAGAAAGAGGGTAGACGACTCTCGAGGAAATCCTCCGGCCAGACGCCGCTAATAATTCATTCTTCTTCTCCTTCCAAGCTCTTCGTGCAGTACACTTTTGCCAATGACTCAGCCGACGTCGGCGACGCGCATGGCTCACTTGCGACCGCCCTATAGTCTCTCTCACTTCGAGCATTTTTTTTTTTTTTGCGTCGCTTGCTTGCAAGATCCTTTTTTTTTACCCTGACGCACGCGCGTGGATGACCTCACTGAAACGACGACGGGCGCTTTTTTGTGCTGCTTTAATTCACGTATATTGTTGGGGCCATCGCTTCATGAATCTTGCATGACTCTGTACTGCGCTTATTTTATTTGTGGATTGTTTCTTCATGAATTCTGTAGGATGGTGCTTGGGTAAAAACGAAAAAAATTGCGTTTATGAATTTTTGGTTTATTAATAAACATCACACACATTTTTAATGTTTAAAAAGTCCAAACTTGATCACAACAGTATGTTATAAAATCACAATAAATAAGTCGTATTGTGGCTCAAAGTTCGCTTATTTTTATCTTCAAATAACCGTACACGCAATAACAGATCACCGCCCGAAATAAACAGACCACAGCGAGTCGTTCAGAAGTCAACTGCGTAACGTACAATCAGTATACGAGAGAAACACGTACACACATAGATAGACCACGCTTTAAATCACGCCGATAGTAGCCAGTGCTTGCGCCGCTGGTGGATAACCCATACCTCGTCCTGCGGCAGAATCGATCTCGAAGTGCACGTTAGCATTTTCGAATCATTAAAAAAGACCCGCCGAAAGTTCGCGAAACTACCGCTACACAGAGGAGTATATACGTATATAGATAGAGGGAGGAGACCTGCCAGTATGCGGTGCAACAAAGTTCGCTCGCAAACAGAGCGGGAGAGAGAGAGAGAGAAAGTCAGTGATTTCGCGATTTATGTCGGGGCCATTGGTGACGCCCCCAAGCCCAAACGTACAAACGAGTAGAAAAGAGCCGACTTGTTTGTCGCGGACCTCATTGCTGCCAAAGGAAGAAAAAAAGCCGTTCGCGGACGGAAGAAGTGCATGGAAGAAGCTGAGGGAAGAAGAAACTAGAAGGAGAAAGAGAGGTGGAGAGCAAAATTACGACGGGGTGACGCGAGACGAGGCTTTTGTGCAGCAGTCTCTCCTGCAGTATATATATATAGTCGAACCGGAAGCCCGGACAAGGAGAGGGAATACAATGAGAGAAAGATTGCGCCGCCGGAAGGAGTTGGCTTGATGGAGATTCAAGGATCGACTATACGTGTGTATGTGTATGTGTGTGAGTGTATATCCGCACGCGAAACGTCCTTTTCGAGAAAGTCGATTGGCTTGCGAACTTTTTATATGCATTTAAGCGGCGCAATTATCGAAGATTCGCTATCTCTCGCCGCAGTTAGCGGACTGTCGCCGGCTTTTTTGTGCGCACTGGGCTGCTATACGATCTCACGACAAAGCCGTTGGTTAGACTCTCGTTTCGTTTCCTACTCCATTTCTTCTCACAATTTCGAGGAAAGTTTTGCATAGTCCAAACGACACGTTGAGCTCTTCTTGCGTAGTTTCGTCGTTATCGCTCGAATTGGACTTGTCGTTTCAAATAACTATTTTAAGGAAAACTATATACTATCGTATTTCGAAATAGGTTTGTATAACAGAATCGCGCAACTTATACGTATTGTTTATCAAATGGATCAATCGATCCAATTACAAGGTAATCCAATTAAAACAAGCAGCCGTTGTTATATCGGAAATTGAAAATCAAACACGCCACTTTGCGTAAGAGTACATATTCGTTTGTGTACGTACATTTTTATTACGGACGTATGTGCAGGAATGAACAACAGTGACGTCGAAAAGAGCAATGATGGAAAGAATCAGGCCAATTATTGTTTCCTTTTTTAGCGTAACGGAAAACGAGTTCTGGGGCATTGCATGGTCTCAAAAAGCAATGCGTTAAGCTCTTTACAGTTTCATTGTTATCGCTATCGAGAAGGAGTTTTTATTTATGATTGTTAGAGCTTTGAAATACACAACTGTTTTGGAAAAATGTGACTGTGTTAAGAAATTAGTAACCGAGTCTCACGTTATGTTGTTTAAAACAAAGCAATTCGGTACTGGCCCTTTCGTAACCGCCTAAACTCTCCGTATGTCTGTGGCAGGTGAAGATAGATGGCGCATAGGCACTTTTCCTCATAACAATACCCTGGTAGAAAAATAAGCTTACGAATCTGCTTGGTTAATAACGATAAGCTTATATCAGTAGTAAAAATAAGCTTACATATTAACTGATTATAAGCTTAAATTCACGTAATAATACTTACAGCTAATGCAACATTAACCTCTTTCTACTTTGAATGGTATATAGTTTTGTTAATAATTCATCCCTTATATCTTTTGTAAATAGTAACTTAATATATTATATCACTTATTGTGTGTATAAATGAACGTGATCGAAATAAGTTTACAAGTATTAAGGCGCGAGAGAGTGAGAGAGATAGAGGAGAAAGGGGTCCGGAAGACAGCTGTGTGTGTATTGTACATGTGTTACTGCGCATATACATCGGCCTGAGCGTTCATCAGTGCGTACCCACGCTATTGCTCCGAAATTATTTGTATATTTATCTTATAATTTCAAGTGAATTTGTGTTGCAATATTTCCTCAGCTTTTTACAAAGTTTCACCATGTATATATTGAGACATGTATTTAAAGTCTGAAATTTGTTGGTTATGTTCGATACCGTATTGATTATCATGTCTATGTACAGGTTTTCATATTATTGAAAGTATTAATATAGAAATGAATGAATAAATTAGACTTCTGTTGTTAGTTTTTAAATAAAATAACGATGTACGTGTGAATTACGGTCAATTAAGTAAAAAGAAATTCGCATCATCATTTAAACTAAAATAACAGGTATTTAAGCTTATAAACTGTTTAAAACTGTGGCGCTGTTAGCTTTACGTAAGCTTAAATCGTAAGCTTCCGTTCACTAATTGTGCAAAAATAAGCTTATTTCCAGCTGCAAAACAGCTAGTGTTTCTACCA
>CM053171.1:2927361-3053419 GCA_012977825.3 Pteromalus puparum | reverse complement strand
CAATATTTCCTCAGCTTTTTACAAAGTTTCACCATGTATATATTGAGACATGTATTTAAAGTCTGAAATTTGTTGGTTATGTTCGATACCGTATTGATTATCATGTCTATGTACAGGTTTTCATATTATTGAAAGTATTAATATAGAAATGAATGAATAAATTAGACTTCTGTTGTTAGTTTTTAAATAAAATAACGATGTACGTGTGAATTACGGTCAATTAAGTAAAAAGAAATTCGCATCATCATTTAAACTAAAATAACAGGTATTTAAGCTTATAAACTGTTTAAAACTGTGGCGCTGTTAGCTTTACGTAAGCTTAAATCGTAAGCTTCCGTTCACTAATTGTGCAAAAATAAGCTTATTTCCAGCTGCAAAACAGCTAGTGTTTCTACCAGGGATATGCGCTTCAAGTCTAGATATATGTGGTGTACCATCAATGCCAAAACTGCCTTGTTTATCTGCTGCTTCGGCCGCTCATGTTATAACTGCGAGCGAAGCACATGAAAGATAATTCGAAAATAAGTCATCTCCGAACAATTTCCATCATCATCCCTCTCCCCATGCACTCAAAGAGAGGAAATAAAAGTCATACGATACAACCGCAACAATACCCCTTATCCACATTTCTCTCGCTCGAAGCAGTATAGCAGCAGCGGGGATCCGCCTCTTTCGAAACTCGGTACCGTAGCTATACCTAGCGAAGCATGTGGTCAGCTGGCAGTGGCCGACCGACGTCCGAGTCGAATATGGAGAGTGGGAGAGAGGCGCCAGCCGATGCATGCGCAAGTAGTATCAGTCTAGCTCTCTCGGACACACGGCAGCGTCTCCTCCTCCCGTTATACGGCAGTCTCGCGCTCTCGAGATACTTGGCATTTTCGCAACGGAGTCGAGGTCCAGATTGCTCCGGGGGATCGGCAAAGACGGGAAGCTGCATCCGCGCAAGTGTATAGAAAGTGCACACGTATATAGAGCTAGCGCGCATGTGCCCGAGGCTCTGAAATTGAAATGCGACGAGTGAGCAGCCTCTATTTCGTGCTCTCTCTCTCTCTCTTCCCTTTCGCCTTCCTCCTCTTCTCAAGGGCGTATTTTGCCATGCTAATGATGAAAGATGCGCACCGGACAATGGATCGTTAAATTTACCTTCCGGCACATGGACCGCGTGGCTTCCTTGCCTTTGTGTCGCGTAAAATCATAATTGTGAACAATGATGCACTCGCTATCCGCTCCTCCTTCTTTGGCGAACAATAAGCGCGCTCATTTAGTGTTTTATTCGAGAACGCGATCATCATCGCTGATCCCACTGTGATATTACTTCATTATACATCATAAGAATTGATATAAAATACCAAGCTCTAAAATCGGCTCTCTTTTTCTGTTTCCAGTGGCTGACCAAATCGAGAGCGTACTACTGCGATGCTACCGTTTGCCGATTAAAATCTCCGAGGAAAGTCGACTGAGCAGCGTAAGTATACCTATAGAGAATTATACTTTACACAGTAAAGTTATTTTTTTCCTTGGCCCAATCGTATATGTATTAGCGGCACAAAAGCCGGAAGATTAAAGCGAACGACCCAGGCGATCATTAAAATCTTGATGGGTTTAAATCAAGGCACTCCAGCGGCGTCAATAACGTGTACTAATAAATTTTAACAGCTCGCTATAGTTTACGGCTGCGTTATTCGTCGAAAATGACGTTTATTCGTAGAAGGGCACGCGCGTAAAACTAAAAGCTTAGTAGCTGTAAAAAACGGAGCTTTTTATCGCGCCTCCGCCGTCAAGGCTGTATATACTATAATCTCGAGAGAGCCCGAAACAAAGGCTGACGATGATACGTTTGGACGGAAATGCAGTTGCTGCTGCTGCATCGATGGAGTCGACGCGTCGCGTAATATAAGCCTGGAAGTCAGATTTCAGCTCGATCGACTGTAAATATTATCTCGAGCATCGTATATACGTACATCTATACAGCCCCTATACTCTTATCATCGCGTCACACGACGACGATGACGACGACGGAACGACTCTGCTCTCTCTCTCTAGGGACGAGGCACCTTCGACACCGCGTAAACCCCATATAGCTGGCTTTTGCTCTGGCCTCGGCTTATCTAGCTGGCTGCATTATATAGACATACACGTACGCTGTAAGCGAGATGTAACGCGCATTAGGTGCGTATGTGCAGCCGTCTGCTTCTGGGCGCCTCAGCGATAGTGAGTAATTCGACGTTTTATTCGCTCGTTTTGCTCTATTGCTATACGTACGCGCACCAGCCTCGAATGAGGATTTTCATGTCCCGATCGTCATGTGCTTCGGACCGGGATGATCGTTCCTGCAGGTCAGCGGAAAAGCGGCTTGTTTATTTTTCATCGACATTGTATATGCCTAGTCGAGCGTTATTAATAACGTTATAGCTCGTGTGGCCTAACTACGATACTTATGCAACTCACTGGAATATCGATCGTCAGCGGACACCGTGATTATTAAACTCTCCGAGGAGATTTACGTAACAAAGTATAATCGAGTTTTGTTGCGTTACGAGACGTTGAATTTCAAGTATCGCGGAAGCTGTAACTCTTGTTCTGGCACACGAGAAAACTCGACATTCTCCAAAAGCCAATACTTTTTCGAAAAACAGACTTTTGGCGCGGAATTCGAAAACTACGCTCCACGCCTGATGGAAAATCGTTGCAGAAACAAGTCCAAACACTGTCTCATGATGCAGTCGACTCACGCGTTTTGTCGAGATACACATCCTAGACTCTCTTCCGCGCAAAAAGCCAACAACCACGAAATAAGTAACTTCGTTACGGATCACCGCGCCCCTTATATCTCGCAAACTTTTCCCATTCGATCGATAAACAATCGAGTCTTGCCAAGTGTACGCTCACTCACTCCCACGGGATATGCACTGCACTGCATCGTGCTCACGTTCTGCTCATCGCCATTCTCTTGGCGTTGCGCGCGTGCGAGAAAAACTCGTTGTATATATATACAGGGCAACAACTGTATACAGTATAGCTATGCGTGCTATAGACAATATGCAGAAACAGAGATAGAGAGAGAAATGTTTGTACAGAGAAGAGCCGCACTCGACTAACTAGCTCTCGCTCGAAGCCGACGTTGGCCGAACAAGCGAGGTGGTGCGCCACAATCGCGTTATATATAGCCGTCTGATATAATAATGTTCGTGGCTGAGGGAAGAGAGTCTGCAGAGTTGTCTGCGTGATATATATGTGTGTTCTTTTATGAAGCGATCGTTGGTTGGTGAATCGCTCTGTGAGATCATTTTGGACGTTTCTATTTTGAGTCGTGTGATAGATAATACCGGTTGCTTTCTTTCCCGAGTTAGATTCATACTTTTGAACCGATACTTATAGCTAGATAATTTAATTTATTTACAAGAAAGAGATATGATAGATTTATCATATCATGCAAGATAGAGAAATCAGTTTTATAAGAAAAGTCCCACATTTAGCAGTATTAAATACGATAGACTCCGTACTTTTTTTAGAAGCAATTGATCATGTACATTTTAAAACCTTCCCTGACGTAAACGCACCGAGACTCATTAAACTTTAACCCGACAAAAGAATAGAAAAACGATTCTGTACGTGTATAATCAATTCTTCACAAATAGACCGTTTTAGAATAGGAATATATCCAATTAGCAAAAGCACAACGTAACAAGCATCGTCGAGTACCGCATCCTCTGTAACTATATCAAAAAAGGATACGACGACAATCGCATCCTCTATGTACAACCCATGAGAAGTCGGCCATGAAAGTCAGCTCAAAAGATAGACTCTCGTAGCAGCAACAACAGCAACGGAGCAGAGCACTAGCAAACGGAATTACAGAGTCAGAGGTGGAAGAAGCTTCGCTGGTCGCCGCGCGAACGCAAGCCTGAGAATTACAAATAGCTGGCGCGCTCCGGAGGCACTTTATCAAAGACAGGAGTGGCTAGACTCTCTCCCATCCGCAGCCGCCGCACACCGCGTTCACGCGTACACCCTTGAAATTGAATCCGTCCACACGTACGCTGTGCCGTCCTGAGAGTCAGTCTGCTGGCTAAGCTATACACCTATATATATATAGTGGTACAACCGGGCGAACACGTAAAGGAATATGCTCGGACGTGTGCGGGCCGCACCACTGCCGCCTATTCAGCATATGCGCGAGCTTGCTTCTAAATCGTGTACACCGCGCGTCGAGTATATGTACATATAGAGTTTCTTATCCCAAGAGATATATAGCTTGGCAGTATCATACCGCTGCGTACGCGGGTAAGCTATACCCTTATGTATTGTTCGCCTTTGCCTTATCTCATCTCAGCTGTATATCGAAAGGAAGAAAATTAAAGACTTTACCTGATACATTGCGGTTCATTTCGTTTAGTCCCTCTTCAACACCACAACTGTATAGCTCTGTAGCGCATCGACGCCTGTGGAATATTGATGGACGTGATTTTCTGATTGCTCGAGTGCGTTTTTTCACCTTTTGTATTCTTCGAGGCAGTTGGCCACACGCCTGACGTGAATACGTTAAGGTTATATAGGTATACCCCGAGCTACCACCGGGCTGCTGAATGTTTTGTTGCGCGAATGCTAGTCTGCAACCCGTTTATATAGGTCACAGGGGCGCTGAACCACTTTTCCAAAGGCGGCTCACGCCTTTGTGGCTTTGCCGACGATTTATCGGATAATTCGCGCCCGATTGAATTATATATATATATATATATATATATACACATACACGTTTGCCAATTTCATCGCTTCAAGCGAGTTGTTGACGGAGCTTATTTTTAAATTAATGAATTTTGGCTGTCACGAGTTACTTTCGCGCGAGAGTCTTTTGATTGGTTAGCTGCGGAGTTTTTAATATTCAAATGCAAATTCGGTGTTATGTATCGAAAAACGAGGTGTTATCAATCACGATTGATATTATTATTCCGTACAGCAAATTCGTTTTACATTTCGGTGTATTTATAGTGAACTTAATTGACGTTACGTGTTACATAAACCCTCAGATTATCCACCTCTGATTTAAATAACTCGTAGAACGTATATACGACCAAATAGTTAAATATAATTCTGACAACCCTCGAGTCGAAAATGCAAATTCTCAACGACTCAAACAGATGCCAGCCTGTCAAATAAAGAACTCTCTCGGTAAATCATAGCGGTAAAAAAAAAAAAAAAAAAAAAAAACTGGCATATCATCGGGTTACCATAAAGCGTCGAGTAAGTGTCGGCGGACGACGTCTCATTCGGGAGGCACAATGGGCCGAATTCGCGAGTAAACAAGCCAACAGGTCGAGCGGCCATTAATCTTGATTCGCGGGCAGCTGCGCCCGGCGGCCCGGATGATCGAAGAATCCTGAGAGGGACGAGAACGCGTACGTGTCAGCCGCACAAGCGAGTCTGTACCTCACACTCTATGTATATACGCCTCTAGTGTACCGTAGCTCGAGCCGTAGCTAGATATACGTATACCGTGGATTCGAAAATAATGGCTCTGATATGTAAGCGGCTTTTAATTATCGTTCGACCGCTTGTGCCATAACAATTTGTATACGCATCGAAATAGTAATTACAGCTGATGCGAGAAGATGTAAGTAAAGATGTAATATCGATTGGCAATTTCGTCGTGGTTTCCTCGCGCAAATAATAATGTATGCCCGTCACACGTCCTATATGTACCGGGGCACGCGCTACACAAGCTTGTTTCGTCATTACTTTGATTATGACCTATAGCGCTCTTCCACCGCGTATGTGCGGTATTACAGCCTTCGGCTCGCGTGGCGGATCTTTTTTCTTTTTTCCTTCTTGGTAACGGCGTTGATCGATGACGAGCAAAGTTTCGCTGATAACGCAGTTGATGCACATTTTTCATTGTCACCGAGCAAAACAATGCACCGACGAAAGAGGCCAGTATAGGTATACTTATGAATATATAATCGAATGAATTATAATAATACAGCGGCGCAAGTTTCGAATAAAATCACAACACAAACACACAGAGGTGCGGCGGTAGCTCATAAAATCTTTTCAAAGGCCGTTATTAGCTTATGCATCAATGAGAAATGCAATTTGAATCGGATTGGTGAAATTTATTCGAGCCTGAATTAATTTACACGTGAACGAGGCGGCGCCGATCGATAAAATGCAAATCGCCTATATATACACACACACACCCGCCAGGCAAAAGCGAATTAAATATTCGGCTGTGACCGTTATTATTATGACGTTCTTTCTTCCCCATATATATATATATTTTTTTAATAAACACGCACGACGACAGCCGTCGGAAACCTCTTTTATCATCGAGTGACGAGTCGAGTACGCGTAGATCCATCTCAATTACTTTGTTATTACGCGGGCAGTAGAGCTACGCTCTCATTACCGGCGATATAGCTCTCGGTTTACCTATTCTCTCTCGCAGCGGAAATAATGCCTTGGCGTGCGCTGGTTGCTCGTTTCTGCCAGTCACGAAGATTATAAAGAGAGAAAGAGAGAGAGAGAAAGCGCCAGAAACTTTATCTACTCCTTTCAGAGCGCAGCGCAAGAAAATTGCTGATTTTTTTTTCGTGGCAACGATCGCATCTCGCGCATGTATACCTATATACTGATACTGTAATATGATAGAGTAGCGTATTAAGCTTTGGTTTTAGTGCGTTAATATATAAGCTTGAATTTGGATGAGACGAATAATCGTCGCCGTGAATCGATCGATCGCGTGTACTTCAATATTTATGTGTGTAAGCTCTTCGCCGTTTTTATGCTTGTTTTTGTTTGGTCGGTTTTTACATCGAGCGCGAGTTAGTATACGCCGCAGCTTTTTTTTCATTATACGAGCCGCGTTTTTCTATTATACACGGGAAAAATGCTTGGCTTTTCGTTGTTTGTTTTTTTCATTTTCGCATATGCGCTTGTATGGTAAAATTTACAATGCAGATGATGTAGCTCGGAGCACCTGTAATAGGAACATTTATTTTTCTCGAAATATATTTTTAAGCCGATTGCATTGTCGAATGCTCGCTATACATTTGCGAAAAAAAAATAAAACAATCGCTATTATACTTTATCTGCTTTGTTAGCTCAGCCAAAATTCAAACTTAATTCACCGCCGCAATAAATCGTGCCACTCGTAGCCGTAAATAAATCCTTATTCCTCTCCCCTGATGAGAAAAAACACCGAAGAATAATCCAAAAGCTGCCGTGAGTGCAGCACACCAGCCTGGCTTGTTCCAGCTGATTGTGAATTCGCACGTGGTGCTTCCTGGTCGTAAAAAGCTCCATCGAGCCCTTAGCCTCTGCACATCAGACCCACACACACACATACGGATACATATAGCTCATCCCACCCCGATCCGTCACCCGCATATGGCTCCAAGTTCGCGCGCGCGGACAGATATCCCCGATATCTCCGTCGGGCAGATCCTACTGGCTCTATATATATACGCACACACGCGTGTACGTATCGGAGCAGAGAGAGAGAGAAGATATCCCGAGCAGAGGCTTGCGCGTCAGCTGTGGGTGCAAGCGCCACCGTTGTAAATCACTTCTGCGTGTGTAGCGCCTGCGTATGAATTATATTATCCGGTAGATCACCATTAGCGTACAGAAAGCGAGAGAGAGAGATCATCCTCCTCACCGACGGCTCCTTTGCCGCCAGCAGCTCCGACTTAAGGTCTCTGCAGTACTATATAGCCCCGATATATATGGCTATATACGTCAGTCTGCAAACGTACGAGGAATTATAGCCGCACACACTATATTCGCACTTGGCAGTGTGCATCGGACTCTGCGAGGATAATGCGTGGTTGCACCTACAGTCGCGCTTTTACGAGGTTCGAATCGTATACCGATTAGAACGATATCGATGCATGTTATATATAGCTATCTGGCCTTTACGATCATGTTTTTGATTAATGCTTACGCGGAAGTATAAATGGGAGAAGCGGCGTTTTGTCGAAAATGCAGAATTTGCATTTATATATACGTCACACGCGCGTGCGGCATTAGTTTGATACTATACGTTTGCATAATTATCGGGCGTTCGTGTCGGTCAATGATGTTCCGATGCGAGATACACCGGAAATTGATAGTTCGCCCTTTCGACGTTTGGAAAATACCGAGTATTATGTGTATAGCGGGCTGAATGTACGGATCAGCAACTAATATGCAAAATACTTTGGTCTCGTTGAAATTCGGTACCGGTGATAAATCCAAATTATTTTCCTTTTGATCGAAATGCAAAGCTTATTTATGTCTCAATCGCAATCCAATTAATTATCCGTTTGACACGATTGCACCAGTGCTTTCTAATTTGAATCAAGATTCAGTATAGAACGTTGAAGCACATACCGTATACCACGTTTCTCTTCGTTACCATCAATAGCGCTTCATTATACGCGGTCTTCAAGAACCGTTGCCTGTTCCGATTTAATTATTTGATTTTTGTTTCACCTATACACGTTTTTTTTTCAGAATTCTCTCTCTCGAGAGAGAAAGATGGCTTTCATAATTTATACTCTAACGTTTTTGTTGTAATTTTAACAAGCTCTCGCGTGGGCGCAACGCGTGTATGGAGATCAGCGAAGCTTTTTTTTCACATCTCGCGCGCTCGTTAAGTAATTATACGATCTTTTTATGCAACAAGATTTTACAACGGCAACAATTGTTAATTGGACTACTGCTGTAACATAATTAATCACAGTGCAGACTGTTGGCTTCCTTGACACCTACGTGATTTTCCGTCTATCCTCCTTATGCTATATATACATTATCTTTTTATGAAAATTACTCGAGCGCACTAATTATCGAGAAATTGTGTAACGCGAGGAAAGATACGAAGTACCGATAGACTTGAGATAACGAATGCGTTATGAAAGAACGTATACGCTGATAAATAACTTTGTGGAAGTTTTACGAAGATATATCGAGTTTTGTATTTAAAATTGAGGCGAAAAGACCAACGTGCACTTAGAGAGAGCTCTAACAATATGTCTTGAACGTTAATTACCCCTTTTATCTCTTCTCGGCGGCTCTGACTCCTAATTACACTGTTAGCATGCCGTTTAAAAGAAAGTGTAAACTAGCGAGCATACAGCTCCCCGAGCCGAGCGAGTGTATATTCTAATTTACTGCGTCTCTTTTACGTCGTTATTAGAGCAATCCTTTCCGCTGTATAGAGTAGAGCTTCAGGAAATTCGACCTTAAACCCTCTTTCAAAATTAATCCAATCCTTCCTCTGATGCGAATTCAGCAAAGCACACGATTATATTTTCAATAAATTCCATTCGTGCAAAACGTCCCTCATCTAATAAATCATCCAAATTGGCATCGAAGCAACATCACCCGTATACGCGAAAATAACTCTCATGACTACAGAAGCAAGCTTACTCCTTTGCGGGCTATATGCAGAGCCACAATAGTCATCCAAATCCAAGTCCACATAAACAGAGATAGTCGCGTGGTGTTCTTAAAGCCCTGGGACGCGTAAGCCGGTTAAAGGCCAGAGAAATACCAAGGCTCGGCTTTACGCTTCGGAATACTGCGCTGCAGAGGCGCGAAGGACAAAGTCGATGGGAATCACAAACGGATTTGATCCAGGCGTTATGCACTGCGTCGAACCTCATGGATGACTCGTAAAGACGTTTGATGGGTTCTTTAGCCAGTCTATATTATACAGTCGTTGTTTGGATTACTCGTGTGAATATTCCTCGAGGCTTTTTGTTTCTCGCTCTTCTGTTTCCGATAACGTAATCAGCAGTGAAAAATCCGTTATTCCTTGCATCAGCTCTAAGAAAAGCTCTCGACCACCTGGAACGATTCAAATTCCCGGAACACGATCGATCAACGCTTAGTTACACAACGCGCTCACGCAGCGCAGCAGCAGGTTTTTACTTCAACGCGTGTACAATCGAGTGTATATGGACGACAAGCGATTTCAATATTGCACCGACGAGAGCGCGCGGTGTGCGGCAGCGGATTGGATAATCGCGAGGCAGATTTATTTGCATCGCTGCTCGACAGGGTTTTGTTGATTACGTGACGAATTGGGCCGTTTCAATGTTCTCTCGTCCCCACATACTATACAGCGAGTAGTATATAAAGCGATGATTCAAGATGACACACAGGTGCTTTCCAGTTACGGGCATTGAATACGGAATGTAATTCACTCGATTGTCCTGCACACATCTCTCTTGTAGCGCGTGATTTTTAAATTCATTTCCGCGGGAGAATTAAAATTTCATTGTGTGCTCTACCTGAATAGCCCTCAATTTAATGTCGTTCGCGTATACATTATGTATCTACATTGTTTCGAAAAAAGAGTGTGTGTGTGTGTGTGTGTACGTATATATAACGACGCGTTGAATTCGCTTACTTCCTTTATAAATTACATCTGAAAGAGTAGCGCTCTCACAGGGTAAAAAGCTTCCCAGTACACTTAGCGTTGGAAAACTCTCGCAGCGAATGTAAATCACAGTAGTAACGCGCGCGTAAAACTGCACCGCAAAAATCGCAGCGCTAACTCAATCGGGCGTCGAGCTCGTAAAGTAATCCAGCCAAGCGTACATCCGCAATCGCATTATCCCGAGCGCGAGCGAGAGAGAGAGAGAGAGAGAGAACGAAATGCATTACCGCGACGAGCAAAGTTTCGGCGTTTTTTTTTCCCCATCAACCGCTACTGCCATGTGTTTCAATTGCGCGTACGGTATGTATGTATATGTATAGAGTTGGCCGCCGTGACGTCGCTTGGCACTGACTACAGACGCCGTCGAGTCTGTACACGTTATATGGCACGCACACGGTGGCGATAAAAATAATCGAGGATCGTACGAGCGCGAGACTAATTTCGTGGAACGAGAATAGGGCTTATTTTCGCGAGAGGAAGTGCTATAGGTATGTGGGAGAAGACTTTTGCGCTTGTATACATGTCAGAAAATGTATGTGCACGAGCTTCCGACAATGATTGTATATTATGGAATTTTTCTTTTTTTGAAACAGATGTATATAACTTTGTGTTTACGTTACGGGATCATTAGTGCGCTGAAGGAAAATCCATTAGTCGTGGTTGCGCGCGTTTATTATTTCGATATATAGCAAGTTTGCTAGTTCATTCGCTGTGTTGCTCTAGTTTTAAGCAATAATATAGCCAAGGAGCGAATGTGATTGACGTGTTATATACACACTTGGGGAGTATTGCCGTTTGGGGTTTCATTGATTTTGATGTCTTAGTTAATACTTAAGCAAACAACGTGCACTGTGCCTTATCGAAACTTACGCGATTAAAATTCATCCCAACGGTATTCGAGATTATATGGAACTAGTTCAATAACTGTCGAACAGTACTGTCTTGTATAATTCAATTGTTTTCCGCATAATATAATATAGAAATCATGATTTAATTAATGCTCAGCTGTAAGAATGGAGTGAATTAAGATCAAATCAACGATTCAGGTATCGAGCGAGAGACGACCGAATATTTCAAGAGTTATATAGCGATTTTAGACGACTTACTCTTCTATTCATGACTCTATCCTGTGAACCTCGAGCCAAAAGCGTGACAACCAGAATAGAATAGCGAAAAACCCATTTAACCGCATGACGACGCACAACATCCTCTTCAAGCACACCACACAAGTTGAGTCGTTAAACGAAACTTTGTATCTAGCCCAATGTGTCGAGTATATACACATCATCAGCGAAAAATGTTTTCGACTGTACACATTGCAAACTTTTATGGAAAGAATAAATTCCTCTCTATAAGATAAAGCGCGTTGATCTAACCGTACGGAATTAAATGCGCCGTGGCGTATATAAACGTGCTTTATCGGGTCGCATCTTTCGCCTTTCGACGCCATCGGCTTTCTTTTATTCTTCTCGTATAGAATGTGTATATATATAATCGAGCTTGTTTATGCCGCGCACTCGAGATTTGAATAATGCTCTTTTCGATTCACGAGTTTCGGCTGGAATTGAAATTTATAGAAAGAAAATATTTCCCGATATTATATTTCAGATTTAATATACTCCCGGGTTATAAAAGTTTTTCTCCCTGGCTTTTCCGCTACCGCATCGAATCAAATTTCGTTTCCGAGAAATCTCGCGTTCGATATACACACGAACATGAAAAAACTTTTTGCCAAAATAAAATGCTACCCATCTAGCAAATTGGCGATTTGTTTCCACTTCGTATGCCAAAAAAATCCTCGGCTATACGAGTGTTTTCCATTTTCTTCAATTAGCGAAACGCGCATCATTTTGTAGAGAAAAAGAAAGGACGCAAATTTTTTAAATAAAATTAGCCTAAAACTGTCGCAGAGGAGGAAAAAGAAATTCACAAAAAAAAAAAAAAAAAAAAAAAAAGTACGTCTTGTACTAATTAATTGGGTATTTCCGGCATAAGGTATAAGCATAGAACAAGAATGATTAATATGAAAAAAGCTCGCAGGGCTACGCGGCCGTGAATCACACGCGGCTTAAGAGGAAACTGTCTGGTCGGACAGTGAAATATCAAAGACGCCCGAGGATAGGTGCCCTGCGAGCGCACATCACAACAGAGGTCCGAATGTAGACCAGACGAGACAGCCGTGATTTTCGGGAGTTGCAGACGAGAGCTCGAATTGAGGTGAGGCGGTGGGCAGGCCCACACCGACGCGGAGGAGCCCGACGCACTGCGTTTCAAGCGCGGCGGCGACGAACGCTCTCGGTGGACGGCGAAGAGCAGCAGGAGGGGATCGTTGTGGGTAGACGGCCTAGAGGCCGCGATCGGAAGCTGGAAGGGCGCATAGCGATGCGGGCAAGATGGCCGGAATATCTCAAGAGTGTTTATAGCGATGTCTTAATGCCAAGGAGGAACGACTCAACGAGGGTGAGTAGCGCAGCCGAGACATTGACCTTCCTAGGTCGCGGACGCTCTTGTCCCCATCAGAGTTTGTGTTTCACCGTCATCGGCGACAAAGAGATCGGGCGAAGATCCCGCGGAACTGCAGATTACGGACCGTGTCGTCAGCGGCTGCCGTCTGCTCGCGAAGACACGGCCGGGGTCGCGCGGCCAGGGGAAGAGCTGGTCCACCAAGGCGAACGAGAAGCGCTGAATGTCCCGCCCACCAACCGCAGCTCTGCAACGCGAGCCGTCGAGACCCATCGGCAAGCACAGCGTACAAAGCGTTGAGGAAAACAACAGACTATCGCCCGGCTGTGCACAACGGCAGCAATAGAAATAAGCTCGGGACTCCAAAAAATAAACGAAGGAAAGATAGAACAACAGAGAAGCACTGACCGCCGCCGGCCTGAGGCGCCGACAGCGCACATTATACAAGGCCAGAACCGCTGAATGGCTAAATCGAAGCAGAAACAAGAGCCGTGGGTGACACGCAGACCGGCAGCAGAGAACCCCGACAGGAGAACTCCTCAGCCGTGCTCGAGCACATCCAAGTCTGAAGTCCGTTACCAAACCGAAGATGAAACTTGTATTCTAAGGCCCATCATGTGTCGAGGGGATAACAGAGGATACACATCATACAGCGGAAAACTATGTTATTAGTTCGACTGTATACACATTGCAGACACAATTTTATGGAAAGAATACAAAGTTGCCTCTCTCTCACTACGATAAAGCGCGTTGATCTAGTAACCGTTACGGGGATTAAGCCATGACGATAGAGCGGACCGGTGGCGCGTATATTAGACGGCTTATACAGCCGTCGGCGCAGAAAGTTTCGCCTCTTCAGACGACGCCAGTCGACATTTCCCTTGTTAATTCTCTGCTCCGCAGATAGAAATGTGACTATAGTATGAACACGACCGTTGTTTAATGGCCACCAGGCGCCGAGCAGGGAACGGCCACGCACGGTCGAGATTTGAATAATCAACCCTTCGATATCACGGAGTTCGGCTGGAAAAGTATTCCGAAATTTATAGAAAGGAATTTGTCGCTGGATTTGTTACTCCAGATTGATTATTACGACTCCCGTTACAAATATTTTGTCTCACCTGCTTTTTGGTCGCTTTTTTTCCGCCTACAGCATCGAATCACAAGCAAATTTCGTGGTTTCCCCGAGCCCGAGTCCGGACGAGAATCCGATCGCGCGAAAAAGTTCGATATCCGAAACATTGACACACCGAACATAAAACACAAAACACCAACTTTTTGCCCGAAAATAAAGAAATCGCTACTACCCATCTAGCAATTGGCGGATTTGTTTCCACCTTCGTATCCGATAATAAAAAAATAAATTCTCGCTATCATCGAAGTGTTTTCCATTTACCCATTCCAAACTAAGCGAAACGCCGCGGATGCCGGCGGAATCCATTTATGAGTAGCAAGAGGCACAAGAAAAAAAAAAAAGAAAGTCATTTATTTAAGAATAAAAATGAACGGAGCTAAGAACCCGCGCAGAGGAGGAAAAAAAAATTCAAAAAAAAAAAAAAAAAAAAAAAAAAAATAATCTCCAGAGCGATCTGGTAACCCAGCGGCATGCAGCACGGCTCCCTGGCATTTTATATCTGTCTCCGCCTAGCTTCCTGAACATTCTTCCCGCATGTCCGGCCAGATCCCAGCTTTATCTATACTACACGTTTCCCCCTTAGCGCCCTCGTCTTATCCCTTAACCTGCTTTTTCATACTACCCGAACCTCCTTTTCTCTCGGCACGTAAACAATGTCGCTCCGAGAATCTTGTGTATATGTATATGCCACTTTTTCATCGGACTATACATTCCTCGCGCGGGAGACACTACGAAGGAGACTTCTCCACGCGATCGAAGCTTTGAATGGCGTATGAATAATTTTGGGATTTCCTCCGCGAGAGCACAGTAAAATCGAATGGTACAGACTGGGCGCGCTTGTAATCTTGCTCGGAATGGAATCGTAGTGGAAAATCTAACCGGTATAGATTGAATTGTCACTTTACTCTCGCGTTAAAGGCGAAATCGAATGACGATCGTTAGAAGTACAGCTTTGTCTGAGAGAGAGAGAGAGATTCGATACCCTACAGCATTGAAACGAAAAATCGATTAAAATTAATGGAAAAGAGCCCGTGACCACCAAAGGCTTAATCTCGATAACGAATAGTGCAGTTATACTATGATGGAAAGCGCGACGTAAAATTTTTCGAAAAAAAATCAAACCTCTATAGCGAACGAAAAAAATCGATACGCACCTATACTCATAAAACGACGCCTACAAACACAGTATCCCTAAGTGATGGTGGCAGTAGCAGCGAACATAGGACTATCGCTCCACTGCAGAGGGCAAATGCGTGCGACGGCAAGTAGTCGAGATCAACGACCTGGTAGCCCCCGATCCAGGTCACTCCTTGACTCGCGCTCTCTCTCTCTCTCTCTCTCTCTCTTACTCTCCGTCGATTGCGTGGCTCTCTCCACTTCTACCTACCTACCGCCGCCTGGATTTCGTGTGCAAAAGCCTAGAGAGACTCGCGAGACTGGTGCTAAAAATTTCATTAACGTAAACGCGCTGGCCCTGCGCGCGTGCCGTTGCACTGAGGAATGAATTATTTTGAAATTCTTCCGACGTGAGCGCGTGCCGTCCTTGGCAAAATTAATTTCATCCGAAAAGTCCTGTACCGTTGGCCGATACTGTTATTAAAGGGGAGAGATCTCTGTTCTCTGAGGTCGCGCTGTATAGCTCCGTTCATTGACATTATCCACTTGATCTTTTGGATTTACGACGGCTTGTTTTACTTTATAATAGTTACGCCGGAGCACGAGCTAAACTCTCGGAATAATCTTTTAATTTACAACATAATTCGATAATTATTCGCGGTGCAAATTTTAATTATGCATAAACAAGAGTTAGCTAGCCTTGAGCTTCGAGTAATTTTATCGACTATTTATCCATTAAAGTGTTTGTGCGCAGCTTTGTTTATTATATTAAGCTAGCTCAACTTGATTATTTTAATAAAAAGTGCGGTATGCAAATAAGTGGAAAAAAAGTGCGCGAATCGCTTTACGTATACAGTGTATTCTAACGCGAGAGACATCATTTCTCACAAAACGTATGCTCATTCATCTCTTTCAGGGAAAAATCTTGTATTACTTAAACCTGGAAAAATGCCCACTTAACTGTGAAACTGTGAAAAGTTTTAAAAAAACCCGCACACCCAACTCTGCTGTCGCGTGTATAGTTCACTCTCTCTCTCTCGGCATTGTTCGAGACTTTCTCGTTCCTCGAGTATTAGTAGAATCTCCAAACGCACGATGATAAAATACTAATAATAGTACAGTCCACGCGGAAAATTTTATATTTCGTAATAACCGTCTGCATTATACCCACGAAAACAGCCGCAGGTCAACTTCCGATAATTAAAACAGTTTATATAAAGATATTAAAAATCACCCTCAATTATTCATTAATATTTAGCGCGCTTCGAGGTAAATAAAGCCGGTGGTAATGGGTCATGTGCGGTGGGCGGTATACGCTATACAATATGGATAACCATTCATCTGGCCAACAGCAGGTTATACATACAGCTACACACGCCTGGGCCGAGGAGTTAATATTTTAGGAAGCAGGGATTATTTTCCGCGCAATATTCGCCAGCACTCGGCCCCAATTAGCCGATAAATCTCGGAAAAAGCATACATCACAAATAATCAAGCCGTAAATAATGAAGCATACGCGAGAGCGTGTGCTTTTTGCCGAAATTTCAGTGCAAAACTCAACCGCAAGGCCATACATGCAGTAAGTCGTGGGTGGGAGAGTATTACCTATATAGTAAATCGTGTTGCACCGGCGAGTGATTGACGCCGTCATTAGGCGCGTGCGTGCAGCAACAGAGCTTCCGCGTATATGTGTGTTACATATACGTATATACTAGTATAGAGGAGCAATGGGCCACACGCAGAGCCGTCGTCTCTCTCTGACGCGCGTATACCTGCTGGTGTTTCCGATATGATTAATGGGCCACGCGCGCGCATCTCTCCCTCGCACACACGCCGCTACCGCTCTGTGTCTTGTTCTCGCGCGCCGCTGTATCTCTCCGTACAGATTAACGATGCTTCACACACGCCTGTGTATATACATGCGCGCGCGCGAATATTTGTAATGAAGATTAAATTGATGACTTTTTTTTTACCAGCCTGTCGCTTGGCTTGTTAACCTTTATCGAGCGGCTAATTGGTTTTACGCCGCTGACATCGCGCTCGGTTATAAATAACAGCTCTGGCATGTACATCAGCTGTCGATCGCTGTCCTTTCCGAGGATTAACTATGTAGCTGTGCTAATTTGCTTACGTATATACGTATTATCATATTGTACCACGGGCTGATCTGCGGAAAATCGTACGGGGTACCAACCAACAGCTGCGAGTGACTTGGAAGCTTACAGCAGAGCAGGCATGTCTCCAATTGATGCACGTTTGCACTGTTGCTCGACAACGCGATTGGCAGGCATACGCGTGCCTCTGACGCTTTGCATAATGCTTATTGACGCAGGTTGTTATAATGCGCGCCTTCGAAATTTAGATATGTTTCTGCTTTTCGGTCTGTGTCTGTATGAAAGAGAAAAAGAGAAAACGGGTTTTACTTTCGACTAATTGAGTTATAAATTGGATGGAAGCGTGAGAAAACAAAGCTGATCATTAATTTCGCACAGCTGAAATGGACCTAGCTCAAACTTTCTTGTATATAGAGAGAGGTACGGCTGCGCTCGAGGAACTTTCGTGACAGCCGCGCCGCGACTTTTCAAACTTCAAAGCGAGTCTCCGAAGTTTTGGCAAAGCTGGACGGAAAATCGGCTGGAATTATAATATGCGCGAATCGTAAAACTTGATGTTTTGCTTTCGAAACTCGCGTGTTTTCGATTAAAAAAAAATATTCGTTAGCTTCGATTACAGCTCGCTTAATTCAAAGCTATACGACGAGCAGCGCGACGGAATGAGTCGAGGGACACGAGTCATGCACTGGAGAGAAAGGCGACGACGTCGATTGGAGAGGGATGCGAGCCTAGGATGCCGGGAAGTCCAAACGAGCTCCGAATTGGAGAATAAATAACCCGGACGCGTCGAGACGTTGTTACGCGCTCTGCCGCACACGCCAGACTCTCCTATATGCCAGTACACTCGATGGAGGAATGATTGCCTAATTCAGATTCTGTGGTCCTTATAAAAACAGAAACATTCCTTGGTAGAAATTGTGACCCGTGTTAACCAGTTATTGGCTAATTCTGTCGAAATTACACAGTTACTGGCGAAAATTTTTACCAGGGATTATTACAGTAATAGGTCAGACATTCAAGACAGACATTTCGACAGATCATACTCAATAATACATAACGAATAAACGTGGACGAGAGTTCGGGTGCAAATCAAATTAGCATTACCAGCAAATGCACTTACCCCCAAGAGTCGAGATTCTGAATCTCCATCTCTTCGAACCAGGCAAAAAGAGTAGACGTTTGAAAATGGAGCGACGAAGGTAGTTCGATTAAAATCGAACGACTTTGTCGCGTGGAATATCTCTCGTTGGAGAGAACGAGGACTGGCATTAGAATGCAAGGGGACCAGGTATTATACAAGATCAAGTCAGCGCCGTCGTCTCCCTTAACGCAAATTCGATGCTAACAGAGCCCACGGCACCGCGGCGTATATAAGCGAACTTATAAAAATCGAATTCCTATATTTGCCCGAGCTGGAGATATAAAGTGTCTCGAACGCAAGAGAGAGAATATACTCTGGCGGAAAAAAAAGAGCGAACGAAATGGTGTCTGCGACTCGTGACTTAATTAGACGAACGGGAAAAAGAGGTGAGGCAAATCGTTGGGAAAAAAAATCAAAATTTCCCGGGGCGTGGGTGAATTTTTTAATGGAATTTCCAAATCGAAAAACGGACAGCGGTTTTTTTACTGCCCTGCTCACTTCTCTGTTTTCGTAACTAGCATATGTCGGAATTGTTCTGGAAAAATGTTGAAAATAACCGGATTCAGTATATATAACATATATACAATTTTAAATCAAAAGTGGGAGGACAACCCAGGAAACATTAACAACAACTCATATTTTCCATATGTAAACGGCAACGTTTCGTCCTTGGTGGGGACCTTCTCAAGTCATAGTAATAAATTAACCTTAAAATTAAAATGTCAATACACCGTGAAAGCCCTAAGTAAGCCCCCCCTTCAGTATATATAGATGCCTTTGTTTTTTTTCGCAGTTTAATATACGCAGTTGTTTGTGCAATAGAAAACATCCAAAAAATTGCGCCCGATGAAATCCACGCATATAAGTATACCGTCCGCAACACAGCAACAGCAGCCAAAATGAACCTTCCATTCGAGAGCTTTTCCATTTCCTCGAGAACGATTCCCGAAAAACGCATCAGCTCTTGCGGTATAACTTGAGCGTGCGGTCGACAAGATCTCCCCCCTCCCCTCCTCCCCCTCAAGCGAATTGTCGGCGCAAACCGGATGTTTTTCAGTGCAGCGCCGTGCTTGCACACGCCGGAAGCTATACAAAACGCCACGTGCACGCTTCGAATGCTCCTTTCGATGTAGTATCGCCTGGATGTCAGTTCTCGAAGTGTGTTGTGCAGTAAAATTGGTGACTTTTTTTATAATGATAGTAGTTTTCATTTTCAATTTCAATCTTAAAATCGAATTAAGTTATATTCGTATAAATATCCGAGATGGAATTTTCTCTGCTCGTTTCCGCGAACCGAGCTAATAATCAGGAGAACCTTTGACATTAAACGATGGCGCACTTCAGGTACAAAGGAATCGAGCCCTTGAGAGAAGCTCAGCCAATTATATATAGGCAGATTCGTGCGAAAAGGAGCAAAAGACAAAGACGGAAAGAGGAGCTTAATTATTCGAGCGCCTCTTAATTTATCTCATTGCAGGGGGTAACAGCAGCAGAAGCGAGACTAAGGGTGCTTAGCAGTCGTCGCCATCACCATGCGTCCAAAAGTTACGAGTGCGTGAAATGAGATTAAGCTCGATGCTCTCGCCTCGAATTTTTCGAGGAAATTCGTCCGAGCGGCAACTGCGATTCAATGCTACCAGTGAAAGAAGAACAAAAAAAAAATAATGACGCGACAGCTCGTAGGTATAAAAGGAATCAGTCTAGCAGGTACTTTTCAAGGATCTCGTTGATAGGCTAGCATACAAGCGCGTTGTAATGCGGCGGGGAAAGTCGACAGCTCTTGTTATGCACAGGGATTAGAGACTGAGCCGGTTGTAAATACCGTCGGGTGAAACGCTTGCGTAGTCGTGTTAATGAACGCAAGACAACGAGCTCGAGCCCTGTGGAGAAGTGGATGAAAAACGCGCGAATTTCCAGCGGTTAACACTTAGCTTCCGGAGCATAATTTACGCGTCTGATGTACAGGCGTCCGATAAGTGGTTTTCACTTAATCGACCTTTGTTTTCTGCCGCTGATGCTTCTTTTCTTTTCTGATGCTAGATTGAACAAGATTATGCAAGGCCAAAAGAATGTTGAGCTTTTTTATTTGAGTTTAATTTTGAATAGCTGGACTGGTTTCTAAAAATTCTCAAAATAATTTCGAAATAACGTTCAAATTTCCATCGACTAATCCGTCAAAAATTCAAAACGTTTTCCGTCCTTCATCCTGTCCCGCTTGTGTCAAACACTTGCAACACCCGCGCGTGCACAGAGCACGCAAGCGCGCCCGCATATCGTTCAGGATCCGATCAACCAGAAATCATTTCCACCGAAGAGCAATTATCGATCCCCTCACGGCGGTGGTATAGCGACCAAATCAAAAGACACACACAAATTGCAGCAGCCAGCAACACACATTATTACCTATGCGTACATGTGTACATATATATGTATAATAGCTACGCTAAAAGAGCTGACTAACCGAGCAAATGTGTCCATGCGTGCGCTTAGAAGGGAAGTCCAGCATGTGAATAACGCGACCACAGCTGGCCATTTACACAGGAAGTAGAACTATGCGCGCGCTATAAGCCACACACGTAGGGATGCATATAATAATGTGCACACAAAGTTATGTCCGCGTGAATTTCGAATTTGCGCTTGCTTTCTCCGTGGCGGTGCACAGCGCGTTAATGCTCTGCTACTGCTATTCGTCGCGTATAGCAGTAGGTTAAGACTTGTGTACGCGAGAGAAACTATGCGATTTTTTAAGCCTTCGACGAGTCAGCGCTGTAAACTTTCTCTTTGAAAAGGTAAACACCCGTCTCAGTGAGCGCGTGCTCTGCATAAGCGCGACTATTAATTAACTTCCCAGTTAATTCCGGGTCGTCCGTTTAATTTTCATAAGTGTAATTTTATCATTTCAACCTTTTCGTGAAATTCGTCCGGTATTTCGTATGTGTGTGTTTTACCGACGAAAATAATCAACGGTGTAGACAAGAGCGCTAAAAGCCAAAGATTAGGCGCTTGTCAAGCTGCGCTCAAATGGAACCTACTGCAGCGCAACGCAGGTCCATTACACTAGCTCTGGGCGGTAGCGCAACGAGAAAAAAAAATGAGCCCTAGAAGGCTAAGACACAACATTAGCCAGGCCGAAAAGGCTCTCGCGGAAACAAAAAAAAAAAAGTCGAGCACGTAAGCACAAAGCTATGCTGCTGGACCTCCGCGGGAGAGTTAAACGCGCGCGCGCATAGAGAGCTCAAAGAGGCAAAGGGGTTGCCACTAAACCGCAAAGAGGTCGACGAGGCCGTTAGGAAAAATGTCCTACCGTCATAACCTGCCCCGAGGGCTACTTCGCAAATGCGTCGGAGCGAATATAATCGTCTGGCTATTACGCGCGCTTTCTGAGCTTCGCTGGGGAAAGAAAAAAAAAGAGACCGGTAGGTGGCTACTAGCTCCGAGAGAAAGTGAAAAAAAAGAGGGATAAACGAGAGATGCACGTGGGAGAGAGAAAGAGACTGGTGACTGTACATGGCTGTATTAATGTGTGTCCCGTGCGCGCGAAAATGACGGGGTTAATGTGCGGCCTTTTTTTACATACCGCGCGAACGCGTGCTGTAATTAAGATCGTTCGTATGCACGCGGCTATTACGTGGCTTTGTAGCTTATTTGCTTATAGTTCGATGAATTTGTGAGCTCTTGTTTTATTGTGTGCAACGTATAGTTGCCGATATAATTGGTGGTGGTATATGAAATCGGCGACGAATATAGCAGAGTTTAAATATTGATTTTCGAAGTTATATGATCTGATGAATTTTAATGCTCGCAAATTATGTCTTACATAAATTGGATATTGAGTGTTTAAATGAAAAATGAGATTATAATTTTACTGAGAGACGTCACATGAATTTTGAAAGTTGTATTGATGAATTTGAAGAAAAGAAATATTATCCCGAGACTTCGTATTGCATAATTTTAGTTTAACCTACTGATCGTTGAATAAGCGACGTATCATTAATAAAGGCTACTTCAATAACTGATAGGCAGAAGTCTTTGTTCGTTAAATTGAAAGAAACTATGCGTTTTATTCTCTGTGCTTGTTAAATTTTTCACCAACCGTAGCGTATCTCTGAAATCCAGTACCTCTAGTATTTTTCACCACAGTAAAAATAAATCGGCTGAAAACTGACACGCCTAAACGAGAATCCGTCCGTGATACTAAAAGTACGATACCGTTATATTTATCCAGCGTTAAGTGCAACATATACACTGCACACAGCCACAATCCTCTTGCAAAAAGTGATTTCGCAGAAGCGCCCGATAGTCAATGTTTATTCTAGAGCCAGCGCTCGTCAGAGAGCTCGAAGGGGGTGAAAGGGGTGGGAGAGGAGGGGGGGGGGAGATTGAACGGGCGCCCAGTATATAGCAGAGAGCCCTTTTTCCTTGCCACACTCAATCATACTACTTCTTACTCGTTGCAAATCGATTTCCTACTCGCCGTGGCTCTTGGCTACTATACCTGGCCGCCGTGTCATTAATTTTTTGCATCGTGTGTATGTATCGATCGAAGCTTCGGAGAAAAGCAAAGCTTCGACTAATTGGATAACGCGTTCGAAAATATCGCTTCCTTCATAGCTGGGAGAGGGATGCGGATTTATGCAGATTATGCAGATTCGTATCTTATCTTTAAAACAATTATATATTATACCGACCTATATAGGAGATATATCTGAAGGAAGTTGATATCGAATCTTCATGAAATTTGGTTGAAAATCGTGTCGCCTTTTGGTAAATCTGTCTATATGATTCGATATATTATCCGATAGCTGTCCAATGATATCAGATAAATGTCTAATGGAGATAAGATTTTCAAGCGTCCTAAAGGCAAGAGCTATTCCAGTTCGAAACGACAGGAGTGTGACAAGAAATTATCTATAAAACCACATATTTACAAAGCGTCGTTAAAAAAGTGAAACCGTCAAAGCGTTCGGCTTCTCCGACATCTCAAACGACGAATCGTTAGCCGCAGGCAGAGTGTAAAAAAAAGGTGTCCGTGCTAATAAGGCTCGTACCCGCTGCTTTTAAACGCGCAGATTTTAAAGTTGCAAAGAGCACTTTATCGCCTCGGCCAAAGACGAAATCTGGCAAACAAAGTAGAAATACATAAGCTCTACGGCTTAATGTGCCAAGTGGCAGAGTTAAAGTATAGTATAGCAGTCGTCTTCGTCTCGAGAGACTCGACAGAAAAGAAAACTCAATCGCAGAAAGAAACGAGAGGCCGCAAGCGAGCGAGATAAGACAGTAGCTTTGCAAAAAAAATTTTCCATACATATAGGTAACACACTTTATTATATGAAGGAAAGAATAGGTTCGCCCCCGAGGAATTTTCGGCCCTTCATTTTTGTTCTTCATTAATTTTTCCTTCCATCCTCTGGTGCATAATCACGTGTGCAGTACCGAGAGTAGGTACTGATTGCTCTACGGCTTCGTGATCGCGCATTATTCCTCTCTTAACGGCATCGTTTGTGTGTACCTATATATATATAGCTGTATAATGCGCGCTATCTCCCGATGGTATATATAAATGGTGAGTGGTGCGCCACGATACTTCATTCTTTTCAGATCCGAACGACGTGAATTAGCGCTGCTATTTTTTTTTTTTTTTTTTAGCCTCGGCTACATAATCGATCTGTTTATGTGCTCATATAACGGGGGAATAATAAAGACATATATTTCGCTGCAGTAGTAGATCAAGACTTATCGTCGTTGTTTATAAGCTCTCGCGTGTATTAATGTCCGCTGGGTTTAATTAGAAAATAATTTGCACGCGTGAACGTTTTCGAAAAAATTATTACAATAACGCACGTGTATTTCCATTTTCTCCCAATCTTTTTCAATCTAGCCGCAATAAACTTTGCGAGTCTCGCCGCCACCATCAACTTTCAGCTTAATAAGTTATTTTGCTGCAGTATAGTAGCAGTAGTAGTACAGCAGTAATATAGTCTACTCGGAAATCACGTGTACTACCTGCACTCTGGCGAATTTCCCGAGGCCGTATTTACTCTCTTCCTCTCTCGACAGTGTGAATACGCTGCTGGTGAATTTCGAAAACTTTTATCAAGCCGCCAAGAAATAACAGTCCTGTATATACTCTCGTCTGTAGGATGAACTTTTTGTCAGAAAAAAAAAACACACACAGTCAGCTGTAGCGAGTTGTGTATACATATACATGGTAAGAAAGACGAACGAACGTATCATCCTCTCGCCGGTTATATACACGTATACTGCATCAGAGAGACGGCTGGGGCTGATGCAAAAAAAAGCGCGTAAATAAAGTTTCTCCGGCACAGCTGAGGAATCCGCGCAGAAATATATACGGAGCGCAAGCACGAAAGCACGTGCGAGTCAACCGTAAAATTCTCTCTCTCTCTCTCTCTCTCTCTCTCGGCGGTATTTGCTGCAGCACATGCAGAACAGCGTCTTGGAATTTGAATACAGCTGAGAGGGGAGGTGTACTTATCCGCAATCACAATCATTTCTTGTTGGATCTAATTGCGCGATAAGGATCTGCCGACTCTCTTTCTACGGCGAGGAGTATACGGTATAGTAACTGTGTTGCTGTTTAGAATCGCAAATTTCCAACCGACCAGTGCGATATGAGTTAGGGACGAGGTTATATGCTTCTACTCGACTCTGGTGATTGTGTGTAACGAGTTTTTGCTGGGGCAAATTGGGGATTTGGCTATGCTATGCAGGGATTAAATTTCGTGTTTCAGGTATTGATATATTGTTGATGCGTTTATGTGTGTTTCGATTGATTGGAATAAAAGTGCTTTATTTGTATGTCTTCGATAATCAATTGTACAACGCGCGCACATCCAGTGAGATTAAATTGGAATTAAAATAAACACGTAATAAAATTAGTATAATTAGTTCTTTGAAACGAGGGAGTCGGGGGTAACGTGATTACACGCAGTGTTGAAGGGGTCGCTATATGGTTGCCTCTTGCAGAGAGATTTAATAAATTTGCATACATCGCGCTACTGAATTTGATTACCAGGAATCATCGAAAAAAAAAATCAGAGAAAGTTGCAGCTGCGAAGCCCAAAAAAGTTATAGGTATACGAGCAAAGGTATCACATAGTTTCCCGCGGTTCAGTTTCGCAAAAGTCACTCGATCGACCGTTTGATCGGGGGCATCAAATTCCGAGTACATACACATAGGCCACAAAGTCATGCGTAAAGTCCTTTCAAACGCGCTCTTGGCTCGCGCATGTACCACAGCAGCAGTTCAATGATCCGTGCTCCTCTCCCTCTTTACATTTATATCTCTACATATTTATTCGTATTGGTAAGCGACATCAGTTTTCTTCCTCCCCGCGAAACATGAATTTGATTTTTTTTTTTTTTTAAGTGGCATTTCGAACTCGAAAGTTCATCGCCTCATCTACGCAAGCCTTCCACGTATCCCTATTTTGTGCTAACCCTATCCATTTCGCGCCGTCCCGTCCGATTTCAGTTAAGTCCGCTTTTACATTGTCCTCCCACCTGCGTCTAGGTCTACCTAGAGGTCGCGATGTATTTGGCTTTCCTTTCATTATACGCGCTGCCGTGCGATCATTTCCCATTCTTGCAACGTGCCCTGCCCATCTTAGTCTTCGCGATTTAATTATTCTGTTTATATTCGGTGACGCGTATAGGTTATGTAGCTCGTCGTTGTGCAGTTTCCTCCACTCCCCGGTTTCCTCATCTTTCTTTGGCCCGTATATTTTTCGCAGAACCTTATTTTCGAACACCCTAAAACGGTTTTCTTCCGCTTTAGTAAGCGCCCAAGTTTCGCACCCGTACAGGATTACCGGCATTATTATAGTCCTATATATCCTTACTTTTACATTTCTAGACAGCAGTTTTGATTTTAGTAATCTATTCACGGCGTAGTAGCAAGCATTACCCGAATGAAGTCTCTTGTTAATCTCGGCTTTAATTTCGTTTCGATCATTTATGGTTGTGCCTAAATATCTGAATTCGCTAACCTTTTCAAAAGTATAATTTCCGACTCTAAGATCACCCTCACCTTCGCAAATGCCCAATTTATCCATGATCATATATTTCGTTTTCGATTCGCTCACCTCTAAACCCGTGTCCTCAGCCGCCTTTATGAGAATTTCCGCGTTTCTCGCTACCGCTGCACCGTTATCCCCTAGTATGTCCAAGTCATCCGCATACCCTAGAATTTGTGTTTTTCCGTTAAGGGTTGCACCTAGCCCGCTAGTCTGCATTTTTCTAACAACATATTCTAGCGTTAAGTTAAAGAGTACTGTAGAGAGACCGTCACCTTGTTTCAAACCGTCGCGTATCATGAATGATTCGGATACGTTACCGCCTACTCGGACCTTTCCCGTGCTTCCGTTCAGACATATTTGAATTAATTTCACGAGTTTTTTTGGTACTCCGAGGAGCACCAGGATTTGATACATTTTGCTTCGTTTGATAGAGTCATACGCTTTTTTAAAGTCTATAAATAGTTGGTGTATTGTTTCGCAATGTTCCCATTTTTTCTCTAACAACTGTCTTATAGTAAACATTTGATCGCACGTCGACCTGTTACGCCGGAATCCACACTGATAGTCTCCTATTATATCTTCCGCGAAGGGCGTGAGTCTGGCCTGTATTACGTTTGATAGAACTTTGTAGCAGGTAGCTAAAAGTGAGATTCCCCGGTAGTTATTGCAATCTGTCTTATCTCCCTTTTTGAAAATCGGTATAATGATAGATTCTTTCCAGTTTTCCGGTATCGTTTCATTTTTCCAAATAGCACATACTAGTTCAAAAATTTTGAATGTAAGCGCGGTGCCCCCGTATTTAAGTAGTTCAGCTGGTATAGAATCGTTTCCCGCGGCCTTATTGTTTTTTAGTTTTTTGATCGCGGCTTCTACTTCTTTGTAGGTCGGTTCTTCCATATGGAGTTCCGCAGTGTGGATTTCGTCTCCCGTTTCCTCGCAGTTTTCATGTACGTTTAGTAACTTATCAAAATATCCTTTCCACAGCTTTAGCAGTTCATTTTCGCTTGTAACGAGATTCCCGCCCTCATCTTTCATTAATTGCGATCTACTCTGGAAACCCTTCCTAATAGCGTTAATTCCTTTGTACATCTCGCGCGGGTTATTTTCCTTACTATTAGTTTCTATTTTTCTAATCTGATTCTTTTGATACTCGCGCTTTTTGTTCCTGTAAATCGCCCCCACTTGCCTTCTTATTTCGTGGTACTCTTCTACGGCCCTATCGCCTCCATTGTGTACGCTGTCTAATTTGGCCTTTTTGCGCCTTTCAAACCAGAGTTCGCACTCTTCGTCAAACCATGGTTTGCTCTTTGGCTTTTTCTTTCTACCTAGCACTTTATTCGCGGCCTGTTTTATCGCTTTTTCGATATCCCCCCAAAGACTGTTCGGGTCGTCATCTACCTCCGTCGGTGCATCCGTTTCTTCGAGTACCTGAAACCGATTCCTTATTTCTACTTGATACTTAATTCGTTCTATCCCGTTCCGTAGCTTTTCAATATCGAACGTTTCTACTTTGCTCGCCCGTTTACTATTTTGCCCAGCTACTAATTTGGCTCTTAATTTGGCCACTACTAGAAAATGATCCGAGTCGCAATCCGCCCCCCTATAGGTTCTTACGTCAAGCACGTTCGTGTGGCGCCTCTTATCGATAAGAAAGTGATCGATTTGATTTTTCGTGGCTCCGTCCGGCGATGTCCACGTTACTTTGTGTATATCCTTGTGCTTGAAGCACGTACTCTTTACTATAAGATCTTTTGCCGCCGCGAAATTTATGACTCTAATACCGTTATCGTTGCTGGTTTCGTGCAGACTTTCCTTGCCTATAGTGGGCCTAAACATTTCCTCTTTCCCTATTTTAGCGTTGAAATCCCCCACTACTATTTTGGTGTCGTAAGACGCGAACTGGTCGATTAATTGCTCCAAGGCTTCGTAATAAAGATCCTTCACCTCTTCCTCTTTGTCCTCCGTAGGACAATGCACGTTAATAACCACGTAATTGTACCACGCTCCTTCGATGACGATATACGAGAGTCTGTCGTTTACGAATTTGAAACTTTTAACCGCGTGTATAATTCTTTTGCTAATCAGAAATCCGGTACCTAGGGAATGTCCGCTCGCGCCCCCGTACATAAAGGTGAAGTTTTCGTTTCCTAACATACCGCTATCTTGCCACCGAGTTTCTTGTATAGCTACTAAGTCTAGATTGTACCCGCCAGCTTCTTTTAAGATTTCCCGGTACGCGCCTGCTCTGTATAAACTGCGCACATTCCACGTTCCTACCTTTAAGTCCCTATTGATTTTGGTTTGGTTTTGGTTTTTTTGAGCCATGGTAGTAAGTGAAACCCACGCGTTTTGGATCCTGTTTCCGATCGCAGGTGAATCATCCGTTCTAGAGGTGATAACTCCCATACCTCTCTAGAACTAAGTATGAGAGCTTTCCGACTTTGATAAGGACGGAGTCAGCTCATCGTCGGACACACTACGGAATCACGCTCGTATCCTAACGCCCCCCTGCAAGGCAGCGCGCCTACGCTGGCTTCGTTACCGTGTAAGACCAGGTGGCGAATCATTCTACACATCCCCTTTCGGGGCAGTTGTCATCGCTCCCGCATTCTCCACGACAGCAGGATTTTTGTAATGTGTGCTAAGAGAGATAGATTATAGACATAGTTAGGTATGAAGAGAGAGTGAAATAAGAAATATTGTTGAGTGTTCGTTGTTGTGGTGCTTGCGTAGCGTTTCTAGATGAATGCGTTCGATCGCCAGTGTGGGCTCATCACACCCACGCCCGGGCCTATCGGCTGTCCGCGGCTGCTTATTCGATTTATTCGCAGCTAACCTCTTTCTCAGGGGCCGTTCCTCTATCCGCAACCTGAGGACGCGCCGTGTAGTGGTGATAGGCACCCACCCGTCCGCTCTGGACGCACAGGACATGAATTTGATGCATTGACTAAAATATAATTGTCATGTATACGCATGTGAAATCGACGTATATAATACACATGCGAAGGAGCGCATACCTTGCGAAATTTACGATTCGTTTATTTACCTCTAAGAGGATTTATACGTTGGGGACATTTATGAGTTACGGAAGCGAGAGGGAGTATTTTCTCTCGCTCTTTTTGCGGTATAGCGGCAGCTTTTTCCCGGCGGGCAGCTTTCTTTTTCAGGCAACCCGCGCGACGTTTATTTCGCCGATGCCGATGTATGTTAAGAGCGTTATCGCTATCGCGCGCGCGTTCATTGATTTTTATGTCGACGTTTATGAGCTATCGTTTTCATTTTATGCACGTCTCTCTTTCCCAACTCCAAGCCCGCAGCAAATATCCGGTTCTTTCCAACTCATTTACGTTGAAAACACTGTGTGTATTTTTAGAACAGCTTCTCGGGAGTTTTAGAATCGAGATCCCCTACTGATGCATATCACGTGTGGCATGAATATAAATAAGCAGTTTGCTGAAATTGCTAACACATATGGCTCGTCTTTCTCCGACGGCAGAGGAAAGAATTAATGCGTGCAGCCTGACGACGTTGGAAAATAAATTAAGCTCCGGTATACGTCTTCTTTCTCGAGAAGACCGACTCGTGTATGACGTGTGTGAGCGCGCGAGAGCAAAAAGTCGTCGTGCTGAAAAAAAAAAACTGTAGGGAAGATGAGCCTTGGCTTTGACGCAGCAGTTTTATCGTGGCATATGGTATATAGAACTGCTCGTTATAATCCGGCCGGATAGAAATAAAGATATAGTAGAAAAGTGTATCCATGTCGGTGTACACGCATTCAAAGAACAGAAAAATTTTTTTCTCCACGAGTTGTATAATATACACGCCATTTTTTTTTTTTTTTTAATTTCGACTTTGCTCTATTTCAGATCCGTGCTCGAATGGACCAGTAGACGAGCGGTGGTCCGCAAAATCCAACGTTGCTGCCAGTGGAAAAAGGTTTGTCCTACAAAAAGCTTTTGTTGTTCAACTGGTAAATAGATTATATCCGTATATAGCCGCTGTATCCGTTTGTTCCGCTGTATGGGCGCATTGTTAGCTCGGAAAACGAGCCGTGGTTTCGTTTTGTCAGTCGACTTTGAAAAGCAAAAATAATAATAATAATAATAATAATAATAATAATAATAACGATTCCCTGCTGTGTGCAGTGCGGCTTTTTCGATGCACTTTTGAAAATTCTATCAACTTTGCGATTCGTATCGTGACAGTTCTTTTGTGGGTGTGACGTTCTCGGATTTTTTGATTTTAATAGAAACTTTATTTCGAAACAACAAGTGAGACTCATCTTTTAATCAGGAAGCTTTAAAAAGAGTAGGTCGATATTAAAAATACACGTCAACGTAGTAAGAAATGACATTCTTTGGGAGGAACAAGCTTGCATTCATCAGAGAGAAACAAGCTGCCCGCGGGGTTTATCTGGAATCTATAATAAAATTCGATAAGAAATTCGCGTCTCTTCTGTCCCGATAATTTTATCTACAAGGACCGATGTTTATTCACGAGGCGTAAATGTTTTAATCCACAGACGCATCAGAAGCGAAAACCTTATATAATAGCATCAGCGTTAATAACTGTGATTTATGATAATCCTGAATACCTACGCGATTTAAGTAATGCATATCTTTAATTTGCACCGTCTCTCTGCTTATCAATACACTCGCGACATTATACTTCAAAGAAGAACAAATGTCTCCCGTCTTCCCTGCAAAAGGGGTCCGGTGTAATCCTATGACAAAAATGTCGGACGAGTCCATTTATTGAATATACTCTATAGATATATAAATTTCCCGGTGTAGAGCTACACTCTGCAGTCGGCAAGCAGATCATGCGTCACTCGAGATGAAAAAGTGTAATGCCGCCGTGCGCATGACGTGCCTTTCACGTAGATAGTCTTTTATATGACACACAGTCCTCTGCCGTGTATAACCCCTGACGTATTACAAGCTTGCAAGTCTCAAAAGTGCCCTGGATTAGTTTATCACCACTACTATTATCAGAGAAGCTCTAATCGGTCACTGATCATTATTATTTCGCTCATTTATTTTCTATATCATTCGTAACGGATTTCCGTTGCACTATAAATTTCTTGCTGTATAACCTATTATTATACAATTTCGGATTATCCGTCAATTATTTAATCAAGTCTCGGATTATAATATTTCAGCTGCACGTACAGAGCGATCGGAATTTAAAGCCAGCGCACATCCGCTGCCGATGTTATATATATATATAAGGAAGACGTCGGTCGGGCTGCAAAGTTATATTATAGTTATTCGCGAAAAATAAGCAAAGACGAAAACTCACCAGGTTCTATATACATAAACACAAATACATATATATATATATATATATATATATATATATAGAGTCTATACAGCGTGCGACTGCGATTTAATAACCTTCGCTGCTGAAAGTTTCGCGAGCGCAGGCGTCGTGCGGTGGCCGACTTTTTAGAAAAGATTCGATTCGGACTTATTTGAAAAGTTTATGCAATTTCGCCGCTCCTGCAATAGAGTGCGAGAAGCAGATCAGGAAAACTCGACGGCTGGACAAAAATACGAAAGAAAGAGAGAGAGAGAGAGAGAGAGAGAGAGTGTGAGTAAAAAAAAAGAGAAACTGCATTAGACGAAGAGGGAAAGAAGATCGAACGGGTTGGTATTAACATCGGGACGAATAGAAGGAAAGAGGAAAAGACACTGGGGAAATAAGAAAGACGGATGCATTCGAATGCGGAACTGCTAGAGTCGCCTGTGAATTATTCGAAGGGAAACTCTTAACTTTTGCTGGAATAATGCGCAGAGGGCACTCGCTTTCATTACGGTTCCCTCCTCGTGCCCAATGGCTCTGCATTAAATCCGCTCTATTGAATTCATCGCTCTTGATGCTTGAAAATTTTGGAAAGCGATCGATACCCGCAGGAAAAATCTAAGAGACTTATACTTTAATGTTTCTAATATGTACAAGGAAAACGGAATATTGTATCGTTACACAAGTTATGAGCAAAGCTCATCGAGATAGAGAGCTTTTTGTAATATATATCGCGAATATCGTCATCGTCTGCGGCCCCGTACGAATATCTCTGTCTGCAGACCGTATCTTTCCGTAGGTTCGATCGACGCCTCTGAAACTTCCCTCTCTGCTGCCGACGCCACCACCGCTGCCGCCGACGCGAAAATCTCGAAAGAGTCGTTACACACTTCGCCGGCTATCCCTCCTCCTCTCACTCTCTGCGTCCTCCCCTGCTTCGGCTTGAAACTTATAGCTACAGTAGGGAGATGAACAAAAAGAAGAGCAAGAGGGAACGAATCGCTCGAGCACTTTGACTGTGTTGGTGTAGGTATATGTATAGCTCTCGAGGACTCGTATATATACGTAGATATAGAGAAGGGTAGGAAAAAACTCTAATGGCGAATAAAGCACGCGCGGAATAGCACAAGAGAGAGAGAGAGAGACGAAGAGGCGGTGTACGGAGGAAGGAACGGCGACGCGAAGGCGCGAACTTTTCGCCAAGTATTGGATGTACGCCGCGCTGGTAACTTTGAGCTTTATGGCTGATTTTATGCAGAACTCGGCTACCCTTTTTTCTTTACCTCGGCGTCGCCCCTGAAATCCATACGCCCTGACGTAGCTGTTTTCTGGATGTGCCTGTGATGTGCAGTTTCTGTTCTTCTTTAATTCTTCCGCACTTTATTATCTAAATCCTCTCAGAGAGACTTTTGTACGTGTATACTCCATTACACAGGTAGACGTGATAAATTATAAACAAAGCGTGTCGCCTGCATATATACAAGCAAAACAGAAACATCCCGCAGAGATTTATGAAACGTAAAAGTACGTGAAAAACGCTACTCCGTAGCGCGCTTGCATAAGCAACGACGCATTCTAAGATTAATACGGGATAGCATTTCAGAGAGTTACATATTTTCTTCTGCGAATTTGCCCACAGCTACGTAGAGAATCCGACCCCTTGAAAATGCATCATCAGAGTTGTGTCTCTCTAACGGTATATTAGCGTATATACGGCCGTCTTTTAGATTATTTCAAGGCAAAAAAGAAGTAGAAAAAACACAAGGATATAGGGACGAAAGTAAGCAGCGCGTCAAAGAAAGTACGCCGCGGAAAAATTGCACCGTCGCGCGGCGAAGACGCATTCGAAATGAGAGCGAGCACTCCGAGAACCGATTTGAAAGCCGAGACTCATCCGCGCGCGTGTGTCTTTCGGATTTACTCAGTCGCGACGAGCGTTTGCCTTTTATCCTTCTTCCTGTGCATGCGGATGAGAAAAGGAATCTTGTGGTCTCTGTGTGTGTGATGTATATGTTGAAAGCTCGAAAAAAGTGGAAAAGTCGGTATCGTGTCAGGCAAAAACTACAACAGAAACGTGAAACTATGTTTCGGATACTGTATAATGACTCAACGATTAGCTGTACTCGGAAATATGGCCCGGATTAACCGCAGAATCTCGGCGAGCAATCGCTAATCGAGAAGCTTTCCCAGCTGCTGCGCGTATAATCCAGCTCTACTCGAGCTTCGCAGCAGGTAAGAAACACCTGTCCTTTCCGGCTGCACACATGTATTACACAGCATATATATAGACGCGAAGCGAGAGCTGTAGTCCCTAATCTCACACATACTTGCGGCGTTAGTTTCCAGTGAGCGGATAGTTCGGCCATGTAGTTGCTGCATTAGAAAGCAATTTTGTGTTTCGCTCTTGGCAGACGCTGTCTATCATCAAGTAGCAGGTATTCCATCGATGTACCAGCACTGGCCGAGCTATGTCGCGGCTGGACTGATTGGAATACTTGCCGATATACCGAGAAAATTAGGCTTGTACGACTTCTTCTCCAACTGGAATTCGTCGAGAGAGAGCTTGCGTCGCTTGACGACTTTTCGCGGTTTACGTGTCGGCTGCGGGATCGATCGACTACTGCGTGTTACACAAAGCTCGAGTTTACGTAAACAGCGCAGAAGTGAGTCTCAAAATGTTTTGTATACAACGGAAACGATAGGTTTTGACGAAAAACTGTCGTTAAATCGTCAGTAGTATAGATCAATCTACGGTCGTCCTGATGGGAAAAATCGAACGCATAATCCACAAGCTCAGCAGAGTATACGCAGAGTGACATCCATTAATAATCACAGCAATCAGCGCTATACCTATATCCTATACATAGGTGTCTCTCAGATATTGCGCAGCACTCCGTGGAATTGCATATATCCGCCCCGCGCGCAAACATATGTGGGACGATTGTCCTGTGGGATACCCCGCGTATGCCACCCGCACAGCTTCCGCGTATATAATATCTTCCCGTACGCAGACATCAGCACTTCGACACGACTCCCATATTAATGCGTGTATATTAATGCACTGCTGTTACCGCCGCAGTTTCTGCATCGTATCATCAGCGAATCTTCGACTAAAGACACTTCAGAGAGATTTATGTAGGGACACTCTCCGCGTAGATTCGTATCTTTTTTCGAAAATGCAATTTGAAAAAAAAAAGGATATCTCGTTCATATTTTAGCTGCCGTAAACATACATTCGTATATAGCTCGATCCTCTATAGGATTTCGCGGAAAAGGAGCTTTTTGAGAAACTCGTACGCTTTGGCGGTATGAATTCCCCTCTTCGTATATAGCTGCCTCTGCAGTAGCCTTTATTAAAGTATAAAATTGTCGGTTTCTCGAAATCGAATAAATCAGCCCTCGCCGAGCGAGATTGTACATACCCGTCGACCATAGGTCATATATATACGTCATCTCCTCGGTAATTCCGGTTATTGCCTTTCTCTGCACTCGACGAAAATAAACCAGCGAATCGAGCTCTTGCTGCTTTCCTGCGATAGCTCGTATGTACGAGACCGCAGTTTCCGTCCGCTGTTTGTTGGTAATGCAATAATTAGACATTGTGTGTGTGTGTGTGTGTGTGTGTGTGTGTGTGTGTGTGTGTGTGTGTGTGTGTGTGTGTGTGTGTGTGTGTGTATATAGAGCCTCTCGAAACGGAATGATGAGATCTGTCGGAAAAAGAAGCTATATTTTCAGGTTCGTTTCAGAATGTAATCGTGTATTCGGAAACGGCGCTGCTCGAATTGGCTGGATTCATTTTATATAATATTATTACGAATTTGAAATTTACTTTATTAATTAACGAGTTTTTTGAATCAAAGGAAAATATAGCTGAATTCACTTATTTCGCGCAGTGAGCCGATTATTCAATAATTCTGCGAAAAATCGAACGTATTTGAAGAGAGAAAGTTATAGTATACGGATATTTACAAAATTCGCGTAGGTATATTAGAAAGATAAACACGTTTACATTTTAATTAACTATTGTGCAGAAAACTTGTTCGAATTTCAATATTAGAAAGATAGACGTTTACATTTTAATTAACTATTGTGCAGAAAACTTGTTCGAATTTCAATATTAGAAAGATAGACGTTTACATTTTAATTAACTATTGTGCAGAAAACTTGTTCGAATTTCAATATTAGAAAGATAGACGTTTACATTTTAATTAACTATTGTGCAGAAAACTTGTTCAAATTTCAAACGCAAGCTTTCTTCGTAGAATTTTTTACTCATACTCTTTGTCAATAGCAAGTGCAGCAAATTTTGTTTATATTATCTATTATTATCGCGATCACAGTAATAAACTTGTTTATAATAATAATTTGTGATGATAGGATTGATACTACATACTCGAAACTGAGATTTTGAGTATATATCCAAAAATTTCAAGACCAAGACAATACAAAACTTTTATGCAAATCTCGTCTTATTCTGACCTCGTGTAACCCCACAACGATGCATCAGACTCTTGTATGCACCGAGCACGTATAAATAATCCTCCTCTACATTTTTCTCCGCAGCCCCGTTCATCCACGAGCTCCAGCACTCCGCAGAGTAATCTTATCCTCGACGGGCCTGCGATTTATGTATTTCAGCTCGGCCAATTTCAATTTCTTCGTCTCTATCTCTCTCTCTCTCCGTACTTTCATTATCATATTTAACCATTCGTAACTCGAGCTAAAACTGAATTCGCCAAGTTTTCACCCGCAGCAGCAGCCGCCGCTTTGATATATCAATCGAGAGGCTGCAGCAGCAGCAGCAGCAGCAGTGGAAAGAGAGGGAGAAACTGGCCAGAAAGTACCAGCTCAATTTCCGCGCCTGGCAAGTAATCGCAGCCTCGACGAACCGCGAAAGAGCATAAGAAAATGCCGCAAGCTGTACACACGCACACAGCTGGTCTCTATACGTGTGATACTATACATCCACTTCGATGGGGAGCCCGAAAAGTTTTTCGAGGGGGCTACTGAATCCAAACTACTCTCACCCTCCTCTTCGTCGAAGTTTTTATCCGCCACGCGCGTACTTTTTTACGACGCAGCCGCGGAATATGTATATGTATGCAATCGAGCGTTAACGCGCAAAACAAGTGCAGAAAAAGAGAGAAGCTAGACGGTCAATCAACCCCTATAGTGAATATGCAGAGCTGCGTTAATAATTAATGAGAGCGCATGCAGGTGTAGGGGTAAACAAGTTTATTTGAAGTTAATTATGCAAGGACATTAATATTTCGGTTCATGGCGACCGTCGCTCGCCCGGAGCGAGGGATATGTTTTTTTTATAGAGCTGTGCTGTTTTTTCTTTATATCGATCCGAAAAGTCTGCGGTAATCGGGAAGGGCGAAATATATAATGTAGTTTTTGTACTTGTTGGCGAGACTATTCTCTATAAACTATAAGGCTATTTTTCATTCAGTATGTTGTATTCTGCACTTTTATAAGTGAATATAACATAGGACCTTAAACTTTATTTTCTTAAGAATGTTCGCTCGAGTTATTATAGTATCTATTTCATAAATAAGGATCGCTCTGCAAATTGTGAAATTGACTTTGTAGCAATTCGAAAGATCATTACAGAACCATTCCATCAGAATCCCAATCAGGAGAAGTTATTTCCAACCCTCGTAAATGTGCTGCATCGACAGGTCGAGTCAACAATAGTCGCAAAACTGAAAACTGCATGATTTAGTCTAGCCAAACGAAAATACATCACTCAAGACATCGATATCTCGCGAAACTGAAAACTTTATGATTCAATCTACCAAATAAGCAAAAATACACCACTGCAGTTCAAACGAACTTCGAACATCGTATCCCCCGAAAAATATCAACGCAAAGTCGCAGCAAAAGCATATAATCCAAGCTTCCCCTGTATCGTCTCTCAGTGAAAAAATTCGCGAGCACGTAATACACCAAGAGAATTCCGGAGCATTTCACGCGAGCGATTATACGCGTCGTCGACGGTCGCTATTGTGCACTGTATATATACGACGACGGAGACACTTTCCAAACGTGGAGAGAGAGAGAGAGAGAGACTCCCTTGTGTCGCGCGAGGGGGTCTCGGCTTTTCAAATCATTGGGGCTTGAACCGCAGACTAACGACGCTCACTTCTTTGGGGATTACGCGCGATACTTTCTTTTTTCGCGGTAGCATCGAGCCGTGAACAATCGAGTGCGCAGCCGAGAGCAGATTTTTTTTTTTTTTTCATCACGATGTTTCGCAACGGCGTACACACACCCGCGAAGCATCTATATATATAACAGAAGGGAGAACAGTATATAGCGTTTCGTTACATGGCTTATTAGGGGCAAGAGCTGTTGCAGAAGCATCAGCGGGAACAAATTAAGGCGAAAGAAGCCGAGGAGGTGTGTATAGTATATGCAGTAGCTTGATAAGAGGGAAGGGATGAGAGTGTAGTAGTATATGGTGCGCGGCGGTAGTCCGTCGGACAGGTAAGCAGACAGCCGACAAAACGAACCCCTTCGCCTTCATTTGCCAAGAGCATCAACATATAGTAGTGGTGGTGCTGGTATAGCAGCAGCCTTTACTTCGGTCACGACACCCTCTTGAGCTAGCCTTCAGCCCTGGGGCTGTAGTCCATGCCTCGTTTCCCGACAACGAATTTCCCCACTCGCGAGCGCGTATACTCCCCGCGCAAGCTCCTTCAGTCGCGTTTCGGCTCGCGGCGCTTTGCTATAACTATCTCCTTCTTTCTTTCTCTTTCCTCCACTCCTCGTTTCATTATCTCTCCGTTATATTCTCCGTCAGTCTATTTATCCTCGCTTTATACCGAGCTCAGCTGCTCGTTTCGTTACACATTTCCTTCACTCTTTTTTTTTCATCTACACACGCGCTTATATCCATACACTCCTCTTTGCACTATATCGATATATGATTTCATTCTCCCTCCGGCAAACGTGATTCTTTGTTCCATGTTTCGTACACGGCATGCAATTCCGAAAGCGGAGGCAAATATTTTTACTGCTACCGCCCAAGCGAGCATCGCCACTTTGCTTGATTGAATTATTATATATATGAAAAACGAAAAATCAAACGCCGCACTTATTATTCCTGTGCGTTAGTCAGAAATCGGCAAACCATATATAGTATACATACGAAGCGCTGAAGTAGCCATCAATCAACCTGAAAATATTATACGTGTCGAATGGACTAACATGCATGAGCCCGACGCCACTCACTCAAGGGCTATGTGTATACCTATATATGTATACGTATATGCAGGAGTGGGATGAGGCGCGTGCTTGATAATAACGACAGCCGGCCGCCGATAGCCCTAATTTCCCATGCAAATCATAGACGAAATTGGCCGACGTGTATAAAGAGTCAAGAGCGGCAACGGCTTCTATACCGAAACGAGCTGGTTTTGATCGATCGCGCGAAGAATGCCGTTCGTTAGGACGGGCTTAATTGTTATTGCGAGCCGTGTACGCATCGATCATGCATGGAAATCAGACGCGCTCTCTCTCGAGACTATTGTTGTAGCCGATATGCTTTATTATCCTTTTTTTTTTCTTCCGTACGTCGAGGTCGTTTTAAATTTCCCGCGCGCTATGAACGGAAGCGATCAATAGGTATAGTGATAAGTCTGCAGATTGATGCATATATTCGGGATCGATCGAAAGTGACTTTTTTATCATATCCGCGATGCATAAACCTTGAAATATCTGCTTTGGATTATCCGGGTTAATAGTCGAAAAGATAAATATGGGCGACAGTACGCGCCGAGTTTACTGATGAAAAATAAATATGAACTCGTCTCTGTACTTATTTACGTCGCAGACATTAAATATGCTTTGCTCTCTCGCACGTGTGCGAATTATTTTTCAAGTCGGAATTTCATTCAAATTATTTCTTGTAAATGCCTTGCTTACATTTTACATACTTATATGTGACAGTTTTTTAGTAAAGTTTTCAAACGAATAAAAAGTTCGTCCCTTATTTGTAACGAATATTGCACAAAAATATAAATATTCGACCCAACTCAATCAAGCGTATATTTCATTTTCAGGAATAATAAACGATATATATAATTTCGCGAAATAATAATCCGTAAAAATAATGACGAACGCGCGTGGATTCCGCGCAAATTGAAGCATCAATCTCAAAACAGAGCTTCTCAATTAAACATTAAACGAATAATCGCAATAAATCCCGACACATTGCACAGACACGCGTCGATCCAGCTTGCGAAAACGCGAAAGAGATTAATACTCGTCTCTCATTCGCACAACGGTTTTGTTCGGATTCACTGACGCGTTTTCGTCTTCTCGAGCGTAAGAGACCGAGGGATAACAGTCTCATCTTTCAAACTCATCGCATACTTTCTCGGAACATCTACACATACACGCACACACACTATAATATATAGGAGTGTTTGCCGGAGTTTCATCGAAGACTTCAACGCTAGTGAAACGTCGTAAAATATCCGGGGGTTATATGAAGTTCTCGCTCATGAACGACGGCGAGATAGGCCAGCCGATCGACATCTCTCTGTATATAGGAAACGTAAAACACGCGCTTCTTCCCCTTAGATTAAAAAGCCAAGCTTATGCGCGCCGAGAGATTGTTTTCTGAAGAAGAAGAATATTACCGCCGAGATTAAAAGTTTGTTATCATAATATGGTGTCTGCACGTATATATACTCGAAGCGCGTTTAAGATTCCGAATTTCGAGACAAAGAAGCGTGAATCATCCGCCTCTATATATTCCAACGCCTCGAGTGCAAACATTATGTATGTATATATGAGATGACGACGACGAAGCCGACGGTTCTATAGTATATCCCCAAGATACGAATAAGGGTGTCGCGAGCAGGTCAGATACGAATCGTCGCGTTGGGAAACTTGAAGCAACTCTCCCTATATGCATATACACCAACTACACTCGTATAATACACAGACACATGATCGACGCTGATTTTATATGAAAACGACTGTATGTATGTGTGCACGGCGAATTACGTCGTCCAAATTACACGCGACCGAGCGGAAGAAATCGAGTGTGAAAGGGTGAATAAGGGAAACAAAAATGAACGAGTGTATATAGGTGAGATTGTGAAAGAGCGAACGTGATGAATATATATAGAGAGAGAAGGTGGGAGTGTACAGCGCACCGCTGACTTGATTTATGAGCTATGGACGTATGAATTTTAAATTGCTCGGAGGTACACGAGAGGACCCTGTCGCGGCGTATAGCGACTTTATTTTTCTGCCCGCTTCATTTTTAAGTGACTCTCCTGAATACAGTTCAGATTGTTTTGGCATATTAAGTCGAGTGGTTTTAATTCCGTGGAAAAGAGAGAGAGCGCTTGTTTTGGAAAGAAAAATGACGAGCTTTGTGCATATTTTTGTTGGAAACTCGAGTAGCGATTAATTGTACTGCTCGACGGATATTTTCTATAGAGGATAAAATAATGACGGATTATCGATCGATGAAAAGTTCAGCTATTGTTTGTTTATGTCGTGTATTCGATGATTATATCGTGACCTATTTTCGAACACGTAAAATTATTCTAAAAATCGTGGGACGTGTAATGAACGTAAAATTTTGACAACTAAAATTAATATTAATTCAACTTGAATAATAGGTATTAAAAAATAACTTGTATGATCAATCTGGTATAAAGACTGTCTGACTGTTTCAATTAATCGACAATCATACCTGCCGATAATATCACCGTCAATTGACGATCTCCATCCCCCATATACGTAAGTTTGTTCAGTCATTCCTCAAACCCCAATATTTGACGTGAAAAAGGTCTGAAAGAAGAGAAGATTATATTTCACCGCAAGAATACCGACATCAAGCGAAGCGAAGCGCCAGACCAAAATTCATACTTGTCGTCTGCACGATCGCACGTTGAAGGAATAAGAATTTCAAAAATCCCGCGCGAAAAAGTCAACAAAAAAAAGCGGTGCGCGCCAATAGTCACACGACAGCTTTAAAATTCGTACGGCATATTCTACTAGACTTGCTCTCGGTCTCTCTCCAATGCACGACGACGACACGCATCTCCGCTGTACGCGAGTGACTACGTGTATTTACAAGTCAAATAACCGCGAAATCGGTCTATATCCTCTTGCATACATCGGCTCCTTATATCCGCGTCATTGCCAGCGGTATGAAGGTATATCGTCGTGAATCGAGATCCAAAGGGATGGCCTTTCCCTTTGATGTTTGGCGCCTCAAAGAATCGCCGTAGCATTACTTACTCAACTCTTAGAAGCTGCATAACTTTATCTCTCTCTCGATGTATCTATATAGTAGTTTTTTTTTCGCGCAGCAATATGAGTCGCTGTATTCTTTTCCTTCCGCCGGCGAAGCTCTTTTATCTCGTCATTAGGATGCCGTGTCGTCTATTTATTGACCCAGTTTTTTTGAGCTTCCTGCTGGCCGCCGTTATATATTAATAAGCAGCTCTTGTTTTTGTTAGCTCTCGCAAGCTCTCGGGTTATTGTTATCGAAAGCCCGCGATAATAGCCAGCCCCGCTTTGTCCGCGTCTTCTTCCGGTGTACCTTTTTTCCTCTGATGCGCGGCGCTGCCCCCCCCCCCCCCTTGAAATTGAGATTTTTCATCGAGATTTATATCGAACGCGACTGATCTGATTTAATTTAAAATAAAACGATATACTCGAAAGTTCGACGTTCGATGATATTGGGTTGTTAAAGTTTACGAACCATATTTAAGAAAATAAGTTGTTTACCACATCTTTTTATTTTTCTTTCATACTTCTTTACACAAAGCTTGCATTCTAAAGTATTCAATCAATTATGCAAAGCGCATAACCATATCATCTCGACGAATCACATGCCTAATCATATGAGTATAACCGCGCAATAAAAGAACCATTATTATATCCTAGCAAGAAAACGTCTCCCCCTGCGTTAATTCAACTCTGGCAACGAGAGACTTTGTCGGCGAATTCCCCAAGCGCGAAACGGTATTAAACCGAATTACCGACTCGGGACATGTCGCCTCGGCGTCGAAAGAAAAAGCGCTGCATTACCAACGATCCTGTACTCGCTAATGTAAACTAATGAAGGACCTTTTATTTTCGTATATTCAAAAAGTCGTATAGGTAACGAGTTTTTAATTGTTCTTATATATACTCATGATCGCGAAAGACCAAAGTAAAAAAACTCGTTCTTTGAAAGCTCACCCCGTGTGTTCGCCGTATAGCGAACGGATTATCTTCGAAATTAGAGCTGCAAAAAGCCAGCCGGGTTCGATCTCTCTCCGCACACGTATACAAGATAAGAGCCGCCATAAATAGCGCAATTGGAAACTACGTCGGCGCGTAGCGAAACTGCATTAGTTCGAGGAAAAAGCACAGTACCATCGGCCACTGTATATACCTGTATACAACTAATACGGGACAGTAGGCGGTACAGCGAAAACGCGTTAGCCTGCATGCGTAATCACGTGGGCCCGCATGAAGACGACGTTTCCCCTCGAGTCCGGCTGTTGCACTGTGTGCGCGGAGAGTGTCACCCACTGTAACGTGTAATTAGTGTGCGGGGGAGGAAGAGAGAGAGAAGGGGCTAGGAGGGAACTGGGCTAATTATATCGTTACCTGCGCACCCTGTCCGGAAGATAACGAGGCGCTCGAGTGCAGCTTAACACAGTCGTCGACGCGTGTAAAACGGCCGGAGGGCGGAAAATATGAACTAAGAGCTTTTCGCAATGTCTTATACTTTTTTCTCGTCTCTTGGCGTATACGGTGATTTAATCAGTCTTTATTTGTCCGTTACAGCGAACGAGTAGGATGAGCAGGATGAAGGGGAAGCCGCGGACGCTGCTACAGCTGGTGCTGTCGCTGGCACTGCTGGCAAGCAACTGCGTCGGTCAGGAGGACTGGAACTGCGTGCCATCCTGCAAGTGCATCTGGGTCTCGGGTAAGAAGACAGCCGAATGCAAGCGACAGAACCTCACCGAGATCCCCGAGTCGCTCTCTATGGAGATTCAGCACCTCGACCTCACGGGCAACTTCATAAGCCACCTGCCCGACAGAGCTTTCACCCGGGTCAGCCTGGACAATCTGCAGAAGCTTGTACTGCGCGAGTGCGGTATCAAAGCGGTGAACGTCGACGCCTTCAGCGGGCTGCGCATCGTCATCGAGATCGATCTCTCGGCCAACCGAATCCGGCAACTGCACCGTGGCACCTTCAACCAGACCGAACGGCTACGCGTCCTCCTGCTCAACCAGAACCGCCTCGAGAGGCTCGACGACGAGCTCTTCCATGACCTCAAGTTCCTGCAGAAAGTCGAGCTCTCGGACAACCACCTGGTACGCGTTGGACTCACGACCTTCCACAATCTGCCCGGTCTGCTTACCCTCACCCTCGATGGCAACAACCTCCAGCACCTCAACCTCAAGAGCTTCGACAACCTTACCAAGCTGAGCAGTCTCGAGCTGCGCAAGAACCCCTGGAACTGCGACTGTCACCTGCAGGAGTTCCGAGACTGGACCATCAACCACAAGCTCTACACCCGACCAACGAGCTGCGAGCAACCACCGGCCCTGGCCGGCCGCATGTGGGACGAGATCGAGAGCGACGAGTTCGCCTGCGCGCCTCGTATCGAGAGCATCGGCGCGATGCAGCTCGGTGACGCGGGCTCCGGTCGAGCCCACCTCTGGTGTCGAGCCCAAGCCAAACCCCGGCCCCAGATCAGCTGGGTACACCGGCAACGCGTCCTCGGCAACGGGACTAAGCGGCACACGAGCAGCGACAAGTCCTACCTGCTGCAGGTCGCTGACGACTGGGCCAATCTCACGATACCCGAGCTTCTCATGTCCGATAAGGGCGAGTACATCTGCATCGCCAAGAACTTCGGTGGCAGTGTCGAGCGCAATGTCAGCCTCCTCGTGCTCGGCGAGGGTGGTTCCCGAGGCGACGGTATGCTCGGGCTACCTCTGGCCATAGGCCTCGGAATTATCGCCTTTCTCTTCCTCCTCGTCGCACTGACCTTCTGCCTGTGCTACTGCCGGCGACAGCGCTCCCATCACGACGAGAAGAGCGCCGAGGCTGCCTCTCTGGACCATCATGGACTTGGTGAGCAGGAGAAGTCCCTCATCACCGCCATCAACCCCGTGGTCAAACCACCCCGGCGATACGAGGCGCCGTCCGTTACCTCGCACGGCACCGAGATGACCGAGCTCAACCGAACTCTCCTTGATAACGAGTCCGTTTTCGGTAAGTACAGTTAGGTAGTATTGTAATGTCTAGCTGTTTTATTCGTTATATTCCTGGATGTTCTAGTTCGACAAATAAGGAGAGAAATTCGAAGTGGTGTAGACTCGAACGACGTATGAATTAATGCCAGTCAAACGAGTTTAGTTAAGTAGACGGAATGAGGCAAATTTGATAATGTCTATATGAATTTATTTAGCGAGTATCGCAACGAAGCTCGAGGTAGCTTTTGAACAAAATGAGAAGAATTTCTGTCAAACGAAATCTTACGCATTTTCAGTTACGCAGGATGACATAAATTCGATAATGTTTAAGTTTGAAAAGATCACATTTTCAATATATTAGACAAAATTCTTTCACGTCTTAATCAACCTGTGAATGACAAAAATGCGCTTTCACAGTGGCTCGATTCAACTTACTTTTTCTAGAACCACTCAGCCGCCGTTATTTTATCTGCCATAATTCAATAATTGGTACATTAAAAAAAATTTTTATCACTTTCGTCAGCCCTTAATTATCAACATCCAATCCAACTTTTAAAAATAGACGTATTTCAATTCTTATTAAAATCAATTATTTATTCAATGTTGTAATATATAGCCTATTAAAATTTTAATTAATCAAATTTTAATCATAATTTCGTTAGCTAAGCGTTAACGTATTTGCCAAAATCATACATATAAAAATTTGCTTGCTTTGGTACATTACCGATTTCGCAGTCATCTGCTCTGATAATTCGCCACATCTGCGAGTCTTCTGTTCAATTGGTAGCAAGGACTGTCTGCATCCAATGGAATCTCCGTACTTGGAACCGTTTGTACTCGTAATTTATTTTGTCCTTATACGAAACAATGCCATTCAGTTGTTCTGCGTCAAGTGACAACACAGCGCCTTTGGTTCGGATTTTCAGAAAGTAGTCTTGCGTCTTGGCTCCTTTTGCTACGTAGATCCACAAACCGTCATCTTTTATGATCTGCGAGTCCTGGCGAGATTCGATCATCTTTCGGATAGCATTCGCATCGTCCGCAATGATATTATAAACGTCTTTACCTAACTCGACAAAGACAACTGCACCGGTATCCTTCTTCCGCTGGATCAGGCGCACAACAAATCGGCTCTCGTACAACTCGTGGTAGTCACGGATACCGCATGCGATGGATACGTCGTCGGTAGGCATAAACTCGTAAAATTCCATTAATTCGGCAACTTCTTTAGGCAGGTGTGCTGTAAGCTTGGCTTCTTTAAACGAGCTCCAGTCCTGATCCAGCAAGTGCGGCTTCTTCGTTAGCCAATTCGATAGGTAGCAATCGGTACGTTGGGCAAACATTTCCAAGCTCTTCTAATGAACGAGAATACAGGTGATGTATTATAGAATCCTTTCGAGACTATGGCTCTAGATGCACGTAGATATTCGATGAGACTTCGTTGAGTTACAAAGATCGACTGTGAGCTAACTGGCTTACCGATTGCTTTTATACCTGTGTTCATAGCGATGCTAAGGGACCACCCCTCCTTCCCAGACATAGGTCGTAAACCGATTAACCTTCGAGTATACCGTTTTTCGAGGAACCAGGTATTTTCACACAATTAAAACTAATAGTGCAGCAGACATGAACCGTTAGGTAAAGGTCGAGAAAGGGGTTGTACCGATCTTTCTTAGTTCATAGAATCAATCGTAATATTCCGAATTGATGCCAATCAATCAATTTTCAACCTGACGTTCCAGCGCCAGACCGATTGGACAGAGTATATTATACCTGCAAACAAAATTCTTCGTAACAATAGGAATATTCTCAGTACAACTAATAAAGATTTTCCCCTTTTTCAAGCTGACGGTGTTGGCAGCGTGGTTGGCGTCCTAGCGAACGGTCTGAACGACGAGGAGCGGGGTCGAGCAACCCCCGAGCTAGAAGCAGTCATGAGTGGCCACAACGTCGTCGGCAGCGCCCTCCCCACCCCCGGCGGAAACATGGGTGGCGGTGTCAGCGGTCTCAACTCGAACCAAGCGGGCAGCGTCATCAGCGGCTTGGGCACGTTGTCTCGGAACACGACACCTTACCGGCAGTACCCGCCAGACTTACTGGCTTTCTCCGGTGGCAGGAACTCCTCGCCCACTTCTCAGGCCTCCACGGCGCCAGACAGCTCTCGTCTGCCCAGTCAGCATCCGCCCCCGCATCAGGCCCAGCTGGGCTTTGGCTCGCCATCGTCGCCGGTAGCCACAGGCCTCGTGATCGCAGCATACACACCGATAGGCTTCAAGACGCTGCCGCATCCGGCGCGAGCCAGTTCCGCTACCCCTTACAGTCTTGGCCATCATCATCCCTCGATGGCTAGACACGGATATGGTACCATTCCCAGGCGGCCTAGGGCGCCTAGCTGGAGCAGCGGACCACCTACGTCGCCTACCGAACGAGGTGAGTCTCTCGATTGCTATTAGAATTTTTTTTTTTGTTTTGTTTACATATCATTATATTATATTATTATTATATACTATTGGTTTGTCGGGCTTCTTCGTGCATGATGTATCTTTTTTGGTGAAGGAGTTTCGTAGCGACCACGCTGGAAGCCAGCAGTTTTTAGTTATGCTATAGGTATACTAACCAAAAGTGATGTGATCCTAAAGTTGATGGTAATATTGTATTGTGTATTGTAGCTCTCGCACCTTTGTGATTCGTGGAGAAACTTGATAAACGAGAAAAATTTCAGAACGAAGAATAACGACTGTATTGAACAAATTTCGATGAATAGGGAATTTTGCGGAAGTTTTTTACTTTCAACCGGTAATTAAAATAGCGAAACTTTGAGGTTCAAGTGTAAAAGAAATAGAGTCCCGCCAATTTTCAACTTTCTGCCGTCACTCGAAAGAATCGGAAAGGTCATTCGCGTCTGCACATAATGAATCGCACTCCGAACGTTGCGCGTATAGAACATATGTGTGTGTGCACTTGAGAAGTCACGTCCCGAACTGTATTTGAATTTCAATAGTTTGATAAACATAGTATAGAGCTAGCAGCTTGGTAATTAAATTTGAAATAGTCCGATTTCTCAGTATTTATCCTCTATATAAATTTGCTTTGATTCGAAAGTAAGCTTTGAAGTAACGAGGAGTATTTGAAATTATTTAAATTTAGCAAAATGTAGCGATAAAAACTAGCATACTTGTTACATATGATTCCAAATGAATTCAATTTTCATATTTTTATGTTTCATGTCTTACTAACTGGTCTGCTTCTACTCATGCTTTGATGCCCTGCGTTTACTTTCGGAAAGTTTTGAGTGCGCTATAAATACGACGTTCATAAGCTATAATATAATAATTCAGTTTAAGCAACTTATAAAGAAATCTTCGTTTTATATAAGGTTAATTTTTAACTATACATTGTTGGTTATTTAATTTATTTTTCGTTACAAATGTTTTATTCAGTTATAATTAAAAATGATTGATGTATTCCGTAAACGAAATATAAATAGCGCTGCATGTGATCTTTAACGATTTCGCAGAAAAGGCGCCGTAGTCAAAAGTTTTATCGCACAACGAAACGGGCGCACGTATGCAGCAAACGTGTCGCATTAATCATTTTTGATAAAAAAAATACTGCGCTTTGAGTTTTTCGAAACAATTTGCTAGTTTTATTATTTTGTAGCTTATGATTTACATTTCTTTTAGTGCTTGTATATTTATGCGTTTAACACACGAGTCATATACGCAGGCGCATATTAAATCCGCAGGTTCGAAACTATTTATCGGCGTATAAATAATGCAATATGCCTACGTATAAAACTCGTGTGATATTCTGCCTTTATACAAATAAAATACGTATAATACATATATACTTTTTCAACGCATGAATTATTTTATTCGGCGCATGCCTACATGAATTTAACGGGGTATAACAGTCTGCTTTTATACCAACATGCTGGCGCGGCTCATGATAATTTTTATTATCATCGAGAAATGAAAAAAAAAAGAGCTAGCGGAGCGAAACGCTGCAGCTTTGTTATTGTAAAATCGATTGTTATACGCCCCCTCACTCCACACGACGAGCAAAACGAGCAGCACTAGATCTGTAACGTATACAAAACACAGTCAAGATAAAAATGACTAAAGCAAAACACATCTGTCCCCATATGCAAACAGAAATCCAGGAGCCGGTGTACGACAATCTGGGCCTTCGCACGACCGCTGACGGCAGTTCAGCTCTGTCACTGAACAAATCTCCGGAGCCAAAAGGCTTCTCGATGCGAGGCCGACCGCTGCCCGCGACGCCCAGTACTCCCTCGCCCTTGTCGAACGGCCAGCTGACGCTACCACGAGCACCACGAGGCCCACCAGCTCTTGCCCATCTCCAGCTGAACCGCTCGGCGCCTGAGGGCGCGCCCGAGTGGCCCCTCGACCTCGTCGCCGAGCACGAGTCCCAGCCGACCAGTCCTAGCACGCGTAAGGTGCCACCTAGGCCACCTCCGAAACCTAAGAAGAAGAACCCCAATGGACCCCTCTATGAGGACGAGGGCGAAGACGGCACAGAGGTATTTAATTTTCCTTGTAATTTGTGTTGTTCGTAAAAATATTTAGGCTGAAAGCTGCTTGCATAAATATATACCTATCTTTTAAAAATGAAGAATATAGATTGTAAAATAACCTTTAATCAAAAAATATTCTTCTTTCCCTTACAGGTATGATTATCGCGATTGCTCGGCCCGCGAATATGAGACGCGGCGCCGAAGCGGCTGTTGATCTCGCTCGTGAGCGAACTTATACAGCCGCTGATCGCGACGAGCTTCGCGATTTGCTGGATGGGACCGCTAGTGCCTTCGATGGAGATACGCGGCAGAGACTGAGGCGAGGAAGCGAGAGGCCAAACGTATATTGTGACACCAACGCGGAGAGCAGAACCACGACCCGGCCCCTCGGCTCCTTTCCAGGGCTTCCAGCACGTAAGATCGACGACGACGGACATCCAAAGACGAGGAGGGGGGACACTCAGATTCTGAGCGCCCGATATGTATACATATATGCCGATACCCTCGATGCACACAAACGAACACTGCGATCATCAGAGACTAATGTTATAAATACGTAGACACCATTATTCTGTTCTTTATAATCGGACCCGCGATTCACGAGCGACGTGTGCGCGTACGCGTGTCTATGTATGTAGAGTTATTGTATACTGACACTCTCGTGGATAACGAGAACGACCTATATATATACAATGTATGTGTACGACGTCTAAGAGTTATACACTGTAATGTTTCTGATTTTTTTTTTTTCGTGACGTTTTTTCGACGCTCCGATCGCCAGGGGTATTTCATTCGGTCCGCGCTTTGTGCACTCGAATCACCCGCTGCGATCGTCAAGGCTGAGATAATAAGGACGACTCTCTTTTTCTGAGTGATACACTTTTTATTACGTATATATTGTATACCAATCTGATCACTGCCTGCAATGACAATTGTTCCACAACGTAAAAGAATCCTTGTTTGTAAGAGGAAAACAGTAATATTAGAGAAACAAAACGATCGCGCAAGTGAATTTGTCCCTGCGATTTCGCCATTGACGCTCGGAGTGAAATTCAATATTGATCGAACTTGACTATATATTGAAAATGTAAATAATCGTGTAAAATGTATGGACTTTGTCGCGAGATAAACAACTGGCTGAATGAAATGCCTCTAAAAAATTTGCAACATTCTAGGTCGTCATGGCTTTGACTATAACCGATCCCTTGTGACAAAAAAAAGTGCTCGTTCACGTTGTTAGCCGTACCTTTTTGCCTAAAATAACCCAAAAAACATAAAAGCCCTGACGTGTGCAAGGGAGCGAATGTAATCAGCAACACTGACACACACACGACAGATTCCAAAAGGAATAATAAACAAGTCTCGTGACAACGATCGATCATTCGAGCTGCTTTTCTATCATCTTTTTCCAAGCGCGACGGTGCTGTAAATGAGATTTTTGCTGCATGAAATGAAATAAAAAAACAAGAGCAACGAAGCATCGGTAAATCCGAAATCAATTTTCCGCTGATATTGTTTTTCGCTCGTGATACGTGTGCTCGGTTGAAATGGAAAAAATATGGAAAAAACACGTCCTCCCCCTTTTTCGTCGGCCCCTTTTGCTCGCCGTTGGTGTAAACACGAAAACATATATACATTATATACATGAACAAAAAAAACATTATTATACATGTGCATAGCGATTAAGTGCGTGAAATGTTCGATACGGCCTGCGCGAGCGCCGATCCTACGAATATTTTCGGTCCGTTCACCTTTTTGCATGTGAAAATTATTATTGTAATTTATTATTAAATTTAGCGCGAGCGTGCGTATGCGTTAGGTTTAAATGCGTAATTTTTAAAACCGACGACACGGTGAAACGAGAATTGAGCATGTGGTGCGCGAACGGACATTGACATCGAGTGGGCTACGAAGACATTAGGTATTACAGATTTTTTTGCTATAACTTTCTTTCTTTCAGAATAGCTAGTAATTAGAGCGGCATGGAGAGATTTTTTTATAGTGTTTTTTTATGCGCCAAACTCATTTACCAGTTTTACTATTAATACAGATATTGCAATCTATTTTTTGAATTGCGTTTGTACGATTTTTTTTGCTTGTTGTTTTTTATAAAGTTTTTCGTTGGCTTATTCTTTTTTGCAAGTAACAGAAAAAATTATTTGAAACAAAAATTAGACTGAATAATTCATCCCTCTTTCTAAATAATTAATGTATACACCTAATTAGTGTTTTCACCCTAGATCAGTAACAAATACCTACATTCAAGTCTTTCTAGTACTTGAATGTATTACTTTCTGCTATTTCGTCGTATTATTAAAATAAGCAATTCAATAGTAAAGTTTAAAACAAATATTACAAAAAAGAAACATTTGATAATTTACGTAAGGTAGAGTATAATAAATTGATGCGATTGAAAACTCAATTTTTTCTAAAGTGCAAAACCAAATAAAGAGAATAAAATAACGCGGACACTCAGCAACCAGCCCGACAAAGCTCGATCTGCAACGGTAATAACATTTCGACTGCTGCTCTACTGTATCCGCGAAAAGCGATATCCGAATCGGGGTCAAAGCACCAAATTGAATTACCACCAAAAAGATACATCGATCTCTGTACTGTATCTTAGCTTCCTTGCTCAAGACTATACTTTGGTCTTTCCAACGTATTCTTTTATTCTTAGTTTTTTGCGATCGCGAATATTAATATTTTCTACAATACCTAGTATGGAAAGAAATTTATATTGCAGTATTCTAGAATATATATTAGATTAAAAAATGCATGCTTTTGTGCAGATTTAATAATTTTCTGATAAAAAATTGCCTTTATACTATTGCATAATGTTCAACAATCCTACAAAAAATCAAATATGTTATTATCGAAAAGTATATGCACATATTCCTTATAAATTTTTGGATTAATTTCTACTATTGACCATGATCGATACTCTTTAATTGACTATTGTCTCTAAAACAAGGCTGATTTTTTACTATTGTATTATTATATCAACTCGAAACATCACAAATCGTAAAAATATTCTCATTACATTCTATTCATCATATGTGATTTACAGACGCACTTGTCTCTAAATAAATGAATAAAATGTTGTCCATTTTTTAAAATAAATTATGTGTCAATATAGTAGAGAAATATTAAGATCGTAGATTTCACAATGTATGGTATATTTAATATTATATTATAACATTATAAAGTTTGTAATACTGACGATGTGTCAATATTATTAAAAACTTTACGTTCCGCTATTGATGTTATTATGAGATTTTTTAGTTACGCGCCAACGTTTGCAGTACCTATACTATCGGAAATCGCTGTAACCGTAAAAATCTCAATAGTAAGAAAAAAAATAAACGAATTTTTTATCTTACATTTATTTGAACGAAAAATGAGCAGATATATCGTATTTATTGAGTGCAATCGCGTGAGCATAAATATTAATTTGTTGTCTACTTTTGTAACGATTTTTTGTGTAATAATCCGTTTTTCCAAATATGCAGCTGCATTTCGAGAACGCTGTCAATAGTTCTGCCATCGTGCACAGATGTAAAACTTTGATTCTTGTACAAGAAAACAACGAGTATCCTAGCTGATCTCTATTTCCACAGAAATTGCTCAGTCGTAACTTCGCGAAAAAGAATGAGAAAGGTAAACTCCAAAAATGCGCGAACTTTTTATAGTAAAAAGAGTGAAAAAAAAAATTAAAAAAAAAATTCGAGAGTCAGTCTTAGGATCCAGCAGGAGAAATAAAATTTTCCCAGGCTCTCCGCGAAATAAAATGTAAGACGAGAAAGGCCTGAGCTGTACGGTATACGTGTATAGAGAGGCGAAGGCGGCGGTGTGTCGGCGGCGGCGGCGTCTGAGGAAAAGCAGTTGCTTATCGAAAAAGTAGTTTCGTTTCGACGAAGCCAAAGGCGGTGGCGGCTGCGCACCTGTAAAACTTTTTACCCGGACGCGCACCACCGATGCGCGCATACATACATATAAATATATACGGCGCCGGAGAAAGAGAGTGGCGGGAAAAAAGAAAGGAAAACAACACGAGTGCAGCCATTTTTCGTAGCCCACTCCACCCCGAAAAAGAAAGACGGAAGGGAGCTCTATAAGACTTTGTCGAACGGCCGAGTCCGCGTCGAGCTGCACAATATTCTATCGAGTATTCTTTTTTTACGAAAAAATAAAATATATAAAGATATATATACACACACTTACATATACATACAAATACACGTATACACCATAAACACATTTCCTCTCGCTCCGCGATCGCGTGCGCGCGCGCGCGCATTTGCTGGGCCAATCCTACCGCTGATCGTATTAAAACAAAAAACAATATATTGAGAAATAAATATGTTATATAAATATACAAATATAAATATTAAATGATAACGGATAACGAGGTATGATATGACAAAGAATGATGATATGGGATATGAAAATAGAGAAGCCGAAGAGCTTCGGATACCGGACGATTCTTGTAAGATATAGACGTGAAAGCAACCCTTATTTAAATATAAAAGATAGAAAACATATAGCCGTTAAGATGTTTCAGCACTGAGAAAAGAATTTATCGATTACGCGCGCACCTTTCGAATTATACAATTTTCTTCGTTTTCAAAACCAGCACTAAGTGTATATATATATAGAAAAAAAAAATCATGACCTTCTCGAACAGCTGCGAACTAATCTAATTTCTAAAGAAAAATATATAGCCTCGAGTGTATATACACAAATAAATTAGCTGTCAGTAAAAAATAAAAATCATGTATATGATGAAAGAACTGTTAGCCATAGTTCATATTCTGTAGAGATAAATTCTTTTATCAGTGCACCCGAGTCTTTAATGTATCGCGTTGATAAAACAGCGAAGCGTTATTCTATATAGGTTATTCTTGAAGAATATATTGCGATTGCAAATTGTACGTCGTATAAGAGGCGAATCGATACCTCGAACCAGTGTAAGCGTTGATAAATGCGTTTTAAATGTGTACATGCATCATCGATCAAGCCATTGTTGACATTACTATTATTATTATTGTATCGCTACTGCTATAACTATTATTGCTATCATTGTCGTTATTTAGCGTATTATACACCCATTACTATTAATTTTACATTGATACATGATTTCTATTACATTATATTATTTTTAAGAATCGCTATTATGTAAGTTGTACGTTATGATTTTCACTGTTAATTGTAACCACTTTCATCGTCGTCTCATCGATTGTTCACACCGAGTGAAAAATAGCTTGTCGGTTTGTATAACGATTCTGTATAAGACTATTTTTTTAACTCATCCTCTCTTGTAAGCGACATTTTTTTAAGCGATATGAATTTTACAGAATGTTTACGACGATACTGCTTTTTCTCGCATTTCTCAGCCGCGGCGAGGGGGCTGGAGTGTCATAATGGGCGCGTGCATTTTTTACGAGAATTTCAAGAGCAAAATAGAACGTTCTCATCCACAAGGAAGGAAAATGCGCTATTTGCATGCTGCAAACTGACTGTTGCGTTTGAAAGCGGCGCTGGCACTCTTTTGCGCGATCAAATAGAAAGGGGAAAAAGTTGTTTTTCACTCGGTCAATCTGGACGTAAAGTACGCATCGATTTGTTGTTTGTTTTTTTTTTCGTCATATTTTTCATCGTGCATTATTGAAAAAGAGCGGTTTGTGAAATTCGCGACTATAATATATAGGAGAGTGAAGAATAGAGTTTGTAAAAGAATGACGAGGCGATGAGCCGAGTGGAGTCACGAAATTGCGAGCGTATATAGAGAAGACGAATGTACATAGGAGCGTGTATGATACGAGGAAATGAAAAAGAAACTTTAGAATGTATAAAAACGCGCGACAAGTTTTACTTTTCCTTTCAAGAATTATATGATATATACATAGGATTGTATTAAGAAAAGAGACGAAAGGCCTAGAAGCTACGAGAACAAAACTTTGTATACTGTGTAAAAAGAGAATATAAGAATTATAAAGTGACTAACAAATAAAAGGAAGTGAAGAAACGTTAAAAGCCATCTGTCTCTATACACCCTCCACACTTCACGCTCTTCTCTTAATTATTCCCGCTATAGATGTTAAAAAAAAAAACCCGCATCTCTCGTTACGCGTTTTTATAAAAGAAAATCTCGTGTACACTCGCAGCTCTCACTTATACACAAGAGAAAACTTTTCGCACACATCTGCTCGCGCAGTCGTGAAGTTAAGATAATCAAAGAATCCGGAGAAAATGAGGCAGCCCGCTGAGAGAAAAGAAATAGGCCTCTAAATAGCCAAGAAATGCAGCAGGGCAGAGTCGGAGGCAAAAAAAAAAGATGGGTATTAAAGTATTTCTCGAAGCACACGCGGCTGAGAAGGAGAAGGTAGAAAGAGAGAGTTGGAGTAAAAGAGAGTGGGCGGAAGGGTGCAACACGCGAGAAAAGGAAAAAAGTCGCATGCACCAGCTAACCGCAAAGCCGCGAGAAAAGAATCCACTTTACGAGGCGCATGAAAACCGAAACGAGAAATAAAACAGAGGAAAACAGCAGCGGCTGCGAAAAGTAGGCCAAGAAGGGAAAATGAAACCAGCGAAGAGAAAGAAAAGGAAAGAAAGACGGGAGAAAGGCTGAGACGATGAGATAAAAGATAGAAAAGCGGAGACTGCTGCGTACTTATAAAGAAGTTGTATCGCGAGGAATCTTCGCGTCTTGTTTTAATGAATTTCAAAAATGTATACACACGCGCGCAGTTCTTATATAAAACGCATAAAATTAATACGTAAACGCGCAGCGGAAATTATTATATGTATACACGGGAGTTAAAATTCCCACTACCGTTTCGCACTCGCGCCATTAAAATATAGAATTAAAGCGTCGGGAAATTCCTCGGCTATAATTTTCCATCTCGGTACGCGGCGTAAGTATTTAAATGAAAGCCTCGCGCGTAGATTAATTATACGTATCATAGCGCGTGCTTGATTGCGTGAATCATCTCCTCTATGGATGTTAAACGAGACGCATCAGCGGAATTAATTAAAGTGCAGGACGCAATGGAGTACACTTCAATCATCGGCTCGACGATAAAAGAAAAAAAAAATAAAACGGGGAAAAACAAAAGTTGAAGTTGCGGTAAATCGCTGAAAGCAATGAGAGAGTTTTCGGGCACTCGATGTTAAAAGCACCAATGCGACGAGTATGTGCGACGCGAATGGATGGCGCTTGGATTTCGATTTGCGAGGATCTCGAAGATTCAGCAGTCACGTATATATAGATGCAGTCGACGCAATTTCCCTATCTCTCCTCTCTTTTTACGTTCGTACCGCCTCTCTCCGCTTATCGCTTAGTCGATTGACAAGCACCTCCGATCTGACTCCTTCTATATATACTCTTTGCTATCTTCTTTTGAATAAGATTATTTGACACTTTGTTCTTTGAATAGTCAAAATGAAAATGTTCAAGTAGAAAAACGCTCGTGTGGTCAGCCACACTCGTATCGGGCATATAAAGGTATAATATTCGATCATCGATCGATTCTCTCGAGTTCGCGGCTCCGAAGTATTTTTCAAAAAGCCGAGGCCATCGCGTGCTGTGAAAAATTTCACGCTTCGATAGCGCCAGCTTCTTCCACCGGACGATAAAGTGATTGACGCATGGATCCCCAGGGAGTGTATACGTATATATATATAGATGAAACTCGTTTTCCCGACGACCGGCCATTACTCAATTGCAGCCGCGAAATGCAAAACGAAGCGGTGTTTATCAGCTCACCAATGCACCTTATATATATACCATTATAGATTTGTGTGTATATGTGCAAGGAAGAAAGTATGCTGAAGTTTACGAAGGAAAAAGCGCTGTGTTTTTCCGTAGCAAAAATTAATAACGGGCTCTGAAAAGCATGTTGTTGTTGTTTTTTAGCTCAAGTGTAATATTGTCGTGGAAGTATACGTATCAATTTTGAAACGATTTTCTCTCTTTACTTTTTCTGCTCTTTTATGATATAGCGTGCTTCATTTGTTTACTGCGAATATCTGAAAATACTATACATATGATGAGCTAATTAATTTACACTTGAATTGTACAAAAGCACGAGCATTATAAGTCTGAAAAACCAAAAGTGCATGCGAAAGCTGCTTTTCATTACAGCACTTCGTTTTTGAAGCTCTTTTCTGAAGAGCCTTTTATATCACGTAATAAAAAAAACTGAAAAACTTGTCGCAAAGATTGAAAAGCTGAACATTTTTACTTTATTCGTCGTAAGAAGCTTGAAGGATAAACAGAATACTTATAAATTCGGCTCTACTCATAACGCATTCAATAAGCAGCCAAAGTGTGTTTTAAATTTTTCACCGTTGAACTTTGAAGTGGAAGTCGTCGCGTACATATTCAATTCAGAAAATCGAGGTTACGCGGACTACAAATTTTCCATATCCAAAAGTCAGGATTTTTCTCGAAATGTCATTTCAAACATGTGCGACACACGTGCCAGATATACACAAACGCGCGAGTGTATAACCCAAAAATTTTAGCGAAACCAATTATGAAGCTGCGTTTTTTTCATTCGAATGGCTTTAAAATTCTTCCTCTCAATAACCCGAAATCAAAATCCGTATACGATTTTAAAATTCGTTTTCCAGAGATATAACACATGCGAGTAGCGCACAAAAAGCAATAAAAAAAAAAAAAAAAATACGCACTACTGCAGGGCACCCCAGTTTGCGCAGCACTCGAGAGTTCCGTTCACAGCAAACAATTCGCGCATCATATGTAAATGCTCTACGCGGAGGATATAAGACCTGCAGCGTCGAAAAGCAAATGTCATCGGGTGTCTACAGTGCCATCCGAGACGAAAAAGTGACTCCTCGTAAAATCAGCCCCGTCGTATATCCTAACACACGTCGATGTCTTGTACAGTGTATACATATACATCAGGGAGAGCTTCGGAGGAAGAGACAATGAAAATTGAAAGTGTAGCGGTGAGTGATCAAACAGCGAAAAAAAGTAGCTGGGGAGTAAAAGGCGAATATAATACGTTAGGAATATGACCGGAATATTGCAGCGAAAGGGGGGAAAGAGGACGAATACGTTAAATTATGCAAACTATATTTGAAACATCGCAGAGGGATAATTGAAGTCGTAAAATTAGAATAATTTCCTTGGAAAATCAGAATAGTTTTTTATCAGCGATAAATCCATAATCGAAGTAATCCTATTATTAATTTCGACAGAAAATAACTAGTTCATCCGCTTTTCCAGAGTTAGAATCCTGCATATACACACTCTTAATATTTAAATCAGAGCGAAACGCTCTCGCGCTAGGAAATAAATCGAAAAGCGCGCCCTTTCCGAAAGCTCGGTGTGCAACGGATCAAAAAGTGCATTTCAATACATCGACGCGTAAAATTTTCAGTTAGCCTCAGTGCAGTACTGGCACGTACCCAAGACGCATAAAGAAATTGCATCAGAACGGCTTATATACTTATACATACGAGTAAGGAATTGAGGGAGAAATCGCTGTTCGTATAATTCACGGAAAAAGCTCTTGCGCGAGTGCGCGCGCATTCTTTAACTCGGAATTTATTGCTCTCCCTCGCGGTGAAGTGTCACCCCTTAGAGCTGTCTCGATAAACCAAAGTCAGCGGAAGCGAATAGAAGGACGATGTGCGCGCGCGCTTTTTTTTTTAATAACTCTTTTCTGAGACTAGCTTGGAGGATGAACGGAAGCGCACAGTAGAGAAAGTTTTGTCGAAAAGCTGATGGTTTTTATACTCTGTATATACTGCAGACGTACGAGCTGTTGTTGTTTTGTTGCACTACCGTCGTGTTCTACATCACATGAGCTTTCGATACTGGCGTTTTATTTGACCTGTACATGAAAAGCTATATATGTGTGGGAATTCGACGAAACGCGAAATGTTCGGTGAATTATTTTCCGGTAGTATATTCCGACGGATCGAAGTACGCGTAAATATCTGGTGTATTATAGCAATGTAATAACAAAGAAATTTAATATAGTAATAAAAGGCAATCGGCGATAAATTGTATATAGGGTATCATCAAATATTCGGAGATATAATATTGTATGTAACAGCGTTGGAAATAGGTTCTTTCTCTGATGTATGTATTTGCGGGAGGTGTAGTGCGCGTCGTATTTATCGTTTGAATTTGTTGCTCAATATTTATATCGGCCTGCAGGGACGCATTAAAACTGATTTCTTTCTAATTTTGATTATTCGTATGATGTTTGAACAATTGTTACTGTCGTGATATACACTTATCATACTTAAATCGTTAAAATCTTTCAAACTATTTTTCCTTTCGCCCCAGAGCTTTTGCAAATATTCATGTTATATACGACCTCTCTATCTAGAGTCTTTTTCTCTCGGTGCATGGATAAATATAACTTTGAAAGCTTTTATAGAGAAGCAGATTTAAAACCAAAACATATGCTTTAAACCTTTTAGCTTTGGCTTTTGACTCGACTTTTCCATGAATTTTTTCTCCGAAATTTCTTTTCACTGCTAGGTAAATATAGGTATATATATCGACCACGAACAGTCTCGCCAATAATTCAACTCACGCAAACGTTTACGCAATATCAACTATATATATACTTATACCAAAGAGGCCATTTAAGTTAAATCGCTCTTTAACACCACCAAGTCTTGCGATTCCGGGGCATTAATACTCGGTTTCACACAAAACGTCAACCGCAAGACTTTTTGCTAAGACCGCCCGCATATCTTGCGGAGAGATGCTTTTCTCGGGATTATATAGCCGGACACAACTTGTTGCCGTCCATTCGTTACTCGTAATGACGGTCGCTTCATTACATGTATAAGGGATAAGTTATTATGGGCTATCTGATGAAGAATCGCGCGTAGACCCGCATGAAAGCAATTCATCGATTTATATGCCTATTTCATGCCGCAAACCGCAAATAAAAAAAATCCAGAATATATAAATGTACTATTTTTAACCAATATATAGCATGGCCGTGATATTATCAATAAAACAAACACACCGGTGCGGGCGCGCGCACTTCAAAAGGAATAATCCGAGCGAACGCGCGGTCAATATACGCTCCCTCGCATACCAAAAAACGAAAATATGACAGGAAAATATCAGTCGACTCGATGCGCTAAATTAAATTTCAACCGTACACGACAAACGCGAATAGGTATATATATATATATATGTGCGAGAGCGAATGTCGAGGCTAATCGATATCGACGTTTAACGCAGGACATCGATATTGTGATATCATGCCGTTTGTTTTCTCTCTCTCTCTCTCTCTCTCTCTCTCTCTCTCGAAGCTCCAGCGCTGCACTGATGACCTGTACCTATGCGTTCCCCGGACATTTTTGACAAAATGATACCCGCTGCAGCGTATATTGCAATTTCATGAGCGAATAAAGAGAGGAACGCGCGGCTTTATGCAATGGGGGTTCGAAATTAAGTAATGATGATAAATTAATGGCGAGGAGTGCGATCAGGAGTGCATTGGGAATCAACTTTTGATCAATTATTTTAAAATTCGTCGTCGATTATATCGTGGAAGCTTCGAGAGTTGTGCAGTGCGTTAAAGAAAAGTTTTTTTTTATGGAGGAAAGACATAAGATGTACGAGATTAACATTGAAATATAGATGGGTATTTTATTAACAATATGTAAAAAGTGTGATGTACATATGTCATATACGAAAATTCGAATTGATTTTAAAAATATTAGAACACATGGAGCAATAGTACAGTAAATGCTTATACTTATTACAGAACATCGTGTTGCAATTGTTTATTGTCGTGAAGCTGTTCGGCGGTTTTTTAGACCAATCTTTTTGAAAAACACTTCGATAGGGTATAGAATTTTACGTTTAGCTATTACACAGTCTTAATAGGAACAAGATCTAAACAAAAGTATGTATATAACTTTGAAGAATATACGAGCAGAATTGTCTCTACAAGATATTATACACACTCAAAATGCGAAACTATAAGTGTCTCTATATATGTGTATATATTGAAGTGCTTTTTAGCTCATTTTTCACTAATGTCTACTGAAAGATTAATTAAAAAATATATAATAAGCAACCTACCAATAATCATTATCAATAATAGATATAGACGATTAAAAAATAAATCTGTACTTTGAATCCGAATAAATTTCATCAAAATATTTGTTCCTAGCTGTCGATATAATAATTAACAAATTGACAGAAATAAAATGCAGTGATGTGCGAGTTCCGTTTGGAAAACGTAAAATTTGTCCAAATGTATAACATATAGAATTCGAAAAGAAATTAACAGTTAAACTTTAATAATCAATCACAAGGATTCATTGCAGTCTTTTTTCGATCGCGAAAATATTAAGGCACAACGGGTGTATATAGAATACTAATTGATTGTCTTATGCTCCGAAGAGATCTTTGGTTTGTGACATTCTGAGGATTCTTTTCTTCTTTGGTAAAAAACAGTTTCTTTAAATTTTTCATAGCCGTGTCTCCGTATTTTCCCAGCAGATCTTGAACAAAAGCATCCTTCAATTTTTTCAAGCACCTGTGACAAAAGGAAGATGTGACACGGTTAAGGTATTGAACTTGGAGACAGAGCTCAGTTTAATTTTAGCTCAAGGTAATTTATAACCTTCTGTATAAAGCGTCTGTTCTAAATTTTCCGATATCGCGACTCGGAGCGTGTGGTCGATGAATTATGAATGTGTCTGGCAAGACGATGTACCTGTGAGGAGAAACAGATAGGCATACATTTTTTAAAGTCGATCAAGATCGATATCCATGCCTGGCTAATGGCTTTAGTGTGTATATAACATTATACAGCTCCCGTGTACTCCTTTAATTATTCTAAACTGTTCTCCCTAACAGCCAGAGCTACTTTAATATAAATTTCTGCCCTTTTGAAAATGAACGAAAATTCTCAAAAAAGACTATCTTGTAATTTTACATTTTTTAATAGAAATTGGCAACTTACTAATGAATTGTTTACTTTCTTTATTATGATTATATTATATTTTAATTGGATTTCGTCAGTCCCCCTTAATTTAAAGATTTAATAAATAAAAATTCAGACGCGCACCTATTTATTTATAATTTTAAATTTAAATATAATGTAGTAAGCATTTTTAATAAAAATTTAAGATAAAACTTACCTATAACCTAAAGCTGTCAAATGCGTTACATAAGATACTTTATTCCATCCAAACCCAATAAATCTTGCATCGTAAGTGGGCGCAGATCTCGAAACGACGATGTAAGGCTCAAAATCCGGCTCCCAAGAAATTTCATAAGGTTCTGTTGCATTTCGGTAAACGGAGAAATTAGTTGGTGCATGCCCTTGAGACCATACGTGATAGCGAAATGTATATAATATTCCGTGATCCCAATATTTCAAAAGATCTGCTTTCGATGAAGGATAAGTAAACCTGTAAAAAGGAACGTTTCAATAGTATTTATTATAAATGAAATGTACAACAATGTAATATTTGAGTCAGACTATTTTCAATTTTTTTAGCTATACCTATATCTCTGAGTTTCGAAAGCAGGAATGACGAGAGCAATTTGCTGAAGTTCTGAGGAATTTAACTGCATAATATAGTTTATTAAAATTTGATGCAATCCAATTTGAGGTAGAAAGTCAATGTCTATTTGAAATATGTATGGAAGAGTAATGTGTGTCATGGCAACATTTCTCAAATAATTGACAGGATAAAATTCCTAAAATGAAAATAATTGATAAGCAGGGGTAATACATAAATTATACTTCTTAAATAGAATTTGATTTAAATTACCCCTTCTTTATAAACAATATGATATGCTATATTTTTTCGATTTCTCAATTCTGCAGAATTTTGCACAAAATCCAGGAAACTTTGAACTTCATTATCAGATAGGTAGAGCGCGATACTTATCACTCCAGGCCAGTGTTTGGCTAGATCTTCTAAAAGTGCAACTCTTTCAATACTACATTGTGTGGCCAGTAGAATGTCAGCTGAATTGACAATGTTGTATTCAAACTCAAGAAAGAAAGTGTGTGTTCTATATTTTATCGTCGCTCCTTCTTTGAATTTGAAACACGGATCCCGTTCATTAAGCTAAATTATATAGAAATTCATACTTAAATTGGTATTTTTATAAAATTAATATTTTTCATATATCAATATAATTTTTTGCTATTACCTGACTTGCTTCGTCATTTGTTTGGCAACCAAACAATCGTCTTCTTAATAAATTGCCATCAAGTTCTAGGAAAACTTGATGCATTTTTCTAAAATCATGTGTATACTTGTGTCTAACATTTTGTTTTCTTGGAGAATTCCAATGAATAATCTAAAGTTTTAATAAATTAACAGTATCAATGAATTATTTGTATCTGTATAAAAATATAATCAATATTCAATTATTTTCTTGGGTAGCTACTTACATTTAGTTGATCAGCATTACTATAACAATTTTCACTCAATGCATGATCACTTAGTTGAACATTCCATATACAATCTATTGTATACACAAACTTGGGATTGTTTTTAATAACTGCATTAATAATATCTTGGTCAGCTAAACTAGTTTCTAATATATCTTTTAAAACTACTGCAGCAGTATGTTCCCACAATTTAGCGAAATTCTTGGCACGTAATTTCTGTAAATCCATCAGCATAACTCCTGAATTGAAACCTCTTCCTAAAGCTGGCCAAGGGCGTGTACTATAAAGGGAAGGTTTTATGTACCAGTTACTTTGATTTTCAACCAATCCCAAAACTTGATCATGATTGAAATTGTTGAATAACTCCCAAAGTAGAGTAACATCATTGAGAACTGTTACATCCGTATCTAAAACTATTACTTTGCTTTCTCGAACTGCATCAGGAAGAATCAACTTTAATAACCCATAAACTCCTGAATAATGCTTATTTGGAATCCATGATACTTTAGGAATCCATTCTTCAGCTTTATAATATGACACTGCAACTAATTATGTCAACAAGATTAGTAATTTCATGTATTTTTAGATTATACTTGTACAATTTTAAAAACATACCATGTGGGATGTCCCAAGTGGTAAAAAGAACATTGAGAGTTTTTAAAGCAATCTCATCTACCATCAAATGAAAATGCAAAGGTTTGGTACGATAAAATAAAATTGATTTTACAGTAGTCACCAAAGTGACTGTAGAATTGTAGCCTGCACATACCATGGCAATATGAATTGTAGAACAATCTTTTGCCTAAAAATAAATCCAATGTTATTTATAAATGAATACAAACAATAGTCATCAATCTTACTTCTTTAAAAAAGTACACTTACTTTATTGCTAAGAAAGAGTTCTCCATGATTTAATGGATTAACATGATAAAGAGTCTTTTGTAGGTCTCTATTTTTTGACAAATCTGAAGTCTTTGAGACTAAATATGGGTTTCGTATAATTGGCGCTGCAAATATAAGTACAATAAAAAAATATAAATTTTAAGTTATTAGAAGAAAAAACTGAATTTATATCTGCAACAGTTTTCTTACCATTTATTGATAGATATAAATAGAATACCATTGAAATAAAAAGTAGGATACAAAGCCATCCTACCCATGGTCGTACCATTCTGGTGTGTCGAGCATATTTTGCAATGGGAATTATGATTTTATGTTGGAATGCACAACAGCTACATAGATTGCTGCAATAGATAAAAGTAAAACCAAAAATATATTCATATAATAAAGTGATAGGAATCACCCATTAAGATAAAGCGAACTATTTTCCTCGCCACAAATCATAAAGTATGATTGAATTTTTGTGTACAAAAGAGGATAAAAAAAACTTACCATCAAATAAGTAAAAAACTTCAATTATTGTCATTATTTTATTCTGCTTCGTTTATGAAATGAATGCTACGCTTGTTTATTGAGCCCAAATATCATTGAAATGTGATGATTACATAATTATAACATCCTTATAAACAATAATTCACAATTACCAAGTATCCAAGTATGTAATCCTACGTAGCAGACGGGATGTACACTTAATTATAATATATATAGATAATAGATCAGTGCTGCTGACAGATATGAGATCATCAGAAAAACACTAAATGTGTCTTATAGTTATATTCGATTGCTTGAAACTTTTGAATGACAATGTTGAAAAAACTTGTATTGAACTGAGAAACGATAAAGAGACTCGTACATGATCACAAAATTAAAAATGTTTGCGGCGGCATTCATCGTTGAATTTTCAAACTAAAAATTAAGCGTTTAATAAGCGATTGTTTTGTTTTGCCCAAGAGATTTTCTTTGTTTGAAGTGGCAGCAATGGAAACTAGTTTTATTTATATATATATATATTTCTGTTCTGTGGACGAGCTCTCGAATTTCGAGATTTGTACAGTAGTAAACAAAATGGCACCACAAAGTAGCGTGGAAGACTTGATAACTTATTTTAAAACCCACAATAAAGTACGCGAACAACAAAGTCACACGGCAAAAGTTCACAGCGTCGGGTGGAATTGCGATGGAAAGCTTTTGGCATCCGGCTCATTTGACAAATGCGTCTGTATATTCTCTCTTTCGCCGGATCGTTTGGTAAGCCCTAACCTTAATTCAGTAATACAACCGGCGTTTTTATATTTATAAATGAAAATTTGATCATATCATTGATGCTTTTAACGTTTGTCATAAAATATACAAACACCAATTATAATTTTTAATCAATTGCAGAAATATATGTACTCTATTTTTGTGGTTTTGCCATTCAATGTTGCTATACTGTAACTTTTTCATACTATCTGTCTCGTTCATATGCAAATAATATATAATTACAAATGTTACAGAAACTGGAAACAACATTCCGAGGACATGGAGGAAGCGTTGATCAACTCTGTTGGCATGCATCAAATCCAGAACTTTTATCAACAGCAAGTGGAGATAAAACAGTTCGAATTTGGGATACAAGGACACAAAAATGTACATCGAACATAAGTACAAAAGGAGAAAATATCAATATCTCATGGTCTCCAGATGGCAATACCATTGCAGTGGGTAACAAAGAAGATTTAGTTACGTTTATAGATGCAAGAGCTATGAAAATCAAAGTAGAAGAGCAATTCAATTTTGAAGTGAATGAAATATCTTGGAATAAAGATTCCGACACTTTTTATCTAACAAATGGACAAGGTTGTGTACACATATTAAGCTACCCAAGTTTGGAACTTTTGCATGTGATAAAAGCTCATCCAGGAACTTGTATATGCATTGAATTTGATCCTACTGGACGCTATTTTGCAACTGGTTCAGCAGATGCTCTTGTTTCATTATGGGATGCTGATGAATTGTGTTGCCTAAGAACATTTTCTCGTTTAGACTGGCCAGTGAGAACTATATCATTTTCACACGATGGTAGACTACTGGCAGCTGCCTCAGAAGATTTAGTTATAGACATAGGTGAAGTTGAATCAGGTGAAAAGGTGACTGATATCCCTGTAGAAGCTGCCACATTTACAGTTGCATGGCATCCAAAACAATATTTGCTTGCTTATGCTTGTGATGATAAGGATAATTATGATAGGAAAAGAGATGCTGGTAGTTTAAAAGTTTTTGGATTTCCTAATGAGAGTTAATTATAAATAAATTATGATATTCAATTCTATTCAAATAAACGATACTTTTTTTAGAATAAATATAATTAATCTTTTTAATTTATTGAATGACAAAATTTTCCTATAAATTTAAATTTGATTGTATATTGATTTTTTTACTACAGTTTTGCATCATCAAAATAATTTCAACAATGTTTATTAGTTAAAAAAAAATTAAGCCAAATTCAGTCAAGTATTAAATATGAAATATAAGAATAGCAAACACTTGATTATTTATATACTTTTTTGTTTTCATTTGCCTGGTTACCATGGTTATACTGAACCAGTTAAGGTTAGAGTCAGTCATGATAATGATTTAGTCTGCTGCCTTTAAACTTTATAATTTTTTTTTTCCTTATGGCTGTTGTACAAAGTAAAGAAAGTAATTATAAATTAGAAAATGTTTTGTCATCTGGTGACTACGCAAAAAATGAAGTTCAAACAAAAGTTAATACAAGAAGATCCATGGAAAGTAAGCTTGCAGGTGAAGGAGATGGAAAAGTAAATACTTTGAAATCAGATATAGAAGAAGACACTGCAGATATTGAATCAGCTTACGATGATTCTTTTTGCTCTGACAATTCTGATAATGATTCAGAATTAACAGATGCATCACATCGGTCTTCTGTGTCTGAAATTCCATCATTGCAACTGACAAGTCCCAAAACTCTTTTGAAAAAAAAAGATTCAACACACTTAAACAAAAAATTCGTTTCAACTTCCAAAATTTGGGATGACCCTATGCTCACGTTAGAAGACAAAGCTAAGAGTTTAAGTCTCAATGAAGTGCGTCCCCATAGAAGTGTACAATTTCGACCAAACAGAAAGAACATGAGTTTTACTAATGATCAAATAATGAAAATTGAACGAGACAATGAGATTTTATTAAGAAAAATAATGGCTCAGCAGAAATCACAAAAACAAAAAGTACAGCCACCCCAATCAAAATTAAGTAGTTCTGCTATAAATCGAAAAAAATTACAGAGAAAAATTGAAGAAGACAATATGGTATGCTTATCAGAAATATTAATTTTGCTGCTCATGCTGAAATAACTAAAAACAAAATACTTTTAGATGCTGCTTAGAAGACTACAACAAGCAAAGTCTTGTGCTCTAAATACAAATAAAATACCAGGATTCAGAACGACGCATTTATGAGATTGTAACATTTTTAAGTCTTCTGTCTAAATTGAAACTTCTTTTTAAAAAATTGTGAAGTGCAAACATGATTCCATAATTATTACGTATTTTCTAATAAAATATTTATAATTCAATGTAGATTTGATAAATGAACTTTGATATGTAAATAAACAATTTTCTTTTAATAATTAGTCATGTTTTTTACAACAAAAAACCCTAAGTATTAAGTTTAAAAAAAAACGTTTTCGCATATTTTGTTGGATGTAGGTTAAATAAATATACAGATGTTTGTCATTGAAATTATTTTAATTTGCTTTCATCAAATATGAAAAGAAAAACCAGTTATAAACTATTGCGTAAGTCAGTACAGCGGTCTTTAGAAATTTGGATCAAAGTATACTAAAGAAAAAGAAAGTAGATATTCGATATCACAAACATTTGGTGCGTCACTCTTAAGATTCTTGTTGCAAAATCTTCAAAAAAAAAATCGTCGGACATACATTAACTTTATCACAAAATATCAATGAGTATCATTGATAGCATAGTCACTCTTTCTGCTTTGAAGTCCATGTATCCGATGAAGATGGTGTCCATATTGTACTCAAAGACCGGAATGGATCAAATCCAGAACGTTCCTACATAAAAGCAATTTTTTAAATATACATGCAAAAAGAAAGCGTTAATCTCTTCTAAATTAAATTATATCATACTTGAATGCTTGGCTCTCTTGGTTGTGATAAGGGCGTAGGTTGTAAAGTTGATGGAGGTGTTGGCGCACCCCATGGCGCAGCGGCCCACACACCACCTGTATTTATACCCCAAACTCCACTTCTTTCTTCTCCAACAGCTCCACGAGTATACAAAGGTTCCCAATTTGTTTCAACAGTAACCCAATTATCTGCAATACATTTTTAAAAATTATTATTGTACGTAAAACAATCTCAAAAAAATGTTTATTACAATGAGTCAAACCTTTTAATGTGTCTGGCAAATTTGAAATTTTCTCAGACGGCTTTGGAGGATCCAATTGAAAAGTTGCATTTTCAGGTAACAAATTGAGCATGGGGCTACTGTCATGCCACAGTCTAGAGTGAGAATCATCTTCTGGGCTTTCCAATTCAACAAGTGGTTCGTCAGTATCGGGCAGATCATCATATGGTACTAACTCTGGTTCATACTAAAAGTTTTCGTTTAATTAATAACAAAATTTAATACTTTCTTATGTGTATTTTTATTTTTAATTTATGAAAATGCATTTAAAAAAAATGAACAACTTACAGATGGCTCGTTGAATGTGTTTACAAAGAAACTATTCAACTGACTGTTTCCTTGAATTCCTAATATATCTGTATTATTAAGTGGGACATCTTTATCATTGGGTGTAATTTGGGTTGGCTTCACTTTAAATTTGTACTCATTTGACGTTAAATCTTGAATTGGTTGACGCTTTATGCAATCTGCATCATCAACGCCTAAAGTTGCAGGTACTGTGTGTGAATCGGTTTTATGCAATTTGTTATTACTGTAATTGGAAAAGGGTGAAAGATTATCCTGATTTCTGGCAACCACGTCGCTGAACTTGGCTCGATTTTCGCCCCAGCAAACTGACGGTGGTGGCGGAAGTGGTGGAGAAACTGCTGCAGGGGGAGGCTTTGTTTCTTCTTTTTGTGAAGTGCTACCATTTGTAGTTGCAACTAGAAATTGATAATATTGATAATCAAGTAACCATGATATTATGTATAAATAATAAAAGATATGAAATCAACAGTATTACAATCAAGATTATTATACAAGATAAATTACACACCTTTCGATTGATTTTTCTCAGCGTTTCGCCGTTTCTGTGACGTTTTTTCTTTTCGCGGAGGATTTTGCTTTTGACGAGGTAGTTTGTGTGATGACTCGGCATTGAGTCGTGATAGATGCTGCTTACTTCCGGAACGCGTTGTACTTGTTTTCCATCTATTTGGATTATCTTGCTTTTCCTTATCGTAATCATCATCGTCACAATCTCCTTCGTAATTGTCCTTATAATCTAAAGATGGCACGGCAGGAATAATTTGTGGCTTGGATTTTTTTGTAGCAGGTTTTCTCTGTGCTTTTTCGTTTTTTTCACAATTATTTTCACAGTCCTGTAATTTAATTAGAATTTAAAATTTATACAAAAATTAAATGCACTGAATCGTAATTATATTTTAATCTCGTGCAGCTGAAAATGTCCACCTTTTTAATTTACCTCGACTGCAGAAAAAGAATTCATATTTAAACATTTTAAAACCTAAATGTCTCATTTAACGTGAGTTTTTAATCTTTGACATTTTGCCCGAAAAACAGCACACGTTAATAATAACCGTCTTCTATCTCCGATATTTACATATCAAACAATGTGTGTTTGTTTAAGTGCAGCAATTAAACGTTTGTTATCAAAATAGAAATACAAAAGCAGATGTTAATTTTAACGTGCAGTTACTTGTAGAACAAATTCCGAATTTTATTAAGTTTTATTCCTACTGAAAAATTTTTTCCGTGAACTAAAATTGCTAAAATTGGCAACCTATCAACGTGTATGATTACATAAAGAAAAGACTCGTATGCAATTAAAACTGCATGAAAAACCTTGGCCATCAACAGAGCAATACATCAAAAGAAAATCACGATCCCTTATCATCAAAATCTAAAACAAAAGTATAACCTTGTACGTATTGTTATCCTCTTGCAAGGAGCTCTCGGTTGTAGTGGACGAGGTTTCCTCCTCTGAATATTGTGTGAGTTTCTGACTAGCATTAACGTCGCACTTCCTGAACGCATTGTGATTGCCGTTGCCAGTGTTATTATTCCCATTGGATTGCTTACGTTTGCCACTTCCCTCGTTCTTGACACTTTCCTTGATTGGAGCACTCGCGAAAGTACTGCTCGTATCCACTTGGACTTCGTGGTCAACCGGCTTGACTGTCGGTTCTTCCTTCGCTTTGCCCTTCCTATTCGTCATAGGACTCGATTTGGTAGACGGCGAGCTCTTTCTCTCCGCTATTTGCATATCGGCGGCCGAGTGACTATCTGGCACAGTAGAAGTCGAATGATCCGCGGTCGCAGTAGTATCCTGCACGTTATGACGCTGTTTACCGCTCCGCTTCTTTGAACCACTGCCACTGTGATTACTGTCCTGTGCGAGTGAGTCCGCGACGGCGACACAGCGTTTGAGCGAAGGCGTATCCTTGGATTCAGTGTCCATTCGAAACCGGCGCTCCTCCTCCGCCGACCAGTCAGGTATCTTGATACCTTTGTGTGTCTCTTTCTCCTTGCTGCGCTTTACGCTCATAAGGTTCCAGTCGGGTAGACTGTCGTCCTTTTTACTGGACTTACCGACTGACATTTTGTTATTGTCGTCGACAAACTTTTCTTTACTATGATGATTGTGGTATTGATGATTATTGTGATGATTGCTGTTCGCTTGAAACGAGTTTTGCTGCATCGGGGATGAATGCGACAGAAGTCTCAGATCTAGCGGTGGCTGCGTTGGGTTACCTCGCGATATGCTTACCAGAGCCCCCCTTAAAATACGATCGGCCTCCAGGAAGGCAGCAGCTGTAAGATGAAAATTTGTATAAATTTCGGTCTCTTAACTTAATTAAAGTCGAATTTAGTAATAATGAATACCTAAAACACAAAGGAGCAGCAGGACGGTCAGTCCGGTAGCCGTCCACTGTAGCGCCGCCTCCCAAGTGGGTCGAGCGATCATTGTGGCACATGCCTCAAGACTCTGAGGCGGCAGGGTCGTGAGAAGGTTTAGCTGGACCATACCGTTCTTGAGACCAGGCTCGGTTCCGATCTCCGGGCCAAGGCTCGTTTGTATTAAAAGATTGCGCTCGATGCGCGACAACGTAAAGTCGGGCGTGAACGCAATCTCGATCTTACTACTGGCGTTAGGTTGGAGGATGAAAGGTAAGCAGTTAAGTACCTTGAAGCCGTAACCCTCGCAATACAGGCCATTTATGTAGAAGGCGAGCACTTGAATCGGCAGCTCTCCTGTATTTCGTGCCGTGAAAGAGCGCTTCACCGTCAGATTCGGCAACGGAGCCTTGCGAGACCGATCGACTAGAGTAAAGTCAATGGTAAGTGAATTTGATATATAATGTTGCATAAATATAGCATTTCATCGACTTACCCTCACAGTCTTTCAGATGCTTCTCTGTAAGCTCAAACAGCAAAGGTGTTGTGGAGCCTGGCTTGCGATTGCCAAATTTGAACTGTGCGTGAGCTCCACGTCCTACGAGGCGCACTACTTCTAAGATAGTCATGTTGTTTCTGAAAGATAAGATTTATTTTTCAATTAAAGCGGTCAAATCAACTCGAATTGAAAACTAGCTGATATAATTTACCTGATATACAAAAGTGCGGATGATGAAGCGGCTGATGTTGGTGAGTAAGAAAGTCGTATAGTTTTAGTTTTGTTAGGTTCAATGACTATTGGGAGAGAATGGGGCGCAGATCCAATGCCCCATTCTTGCTCGAATAAATCTTTTTCGTTTGAAGTGTCATCCAATTTAAATTCTCCGTGTACAGTCGACGGGCATTCTGAGCACGCGGGCTTGAATCTTCAAAAAGAATAAATCAAATTTTAATTCATTAAAACTCAATTAGTTTAAGAAATTGTTTGTTGAGATCGCAAGCTTACTTATTAGGTAAGGAATGAAACAGTCTCATTCCTTGAGGATAACTCCAGTCCATTACTAGGTGGACTAGTAGTATATTTAACGTTGGATTGTGTAATGTTATAGTTTTGTACGAAACTTTTCCGACTTGAGTTAGTGGAAAGGATACTAAAGTTTTGTTTTTCGCATTATGAGCTCCGGCTATTAAACTTGGCCAGTACGGCTTCATATTTACGGAAAATTTGTGTCCACGAACTTCGCTAGTGTCCAACTGCATTGTTATATTATCCCAAGAACCGCCACTGGTAGTGTTCAAATAGCGTGTGTAACGAGTATTTAAAAGATTCAAATCAGAATCACGTGTATGCGAAGGCAGGCTAAGAGTGTTTAACCATTGACTTCCAACTGAAATGTAGTTACAAGAATTATTTTTTCATGTCATTGATTCAAAAAGTGTATTGATAAATTCAATCATGAGGACTATACCGCTGCTATTTAGAGATAAACCAAGGTAACAATGCTGTTTACAAGTAATTGATGGATCTATCATAATAGAGCCAATGTGATTATCGCCTTTAGAAATAACGGGATATGACGTTTCTTCCAAAGGGATGTATTTTACTCGTTCATCTTTGTGCATTGGAGCTATAAAAGTAACTTCCATGGACCTAGCAAAAGTTGAGTGTACCTTTACTTGTTGCAAACAGATAGAGCCCTAAAAATAATTTTAATACTGAGAATCTGTCAAAAATCATACAAACAGAAGGTTAGTTTGACGTTTACTTACTGGAAAACAATCTGTGAATGTAAGTTTCTTCATAGATATTTTTCCATGCGCTACTCTCATATAAACGGGAACAGTTAACCTTTCATATGTTGTCTTAACAAAGACATCGCCAACTATTGTATCCTCCTCAACATAGGGAGTTTTGACTTTAATTTTAAAGATCGCTAAGTAACCTGGTTTTATGCTTTGCTGTAAATAAAAATAGAGTTGTCGTTAAAGTTTCTAAACAGTCAACAGGATTTAAAGCAAAATTTCATTTAAACTTACGTTTCCTGTAACGCTACAGGCCGTTATATTTCGCACGCCTTTATTAAATAAATCGGTGGGTCCACTTTGACAGCCCATTAACTCTAAAACAGCCCCGGGCATATTGACTCCCCAGCCATGTAACTCTATACTAACTGGATTTTGATTTTCGAGAGCGAATATCCCTTCATTTTCTGTACCGCTGCTTACGGTACCAAAATTCATTGTACCCTTATCGCTCTCCCTTTCTCCTGGTATTATTTTTCGCAATTTCCCATTATAGCTTAGTAGTGGAACTTCTGTAGTAGAAACGTTGGAGTGTATAAGTATTGATGACTCCAACTGCAAGTTCTCGTGCTTTCTATCATGCGTTAATGACAGCGTGAATATATTGTCCCTTTGACCAGATCTCAAAATCTTTGGGACAAAATTACTTATCTGAAAATTATTAATAGATTAATATGCAAGTTAATGAAGCAATTTATTCAAGTAGAACAATGAAATGTCTTACTGTAAAAAGTGGTGCAGCCTCTGAAGGTAATGAAACGTTGGTAATGGCTAAGGGCAGTTTAAACTTATTAACAACACTGAAATTTCGTGGTTGACTGGAATGCGGCGAGCAATAATGCGCAGCAGAAGTGTTCACTTCAAGACCTCCTTGTAAGACTTCTGCAACCCATGGTATTGCTAGTTTTTGACTAGAGCCGCCGGACCCAATACCCTTAATCATTAATTTTCCTTTGAAATGCTTTAAGTCCAGACCAGCTTTCCCTGTAAAAAAATGCGAAAATCTTAAGAAACTTCCAATTTTTTATTATGAAAAACTATGATTTCTTTTCACTTACAATCGTACACTAGTGTTCCTACTGCAATTGGAATTTCTGTATCTCCTGGTATCACAATAGGCTCAAAATTGATCTTCAGTGCTTTTGATGTTGGAGTACTGATGATATTCTGAAAATTATTCATCAAGATCATATTATTATAGCATTTTATGTTAGGTCCATAATATTATCAACCGAAAAATTCTTACTTGAACTTTGACAGGTTTCTTAGCAGAATTTTTTAAAGCTATTTGATAACGAATAGGTGGTTGATGAGATCCACCCATACCAAAGTTCACAACCCCAGAACTGCCGCCCCAATGAAGACCAGCTCCACTACTCACTTCAATCTCCACAGCCACAATTAGTACTTCGGCACTGTTGTTAACCCTGAATCTATATATTTTTAATGAATTAGTATGAGACATGTTTAGAGTTTTATCATTAATTTATTCAATCTATAATGGATACCTTACCTAATATATGCAGTGTGATTCTTTTCGGTATAAGCATTAAAGTGTAACCTTATTACAGGTTTTGTTTGGTAAGGAGGAATTTCCCATAGTTCACGAGGTCCTTCAACTTCTCCAGACGGCAATTCTAGTTGAAATTCCCTTCCACTACTGTATACTTCTACCACCTGTGCATGTAACAATTGGTATAAGAGATGCATTCTATTGTACAAGCACGATTTCCAATTAAAAAACTGCTATTACCTGCATAGGTTCTGAATGAGGATTATGCATGTATATTAACGGCGTAAATGATGCATTTATAGGTAGTTTCACACCTACTACAGGCCGCAGCCGATAAGGACTACTTATGCTTACACCTTTCACCTGTAATACATTTATTTTAGGAAGGACAATATCATTAATAATACATATTTACATTATAAAGTTGATAAATTTTTTTGCTTACTTGATATTTTAATGTTCCATCTGATGTGTGTATGAAAAGGTAACTGTCAATTTCTCCCTCTTCTCTGCCTAAAAATACAACATTAAAAGTTGTGTTTCCCAGTGGAGGAATCACCTGCAAAATTTTGAAATACATCAGTGCTTAATTTTACAAACATGTATAATTATAATTTCATGAAGAGAAGTTGAAGCCTACCTTATCTTGAAAAAAGGATGAGTGAAAATGCTGTGTGTTTCCAGAAATGGATGCGAGATGAATCGTCCGATTGTCATCTCTGTTAAACAATGTTACAGTTTCTTGGTGGGGTACACCAAGTTGTCTGTTGAAAATTATATTATCAATGTATTTTTGTACCAATGTTCAAATGAACTGGGTCATCAAATTATGTCTTCAAACAAATGAACAAATAATACCTTTCTTTAAAATCCAAAATATTTGGCTCAAACTCAATGTGGGAAAGAGAATCTTGTACATTTTCCTCTGATATGGAATCCCTTTAAAAGTTTTAGAGATAGATATTCAACATGCTTTTAGAAACCTGTTCATGTTTATTCATGAATAGTAACATCTGCGTAAGATTGAAAATAGGAAAGGTAACAAGAAAAAGCAGTTTGCAGCAACTGGTAAATACATCAGTTAGCACATTATTAGTAAGGCAACAATCCAGTATTTCGAACTGAAATAGTAATTGACCACAAATTTTTTTTGATATTAGTGTGTTAAATTCCAAGAAGTAACTAAGATATGTAGCTTAAATACTTTTGCAGCGTTAGAAAAATCTTGCTATCAGGAATATGGATGAATCGGTTGGCAACCTTGAAACTGACGCTGCAAAAACATTTACAATCCACGCTTTAATTGTCACTGTAATTACCATCGTTATCTACTATTTAAACTGCACCAAAGTTAACAAGTGTGAAAAAATTTGTATGATTTGAAAGTCATGTAAGGTGAAGCAGTTGTAGAAATAGAAAATTGAAAAAAAATCTTCCTAATACCTTTCCTATTCTCACTCACCGTTATCGGTACGAGTATTATGCTTACCCAGCCGCATGCACTGAATTAGCAAAGCCCTGTAAGAAAAGGAAAAAATTAATCATGAGTATAAGAGCAAAGTAACGTTGTATCCGCAGTTCATAAGAGGATAGACTGGAGGGCTCACCTTGTGCATCGAAATGGGTATGCTGTCCAGAAGATACTGTACGTCGCTGTCATCCTGGACGAATGCTGAAAGCACAAGAACAACAACGTTCATCGACATGACTCTTTAATTCATCAGAAGAACATGAAGCGCAGAGGCTGTATGCTCTCTCTCTCTCCGAGCTGCTCCATCAACAGTCGCAGTAGCACTGAGTCAGTGCTCGAGCGCAGGGACAACAAAACAAAGGACTAATTGGCAAGAGTACCAGGCGACAAGCGATCGATTATCTATTTTAACAGCTCGAAAAAATCGAAACCAATCGATTTTCAGGCTGGAAAGCATGCGGTGACCTTCAGGTGCAGGCTCGCTAGCTCGGCTAGACAGGGGGAACATAGGTAATCAGCTGGAGGGTCTCTCTCGGGAGAAAAATCGTTAGAACCAGTCAAAAGAGAGCTCGGATTCGCGCGCTCACACGCGTGTCCGTCGTCGATAAGTAATTATTGCGGCGGCAGCGAGGTCCTTCTATATACAATCGCTACTGCACGAGAGCCAGCAGCCAGCGACATGAAAACATACTTAGCTCCGCATGCAGCGCAGCCAGGGAGGGAGAGAGCAGAGCATAGCAGCTTAAAAAGTGGCAACTCACCATTGTTGTGGCCGTGCAAAGACGGCTGTATCTGCGTTACCGCGGCCAGGAGCGTCAATAGAAATAAGCAGCGGCATACTCGCGTCTCGATCATAATAAGCTGATGATGACGATGCCCAACGTTGACTGCGGCGGCTGCAGCAGGTCAACAGAGCCAGCAGCAGCGTCGTCCCTGCGTGTTGTTTTTTCCTGCACACCGCTGCTGCAGCTGCGAGAGGAGCAGAACTCGGCGCGATATCCGCGCTCGCGCCAGAGTAGCGCCAGTGTCTACACGCACTTTTTATCTCTCGCTTTCTCTCTTTCTCTTTCTCTTTCTCTTTCTCTCTCGGTGGATATATAAGTACGACAGTATACCTATATATCGTCCGTCGTCGAGTTGTTGTCGAGCGCGGTGTAGGTATTATAGGTGCGTAGCGCGCGCGCCAGCATCAGGCCGAGAGTATAACTTGCTCTACTGCTGCGCGGGGGCCTTTGTTTTTATTCTGGCCTTAGCTGAAACGACGAAAAGCCATGTTTGACCATGGTCTTGCGGACTATCGAAATTTTCACGATATCGATTATGCTCTCTCTTGAAGTGTGAGTGATACCTACTGGCTACTACTTGCTGCTTATATCAGAGTTGTAGAGAGGTATCTATAGGTATATTTAACCTATATAGTTGTGTGATGATGACATGCGCGAGAGATCGAACAGCTGATCCGATTGGTCGGACGTTGCGCGAGACGAGAAAGCCCGCGCTCGATGAGATTCGGCTCTGGAGATAAGAGGTCGACTTATACGCTTATATACCTATACTTATAATGTGATGTTTTTCTTGTATTTTTTTTCCTCTTTAAATCGTGCTTATCAGCTATAAGGAGTATTTAAGCTTAGATTATTAGCCTGTCTGCTACGTAGCATCATAATGCAATGTCGCGATACTTGCTGTCAGTTAGATTTTGTTTATAATAATTAAGAGAAAATCTGTAACAAAATAAAAATTTAAAAACATATGTGCAATGACGAAGAATTGATTTATTCAAAACTAATGTCGGTATGAACTTAATTAGAATGAGAAATTTCTGAATTAAAACGTATTACGCGATTTATTAATCGTAAATCATTCAGAAAATTCTCGTTACTTAAGAAACGACAACGATAACGAGCCGATAAACATGACCCAGTTGTAGAATTATATTATACTTATAACATCGAGTTTTAAAAATTCATGAGATCCGATGATATAATTATATATTGATCCGAAAAAAGTCATAGAATTTATACAATCAAATCTTAACAATTATGAAAAAAATTCATATAAAATGTACATAAAAACACGCACAGTACAAGTATTTTACTACATATGTTACCTAAAGCGCAAATAACTTTTAAATTTCTACCTATTATATAAGTAGATGACTCATAGAAGTTTAAAAGTTATTGCACTTAGTTTATGATTCAATTAAATGTTTTAATGTTAAAAAATATCACGAGCTTATCGCAATGATACGTTTTCTCCGTTATTATTATTCATGCGTAAAATTTTTAATACATAATTATCATACGATTTTTATTTTTGGGATCGATCGTATCATAGAAAGTTCTAATTATAGTAAGACGGAAATCGAGTGGAGCTGTATATACAACGGGTTAATGTATACACAATGTAAGAATTAGCAGATCCGGCCATCGCAATCTGTCAGAACTTCAGTCGTACAAAAATGCTATTTCTACACTATAATTAAGAGATTGGCATTCCTATTATGAGTCAGTTCCGGTGTCTTCCCTACTGCGGACTATTTCTAAGTATTAAATTTAGTACATTCGACTAATTAGTACGTGATTGGTATTTTGTTTGAAAAAGCTCAGTAATCAACGAACATTCTTCTACATTTTTCAATAAAATAATATTTTGTTTATTGCGAGATTGCAAAATAAGTAATATGTAAAGTAAAAAACTGCATAAAAAAATGTGATAATTAGCTCTGGTCAGTTAAAAAAAAAAAAATTATTTATATACATTATGATCTATGTATTATATTAATGTAAAATTAACTCTGTGATGAATATTATAGATCAGACTACAGGACTACAGGAGTATACACAATAGAAAAATGCCGATCCAGTCCAAACGAGCGGACTTCAGCTTGGACTTCAGGCCATATTTGGACTAGAAATCAAACGACAGCTGCATACACAGTCATGTATTAAGTATATCTATATATAATATTGACTGCTACAAATATCTATACCAAAATCAGCTTTTAAACTATATACCTGCAAAAAAAAAAATAGGTTCATACGATTGCGATTATTTTTTTCCTCCGTTTTGGATTATCGGTTCCAAGTTTCAAGGTGTCTCCAATTAATATATTATTATGATTTCGATTCGAAGAAAAGAGACCGGAAGTCTCGGCAGTTCCCGCGCAGTCGCATTGCCAACTTCAGAGAGCCAAGCAAATATACGCGCGTTTCTAACTCGTGTATACAAGTATACATATATACTTGCAGTGCGTTGTGCCCATCTAGTTTTGCAGATGAGAGACAACATATAGGTATACTTAGTCCACACGCTATACTAACGTCCGTTGTTCCTGTCTTGCGGCTGGCGCGCACTTCGCTCTTTCTCCTCTTCTTGTCTCTCCGCGCGTTGCCGCTGAGCCAGATCGTAGTCGTCCTCGTCTCCTTAACCCGCACCAAAGGTAAGTCTTTTAAGCCGCTACGGTTTAGAATTTGCATTTTCTGCTGGCGTTTAAAACGAATCCCCTATGAGCCCTCAAAAACACTCGGCTTCTTTTTTTTTCTTTGTCGCGCTTTTGCTTACTCGTCGCGGACTCCATGTGCACGCCGCATCTTGGGAACCGGGAACGGACGGCTCTATACGACCGACCGGGTGTTTGGCAGTTTGAGCCACGAGTTGAGAACTACGACGCGAATGAATTGGAGTCGAGCTTGTGCACTTTGCAGGAGTTTTTCCTTTTTCTTTGCGCTCATTTTTCGCTCTAAATTACAGCTCGTGTCTTTGCTGGTAATATAACCTCGTCTACACCCGCGCGCGGCGAAAATGGCGAGGGTGATCTGATCTCACGCGCGGTTGCCATGGGCTGCTGTCGATACACGAATCTGCGACGCATTTCCTTGAAATCGGCCCTTGCATAGAACGTAGCACTGTAGCAGCGTCTCGTTGATGCTTCGTACCCGGTACGCGGTAGCGTAGTGTCCCTCGTGACTGTCGGAGCCTTTGTTTTACACGTCTTATTGCGGTATTTTATTTAATTATCGATCGGCCTAGTTGTTCATGTGTTTTATTTTTACCTAAGGCGTCTAGTCTCGCTCTTCCTTGAAATTGTTGATTGATGTACGCGTTTGGTCAAGGTCCGCCCTTGAAAATTCAAATTTTGACCAAGCACATGTTCAGCTGATTTTGACTTTCTATGTCTAATTTTCAGTTTTTTTGATACAAAATGGCTGTGGATCCTGAACGTGCCAGTGCCAGTGATTTGGATTCCATGGAGGATGAAGACGATACCACCAGAAAAGCCCCCAAAGTGTACACTCAAGCAAACCTCCTGGCAGCTTTACAAGAACGATTGAACGAGTTCAATATTGATGTATGCGGAAATACTCTTTCTCTTGTAATTTCAATGTTTTTAATAATTATTGAACAATGCTAATGGCAATATTCATTTTAGCAACTGCCTGCCCCAGTAAAACGAAGGATCAAAGCATTAAAGCAGCTTCAGCTGAAAACGACACACATCGAAGCCAAGTTTTATGAAGAGGTGCATGCTCTTGAATGCCGGTACTATCAGCTCTGCGCGACTCATTATGAACAGAGGAGTAACATTATCTCTGGTGTCTATGAACCAACAGATGAGGAATGTGTCTGGGAAAGCGAAGAGGAAGAGGAAATCAGTAGCGATTTAAAATCTAAAGTTCAGATCATTGAAGTTAAAGATGAAGCAGAGATCAAGAAAGACAAAAATGGGTATGTATACTTTTTATTGTGCATGTAATGTTTTTATTATGATAAATTGACTTGCTGTTATCTTAACAATTATTTTCCATAGATAATTGATTCTTTTAATCATTAATGTAAGTTAATTTTTTACAGTGCTGATGAAGATGTCAGAGGCATTCCAGATTTCTGGTTAACAATATTCAAAAATGTTGGCATGTTGGCTGAAATGATGCAGGAACATGATGAACCAATTTTGAAGCACCTGTATGACATCAAAGTTCTGTTCTTAGAGAAAGATCCTATGGTGCGTTTTACAGTTAAAATATGTATTACATTTTACTGTTTATCTATATTTTAACATTATATATGTTTATTTTCAGGGTTTTGTATTAGAATTCCACTTTTCTCCAAATGATTACTTTTCTAATTCAGTTTTGACAAAGGAGTATCACATGAAATGTGTACCAGAAAAAGATGATCCTTTCAGTTTTGAAGGGCCAGAAATTTACAAATGCAAAGTAAATAAAACAAGAGAGTTACAAACAAAATTATTGTTTAAAATGTACTAAAATGGTTTATTGAAATATTTTTTAGGGATGTATTATTGACTGGAAGAAAGGAAAAAACGTCACTGTCAAAACGATTAAAAAGAGTCAGAAACACAAATCTCGAGGTTCCAAGCGTACTGTGACCAAGACTGTTCAGAATGATTCATTCTTTAATTTCTTTTCTCCACCAATTGGTAAGATAAAAGAGGTCATTCATAATATAATTTCGAATTGTAAAAATTTCATTTAACATCTTACTGACTTATTTTCTAATTAATTTGCAGTGCCCGATGATGCGGATGCAGAAGTTGATGATGAAACCCAAGTCTTGCTAACATCTGATTTTGAAATTGGCCATTACATCAGAGAGAGAATAGTCCCCAGAGCTGTCCTATACTTCACAGGTAAAAATAGAATTTAAGAAATAAAATACAAGTTGTTATAGATCGATTGGGGAAAAAAAAATTAAACTGTACAATTTATTTTTGCAGGTGAAGGTTTGGAAGATGAGGACGAGGAATATGAAGATGACGACGGAGATGATGATGATGATGAAGATGAGGATGATGATGATGAAGATGAAGAAGATGACTCTCATTCAGGTGGGAAATTGCAAGAAGATGGTTCTCAACCTGCTGAATGTAAACAGCAGTAACCATTTATTCGTATAAAAAAATAATTGATACTACTGGAGCGAAACTATTTTAAAAACAAGACATAAAAACTACTGGCTAATAACTGCCTAGATATCCTGCATCCGTGTCTTTGATTCATCGCTCTTTGTAAAATCAGTCTTTACTAATCATATCATGTCTCCTATTCCAGATGAAAACTAGATCAAAGGCAATAGCAACGAGAGAAATTTGGTAAAGAACATCTTGTCATCTTCAACAATTAATTGCTTCATCTTGTACTATTATTACGTTTCTATACACACAGGAAATGTTTTTTCCAAAGAGATGATACATTAATAGGTATAACAAATTTTTGGTACTGTTAAAGACATTTTAATACAAAATTTACAAAAACAAATTTGGCTGTTAGAAGGCAAAATTGTATGTACTCGCTACATTTTTCTACAATAAAGGCAGATGTGTTTTTATTTTTTTCAATCTTGAATAAGTTTTATTCTAATCTATATTATAATAGTTATTTAAATTTTTTTTTAATTTGAAACGTTTTAAAAAAACCTTATATGTAATCAATTCTTTTCTACAATAAATGCAAAAAGGTTTTTATTTTTTTCAACTTTGTTGTTTATTTGGACTGAAATAATGTATTACCTAATAATGACCAATTAATGACCAACAGTGATTATCTTTTTAAAAATATATACGTGATAAATTTGAAGTAAAAAACGTAAAAAACCTGCATACGAGTTTTTTACCTATATATATATGTGTATAAGTCGTATGTTGCCTTGCGGCTAATGGTTGCCATGTGATGTGATCACGTGTTGCGCATGTGTGGGTGTGAATGTAGGCAAAAACAACATGCAACGTAATGACTTAGTAGCTTGGAAGCGATCCACACAAGAGCAGGGCGATACACGGCGTGTGTGTGAAGTCGAGCCAAGATTTGATAATACTTCAAATGTATAATATTAATGACAATGCGAGATAACAAACGCGGTTTTGTAAGATAGTGGTCTTAGTTTTCTTCACGAGCTACTGCAGAGTGCGTGTCAAGTATGTCGGAGTCCACGCAAAGTCAACTGAAACAATTTTACAACTGCCAAATTTTGAGGCACGGAAAGATAATCGTTGAAGATTTATGGGTGAGAGATGGGAAAATTATCGATCCAGAAAAAATATTTTATGACGAAAAAATTGAGCCTACTGTTAAAGTAAATTGCAATGGAGCTATTATCTCCCCGGGTTTTATTGACGTGCAAATCAATGGTTAGTTAAAAATTTTAGTGCAATCAATATCGCTTTTCTCTCATGCAGTTCCTACTTTAATGCAAATATATTTTTTTATCAGGTGGTTTTGGCATTGATTTTTCATACAATATCAATAATGTAGAAGAAGGAATAAATACAGTAGCCAAAGAATTACTTGCTTCTGGAGTCACATCGTTTTGTCCAACTTTAGTAACTTCACCAAAAGAAACTTACCACCAAGTTCTTCCAAAGATTAAAAAAAGGAATGGGGGGAAACATGGAGCCACTATTTTGGGTGTTCATGTTGAAGGACCTTTTATAAGCCCATTAAAAAAAGGAGCTCATCCTGAACATTGTATCAGAAAATTTGAAAATGTAAGTTTTTTAATCTATACTTACTATTTTATAGATAATTTGGGTATTTTTTAATTTTTTAACTTTTTTCATTATTTTTAACAGGGTTTTCAATCTCTTCTTGATATGTATGGTAGTCTTGAGAATATTTGCTATGTTACATTAGCTCCAGAAATAGAAAACTCGATGGAAGTTATTAGAGAATTACGAAAAAATAATATCAAAATTTCTGTTGGTATGTATATTCTTTTAGTAATTTATGACAGTAGATTCCCATGATCATGATTATGTATTTTTTCCAGGACATTCTGTATGTGACTTGAAACAAGGAGAAGAAGCAGTTAAAAATGGAGCAACATTCATCACTCATTTATTCAATGCCATGCTTCCGGTACGTTGAGTCATCTTTGTTTAATAGAAATGATGATTTTATATCATGAATAATTAAATTGATTCAATATTGATTTTATGTTTGTATACATCTAGTTCCATCATCGTGATCCAGGTCTAGTGGGATTACTGGCATCTGATCAAATACCGCTGGACACAAGTGTACATTTTGGAATAATAGCTGACGGAGTTCATACTCATCCAGCAGCTCTAAGAATTGCATATCGCATTCACCCAAAAGGTGTGTAAAGTGTCTATTTGTTACATTTAAATTTGTTTTTATAAGGTATTTATTGAAACTTTTCCCTAAAATAGGCCTTGTACTTGTTACTGATGCCATTTCCGCTCTTGGTCTTCAAGAAGGAATTCATCAGTTGGGTCAATTCAATATTGAAGTAAGAAGTAGTAAGGCTTACATTGCAGGCACACATACACTGTGTGGTAGTATAGCTGATATGTCAGAATGTGTAAGATTTTTCCAAAAAGCTACAGGTAAATTATACACATATTTTTAACAATTTTTAAAATCTATTTTCATATAGACAAACTATAGTTAAATGTGTTTTATGCATTTTAGTTTATAAATATTATAAATTATTTGAAATCTTTCTAGTCTAAATTGTTTATGTTTCATTTATAAAAGCTTGATAAACTCTTAAGTTGTTAAGAGGGGATTATCTTTATCTATAAGTTTAATACTAGTCTTTGTTTTATGTACATATAGTTTTTTTCACTGAACAAAGAAGATTCTGATTTATGAAATGATCACACTTGTTTGCCTTATCTTGACAGTCTTATAAAATGAAATAAAATTGTTGCTTTTAATTTCAGGTTGTTCAATAGTTGAAGCTTTAGAAGCTGCAACTTTGCATCCAGCAAAAGCACTGGAAATAGAAACGGTGAAGGGAGTTTTGAATTTTGGAGCAGATGCCGACTTTGTGTTACTCGATAAGAATTTACACGTGTTATCTACGTGGATCGCTGGCGACTGCGTGTACCAAAATTCTAAAAATGCTCAAAAAAACAGTTCTTAATTAACGTTTAATAATTATAACCAGATTTTATATTTTTTTAATCATAGCTTTGGAAAAAGCTAAAAACAAATCAAAGGGGCTGTGAAATTCTTGATGGCCAAATATCTATCACGTACATACATACCAATACTGCCTTAACGATATTATTAATGCGTCGTATTTATGTGCATTTATAACAAATTAACTAAGTATATGTATGATTCATGTTTTTACGCTCAGGTGCAATATTAACAATTCGTTACGTACTAATCAACGTGACAGTTTTGTTCGCACAACTTGCGTTGATTAATGTTTTTAACAAGATATATTTTATACAAATGTGTTTATGTATTTGTTGTCTAAACACTATATACATATCTATAAATTTTAATAAATTGACAAATTGCAATTTTGGTAAAAATATTGTTTTATTAATGCAATACAAAATAAGAGAGGTGCATCTTACAAAAAGTGATCTTAAATGTTAGAATACTTTACAAAAAAAAAGTAAATCTTATTATTTTGATAACAAGCAAAGTATAAAAGTTTCTAAATTTTTAAATGAACAAGGATGTATTTTAAGAGCTGTATTGATATACCAAGAGTATAAGCAAGAATGAACATGATATTTTTAGCATCACTAGAAAGCTCTTAGATCTATGTTGGACTGCCTTTTAGGAACATTCAGCCATGTGTAAGCTGGCAATATACTTCTGATCATTGAAAGCTGTTTTCAATTAATCAACGTAACAAACAATTCGATAAAATTAACAATATAAATATATATCGCAGTCTAAATAACACAGTTTGCTTAGTTGAAAAAATAAAATGTAAAATACAATTCAATTATTAAATTCAAAACTTAAGCATTATTAAATAATTTTAGTAGACTGCATCTTTTAAATTGCAAATGTAAGGTGAGTGCCTTATACCAAAAGTGTGAGCTGGAGGAACATCCAAAACCACCTGAAAAAGACAATTCATATCTATATGAGAAATAAAAATCATTATTTCAAAATGAATAAAAATCATTAATTCAAAAATTGAAAATTTAACGGAAAATCTGTAATATTTTAATACAAATATCTAATTTAAAGTGTTTACAAATTTGGAAAAGCTCACTTTTTCGGGACAGTGCGCGCCAGGTCCAGGAATCTGCGAGTGATCGTTCGGTGTCTGGTAGCGCGCGCTGATGCTGTAGGCAGGACTCTTTGATCGCACGGCATCCGATTTTATGGACTCGTAGGAACCGGGTCCCGGAACCAGGACTCGATCGTCCGTAAAAACTTTCTGCCTTCCAGAAATTGAGAAGGCGGGAGCTGTTTTGATGTTACTTTCCTTCGTTCCACCAAGAGATGAAGGTATGTTGTAAACATTGGGAGCTAAATAATAATGATTACACTCGGTAAATAATAATAATTGTGACATCATTATCGTTAATAGTTTTTAAATTGAAAAATTCAAATTCACTCGATTTCCATACATAGGGTATTGAAATTGTCAATAAGACAAAATGAGGAAGGCAAATGAATTATAATTTTTTCTTGTTTAAATAAAATTTGTAATCTAATTTGTTCACCCCGAATACCTTTCTAATCATATTTTGTATTATTTAAATGTTATAATTATTGTTTTATATGTTAATTTTTGTTTGAAAACAGAATCAGTTTTTAGTCATTATTTTAGCGCCATGTTTATTTTTTAAATATGTATTGAGCAATGTATTATATTTTGTAGTTATAATATTATATAATATACTCATTATATAATTGCGTTATTTATCATAAAAACATTATCCATAGTTACATTTACAGTTAATAGTGCCACTGATTACCACATTATGCTATAGAACATATACATATAAGGTTTATTTCATGCGTTGCAATATAAATTAGAAGTGCAAAGATACGTGAGAAATATATTATAAAGCGTATAAATAAGTATTATATGTATAAGAGTGATAATGTTGAAATGGAATTTTCGTTTTTACCGGGAATATTTTCAGTGTCTGTCATGGATGTTTTTAAACCGAATGAATAGCTATATGCTGTTTGCAAGACTGACATAGCTTTTTCTGGACAGTACTGTCCTGGGCCTTGAGAAGATAAATTTTTTTAAATTTTGATTTATTAATGCCACTATTTTTAATTTTGCTATAACGCGTACGCCTATACTCGATTTAACAAACCTGGAATAGTATTTCTGTCGAGGGACTCAACTTTGAGTCCGAAGCTATATTGTGGTGTATTATCTAATTTCACATTTTCTGGGCTGTACGCTCCAGGTGCTATATTATATCATGTATAAACAAATATTATAATAATCAATCGATAAATTGATATTTATCAAAGAATTCATACCTGGAACATCATTCGGTTTCTCTGGATGATGCTTGCCACTTATACTGTAACTTGGACCTTTATCTAATCTTACTTTTTCTGGACTATACGTTCCGGGTGCTAGAAATACCATGTAATTGGTATTATATCATTTACACAATATAAATTCAATTCGATCAATTTTTACCTGGAACATTGTCAGTTTTATCGAGGGACGTTCGGCGGCCAAAGCTGTATTGCGGAGAATGATCAATATTAGCCTTCTCTGGACAATATGTTCCTGGGGCTAAAAGAGTTATTCAAAATTTATCTACTGCCGTGTAATATGTTACTCTATTTTTAATAAATATGTAAAATTTATGCGCACCTGGAATATCATTCGGCTTCTCAGCTTGCGCTTTTATTCCAAAAGTATATTGGGGTGATTTGACAAGTTTAATTTTTTCTGGGCTATATGTTCCAGGAGCTAAAAATAACATTGATGATGTATATTGTTTTATCGAAAGTAAAAAAAGGTATGCAAATAACTAAAATCTTAATTAGTCTGGTAAAATTTTTGTAAAGTATATGGTCATTTTTCAACATGTGTTATTTTTTCGTTATGTTTTAGTTATCAAGAAGCATTAATTCAAGTTACAAGTATTCTGATTATATTTGCATTAGTGCGATTTTAAGAATTAATAATTTTATAATACTTGTGTACTATATAGTTATGTTTTAAATATTGGCAGAATAAAAATTTTCCCAGTTCTCACATTTATAAGAATTATTCAATACAGCTTGTTAATAATGGGTCAGTATAAACACCTTTACCTGGAAAATTGTTAATCTTATGCAGAGGTTTTCTGTTACCGAAGCTATAATAGGGTATGTGTTCCAGATTTTTAACCCTCTCAGGGTAATAATGACCAGGGCCTAGTATAAGTTAATCAGGCGTCATTATTAAGTTGTTGGAGAAGAACATTATTTTTGCCCACTAGATTGTCTAGTCCCACCGCTACACCACTAAAATTTGTTTGTTTTCACATATTTCTTTATAGTTTATACCTGGATTGTCATTCGGTTTTTCGGATGGAGCTTTTCCCGATATACTGAATTGAGGTCCTTTGTCTAAATTTACTTTTTCGGGGCTGTAAGTTCCTGGTGCTAAATTTTGATTTAAAAAATGATTTGATTAAACGAGCATTTTCATGAATATATCACTACTACAGTTTCTCAAAAAAGATAACAGCTACAACATATAAAGCAAGTACAAAAACCAATACTATTACCATAATCAATAAAGTGCTTACTATAATAATATGTGTTTATTTCAAAATTTAAAATAATTGATATTATATTGTACTCACTTTGCCAAAGATTTTAACTTTGAAGCTTTATCATGTAATCAACCATTGTTTAGTTTAATTTCTTTATAAAAATTTAATTTATGATTTATTACAATGGTGTACAAACCTGGTGAATCATTTGGTTTTTCAGACTGATGTTTACCACTAATACTATACTGCGGACCCTTATCAAGATTTACTTTTTCTGGACAATATGCATCAGGAGCTATTTAAAAAAATTTATTTCGTTTTTAAATATAATATAAAAACTCTTACTTTATCAAAAATGTTGAATGCATAATTTACCTGGTGTATCACTGGGTTTTTCATAACGAGCTCTACCACTCAAAGTATATTCAGGTCCTTTATGAAGATTTACTTTTTCTGGGGCATAGCTACCAGGTGCTAAATAACGATTTTTTTAAATTAGTTAATTAAATTCTCATTCTCATGCTATTTTAAAATATGATGCACCACAAGTACCTGGATTAGTATTTGGTTTTTCGGGAGATGCTTTACCACTAAGACTATATTGAGGTCCTTTGTTAAGATTTACCTTCTCTGGACTATAAACTCCAGGTGCTAAAATTATATTATCTTACGCTGTATATACATCGCAATAGTACACAAAGTATAAATCAAAATAAATTATTGGAGTTTGCTAACTTTTAAAAATTAAAGGGAGTCTAAACAATTTAACAATATAATTTTGTTCTTTTTTATTATGAAAAATTAGATTTTTTCTATATGATGAATAGAAGTTTATTCTAAGGGATGAAAAATGGCTTTAGATGACTTTTAGATTACACAAACATTAAAAGTAATTAGAAACATTGAAACCCCACACTTAGGTTATATACTCGATATCTATATAAATATCTGATATTGAATTATTCGCATACAAAAAGATTAGTTATATAAGCGTAGACGCACTTTATTGATTTCTCAATAAAGGCTTATTACCTGGAGTATCACTAGGTTTATCTGTTGAATGTTTCACGCCAAAACTATATTGAGGAGTGTGATTTAGATTTACTTTTTCTGGACAATATGATCCTGGGGCTATAATGGTTGTAATTTTTAATTATAACAAAAGTAATATTATAGAATGGAAATATTGAGATATTATTGTAAGTAAATGTTAGTTACCTGGAACGTCATTAGGTTTTTCTGATGGACCTTTACCACTTAAACTGTACTGTGGACCTTTATCAAGGTTTACTTTTTCAGGACAGTATGCACCAGGAGCTAAAATAATGAATTATTTTCACTAATATTTAATTATATGATCTTAATTATGTTATTTTTGCTGTCAAAAACTACTTAAGAAAAATACAGTTGAGTATTACCTGGCGTATCACTTGGCTTATCATGAGAAATTTTTAATCCAAAAGTATATTCTGGAGACTTATTCAAATTGCACTTCTCAGGACAGTATGCACCAGGGGCTAAAAGCAATGTTTGAAATTTCACATTCACAATAAAAAAGGCGTAAAAAGAGTGCAATTTTATTTTTATTCAAGTATAGTACCTGGCAGGTCATTTGGTTTTTCAGCAAGTCCCTTACCGCTGATGCTAAATTGAGGACCTTTGTCTAAATTTACTTTTTCCGGGCAATATGCACCGGGAGCTGAAATGATGACAGAAATGTAAATGCCATTTAGTTACAAATTTAACAGCTGTTATAAACAATAGATAAGAAATAATCAAACAACTTTTACCTGGCGTATCACTCACTCGGTCGAACGATGGTCGTCGTCCAAAACTATATTGTGGACCTTTGTCGTGTAACTCTGGTGAATAAGTTCCTGGAGCTGAAAAATTTAATTTTATTGAAAAGAGGACTAATTTCTTTGCTCTGTATCGTAAATGTCATTAAAAATATTTATTCGTACCAGGTTTGTCATCCGGTTTGTCGACATGATGTTTGCCGCTTATGCTGTATTGGGGACCTTTATCTAGATTAACTTTTTCCGGGGAATATGTTCCGGGAGCTGAAATTTAACGGTACATTATATATGTATAATTAATACATATGCACTAATATTTAGTTAAAAGAATAATTATGAATTGTAACCTGGAGTGTCGCTCAATCTTTCTACAGATGTACGTCGTCCAAAACTATACTGAGGACTGTGATCCAAAGAGCACTTCTCGGGTGAGTAAGTACCTGGAGCTAAAAATTTTACATGTTAATATTATTTTCTTATAAACTATGTTTTTGACTAAATGTATAAAAATCATACCAGGTCTGTCGTCAGTTTTGTCAACATAATTTTTGCCACTTATACTGTATTGTGGACCTTTATCTAAATTGACTTTTTCTGGGCAGTATGTTCCCGGGGCTGTAATAACGATAAATAAATTGTAAATTTACCTGCGAATTCAATACTATTTCAAAATAAGATACATATTAATATTTTTACCAGGCGTATCGCTTAATCTATCAACAGATGTTCTACGGCCGAAGCTGTATTGTGGACTCTTGTCATGTACGAATTTTTCAGGTGAATACGTTCCAGGGGCTGCAAATTTTTATTTTAATTGAAAATACATTATAATATACGGAGTATAGTTGAGTAATTAATGAAAATAAGTAAGTATTTCTACCAGGTTTGTCATCAGGCTTTTCTACATAATTTTTGCCACTCAAGCTAAATTGTGGACCCTTGTCAAGATTTACTTTTTCAGGACAGTAAGTTCCAGGGGCTATAATAATAAAAGGATTGTATTTAATGTTTTATCTATACAGTTTTCACAATGGATATCAAACTAAAGGATTTTGTTTACCTGGTGTGTCGCTTGGTTTTTCGATAGTTGTTCGATGTCCAAAGCTGTATTGGGGTGAGTTATCGAGTCGAACTTTTTCTGGGCAGTAAGAACCAGGTGCTACGTATTTTGAAAAAGAAATTTTTGAGACAACTTCTTTAGAGAGTATTATTTATTTTAATAAATAGCGATCAAGTTAAATAATTAGTTAAATAAATTGAGAGCGCCACAAGCAGTTCTAATAAGCTATACCTATACGAGCTACAATAAAATCTATATTTTTTAAGCATAATTCATGCATGCAGTGATTTCATTATAGCCGCTATAAATACGCACAAATGCATTAGTTATACAAAAAGCTTTTCAATTAATTGCCGTCTATTAATATATATAAACACGAGTGTCACATGCCTCATAACATATACATCTCTATAAAGAACAAAATTAATACCTAATATACGTTTTTTAATCATAGATGATAATTTACTTGTTTACTTTCTATAGGTAAAGTATATTATGTTTCGCATTGAAATTTTTTAGTCTGAAATATACAACATATATATTAACAAAATTGTACATCCCTTTACGATAAATTCACTACTCTTTTAGTAATTGACCTCGTAATTTAGTTGACTTTATTTCCCCAACTTTGTTTACGTTGCGTTCTGCGATTGGTTATATTGTTAATTATATTCATAATTAGCTTTTTTATTGCATTGTTATAGTCTTCTTTTCTCTGTGCCAAGCTGATTTTATATGCTTAATTAGGCCTATGCAGAAGACGGTTAATTTATTCTGAAAAACCATGAAGTATATCATGTGCTGCAGTCGCAGTGTAATTACCAGGGATTTCGCTTGGTTTATCCACTACGTGTTTCATTCCAAAAGAAAATTCAGGGCCGGAATGATCGAGTTTTACTATTTCGGCATTATAATCTCCCGGTGCTAAAGATTACCGTGAAAAATTAGAGATTAACATATAAAAGTATTAAAATAAACATCAGTTAAATTTTCATCCCCCCATTATATAAAATTGATAAAAATTGATTCTGTTTTCAGTGCTAAGTATGAATAAAATGTATAATATTGTATGAGACGAAAATATTGAAAATATTATTCGTAAAAAAATTTAATTAAGTAAAAAATTGTTAATTTTAAAGTGAAAATAATTAAAGGTGTGATTTAGTAAACAAAACTTACCAGGTGTATGATTAACTTTTTCTATTTGCGTTTTGATGCCAAAGGAGAATTTGGGTGAGTTGTCGGAAATAATTTTTTCGGCTTTTTGTGGGTCATAGTCGCCTGGCGCCGGAGTCGATTCGATTTTTCCAGATTTCGTGCGCCCGTGCAATGACAAGGAGGGTGCCATGTCCTTTCCTGTACCAAAAAAGAGGAGTTAATTTTTACCAGTGAAAATTCTCAACAAATTATGTATGAATGTTTGACAAATTCAGCTTGGTTATTCTTGTTGAATATATAATATAATGTAGGTATAAGATTTTGTTAAATAATTTTTCTCGCTTCAAAATATCTTGATAATGAATACATGTATATAGATATCTGTATGTACTAAATAATCTAGAAATATGAATATGGCTTTTTCTTTGCCAAGATTTTCTTGATTATTAGAAATTCGGTCTGATTTAAAGAATAAAAAAATAAGAATTAATAAATTTGTTTATGAAGAATAACGTAAAAACGAAGCAGAACGTATTCCTGACTGCAGTAATAATAAAGGAATTTCGTGAATGTTCCAAGCGTGGCCAACCCTCATTCCTGTACTGCCTATGAGTTTGATCGATAACCGGCATCTTGTTGCATGGTGAGCTTAATTTGCACATTTACTCTGCAGACGATGTCTTCAAGAATCTAAACTCATTTTTTTCTGATTCCGTTCATAAATATTTATCGTAAACTGAATATAATTATATTGATAATCGCTTTTCTGTACACAAAATATAGTAACCGAAAGCCTAAAAAAATTAATTGCATCCAAGTGGTACGATTCTGTACTATAAGTTGTTTTAAACAACTATTCAAATCGAAAAATTCTAGTATTACCTTTCGCACTGAGGCCAGAAATGTTGTATTGACCAGGTCCTGGTCCAGGGCTGTCATTTTTATTCGAGTGTCTGAAATGCATGAACAGAAATAGCATTTCATTATTTCAAGTATTATGCAGATGAATTTTAAGATAAATATTCGTTAATTTTTTTATATACCTGCTGCCGAACGAGAAAGCTGGAGCTCGTCCCTTTTTTGAATCCGTCATGGTTTTTCCTAGAAAAGATGAATCATAAATTCAAACTATACTAGTTCAATGTATTTCAGCCTAAATATATAATATCAGAAGACAGATGTATTTTAATAATGTCTATAAATATAACAACTGTTGTATTAATAAAAATTTTAAAATTGCGATGCCTATAGTGAACCACTTTCATGTATAAAAAGTATTGAAGTTTATTCAATGTTTAAACACCCATCAGATCATAGTGAATGATGCTGATACTAAAATTATTATTGCTAGATTACACTCCTATTTATAAGAACACATATCTTATATGTAAAATAAGAAAAAGCAGCATAGTTGAAATATCATTCAAACATAAAAGTAGATACACTCGTTTTACTGTACTTGACCTATTCTACTTAGCCGCACTATATTCTTTCGCTATTGACAGAGATATGCCGTTTAGGATATTTGCCTATCTCTTCGCATGACAAATATACCCGTTTGCTTTGATCTATTAATAGTTCCACATCACATAAAATAAGCCAATCGAAGAAAATCCTCACACATCGCGTGTTCCAGTAAGTTTCATCAAAACAAATCAAAATACCTATACCTATAAGAGGTGGCAGAGTGACGCAAGCAGGTCCGGGGGTGACGAACTCAGCGGCGATCGGTCCCCTCCTCTTAGTCGGTGTCCAGGGTCTCTGAGTTAGTCCACCCATCACTTTCGATTAAATCTCCTTCCTTTTTAACCTGTTTGCCTCAACAGTCGCTGCACCTGGAAAGCGACAAGAAAAACGTGTACTGTATAGAGATTAGAGATCGGTAACGAGATCGGCAAATGCTACGCTCGATCGCGGGATTCGAGCGTGGGCACATTATACTTACTCATCGGCGAGACGCGACGACGTTAAGGCCAGGGTCAATTGTGCGACAGTATATTATATGCCTACGGAGTATGTGTATGGGAAAATTGGGTCAAGAGCGGCTCACCTGGGAATCAGTGGGACGCATGTTACGGATAACAGCTCTGCGCGAGAACGCGTATGTCATCTTGAGCTTTGCTTATAATGCATACGCGGAAGAATACTGATATGCTTTTGTGTCTGGTAGGTGGATCGAGTGTGAATGATTCTTTGAGGATTTTTCTGGTGGATTTAAATATATATGGTACGTAGTTTATCATTCGTTTGATTTTGTTAATCGCAATTATTTCGAAAATTTTAATTGTTTTGCTGTAATAGCGACTTATACATGCATATGAAATGCATTTTATTTTCACATATATTCCCAGTCTTTTTTGATGAAGATTAGCATCTTTGATATAACGTGCAGAAATATATATTGAGGTATATAACGGTCATGTTTTCTCAAAATAATAGGGGTTCCCTTCTAAATGCATATCGCTATTCCTATTATATTATTTCTAAGATTTGAATCTATATATGAACCTCGTTCTACTACTTTTAAGGAATAAGAAATATGCAGATTCTTATAACGTGAGAAACTAAGTTTTCTTATAGCTCGAATAATACCCATAACGGATTTTATTCTACGGCAATGCTTATGATATCAGTTGAAGAAAACAGATAAGTGTTATGCACTTTACGACTATGCTTACACATTATTTACAGTCATAGCTTTCCAAACAGTGAATGCACTGTTTAAGGATATATATATATATATATATACAGTTTTGATATTTATTTCGCCAACAGCCATCATTCATCTCCTAAACATCTTATTCTCATTACGTTTTAATCCTAATATAGAATCTATCTATTGCTCGTTCATACATCGACATGAAAAATCCCACCGTCAATCAATAAAATTAATCCAGCTGCCAATACCCAGAAACAAACGTTCTCCACAGTACAGATCAAATCCATATCCTATCCAGCGCACAAATGACTCAGCATCCGTGCTCGCACGACGCTGGCCGCGATTATATTCGGCGCGCCGATTTGAAGTGCGCGTATTCGCGCGCGAGAGGAGCAAGAAAAAAAAAAAAAAAAGAGTATATAGACGGCTGCGGTGGGCGAGCGTGAAAGCCCGTCATGGGCATGCTCTTATAAGGTGCTCGTTCCGTCCTCACTCGTCGTTACTGCTCTTTTTCTCTCTCGCTCTCGATCTCCGTGTATTCTACTTGTTCTCGCGAGGACACCACCGTTGCGTAATTCGAGACGCTTATATATATATACACGTATACCTAGCTACCCTTCGCTCATTGTTTTTCACCGTAATCGCAGCGTGATGACAGTATAGTTGTCTTGCCTTTTTCGGGGGGTGAATATATATATACGCCTCGGGTGATCCGGAATTGTTGTTCAGGGACTTGGGTAAAGGTATTTCGTCGTGGAGTCGTTATTTGTTCCTTTTCCAATGCTTTTCGGTTGCGAAATTGAGTTTACGCTGATGATGCGATCTTTGGGATTACAACACACTTATGTTTTTTTGTTTTGCTTTTTTTCAGTAAAGAATTATCGAGTCGAATATGTGATTGTGATTGACGAATCGATGAGTTTGGGATTTGGAGTGCTTGGCAATTGCCAAATAACTTCCGTGTGTTTATGCAGATGATTAGTCATTTTTTTGTCGACTAATATGTATATTTTGAAAATTAACACAACTTCAACTACAATATAATATGATCGTAATTACAATGAATTCGTTTCTGAAATCATGCTCTATTATTAGAACAGTCGGTTTATGGATCGATGGATGGAAAATAGTATAGTAGGTTAAATATCTCGGAAGTTTGATTGTAATGCATACAAAATTCGGTCTGTTTTTTAACACTTTTACTTCTTTTACGTTATAATATCGACTATTGATTAATTTTTGCAAGTACAATTCATATGAAACTGCTTGAAATAAAGAATGAATCAATATTGTTTTAGAAAGATTGATCATCGACGCTTTTAATAGGTACAGCTTGCGTGGGTGGGCTGGTATAGTCAACGAATCAATGACCAAAAAATAACTCTAAGAAGATCTTCGTTCGCAAATCATCAGTCATTACTATTCTCTATGGCTTTCTTGATTACCGTTATTTTTACGGTCATGCTCAATTCCGTTTATAGGCACCGATTTTATACTTCGTGAAACGAGGTTTTTTTCATATTGTATCTTCAATTTTATAAATATTCTTATGTATTGGTATTAAAGTATAGCGAAAATAAAAACGCCTATCTTCGAATCATACACGCGTATGACTTTTTTGTTTTCCTTTTGAAGAACGGGTAGTTACAGTAAATGCATCTGACTCATGCAGGCGCCTTACTATTTAGAGACATGTATTATCATAAACATTATCCAGTAGTTAATAATTTCCATCTATGAGCTTCGTTCAATCTTTACGTAATCATAGCTTTTCATAATTTTATATTTGCATTGCCATATATGCATATCTGTTTTTTTTTCAGGGGTTTGATACAATTATGATTGTAATGTATACGTTGCAGTAATATTTTTGTTTGTAATTATAATTAACGAATAAGCTTGAGGAAAGGCCAATCCAAAACTATATAATTATGTTTACGGTTTCTAAGGACTTGGGGTTGCTATGAATCATAATAATGCTCGAATATGCTACTAGCTGGGCAGATCTATCATCTCCTTGATATTAATTTGCAAAACATCAACATTATAGTTTCTAGGTTTGTATACCCGATGCAAAAGGTAAAAAATAGATAGAGACGTTGGCAGTTTATGGTATTTAGATTCGATAAATCAAGCTGAATTATTGCTGAGCGTGGGCAACGCGCATCTGTAATAGTTCCACGAATTAGCGAGGGAACGATCGTCCAGATATGGTTGCTCTTTTTTTTTATCTTGATTTTTATAATGTTTATTCGGCGTTTATATTGTACCGATCTCTAAAGAAATATACTCGCGAGATGCATTGGACTAAATTTTTAGTTCGAATTTAAATTATGTTTAAGTTTTATAACTAAAACAATATATTTAGATTCAGTAATTTGTATTTAAAATGAAAATAACTTTTTTAACGTGGATCAGTAGATTTTTTCTCAGAATAGCCGATGATGAGAGATTTTCGTAACTGTCACTGCATCTCTATAAGGGCAAACGTACCTATGACTTACTACTGAAGAATGTCGCTTGGATGATCTCGCAGATTTTAGGATGGACAAACTCGACTTTTTTCAACTTAACTAATGAGTCATATACGATCATTAAATTAAACGTTCATCACCTATGCAAGTCAAAACTCGTTTGACAATCGCTCTAAAACCATCAAAGTATTATGCAAATAATAAGTGACAAACCTTTTATTATCACTACAATATATATTGAAGTAATTAAACTTGTAAATTTTCAGAATCTAGTTTCGTAATAAATCTACCTATCTTCCCATCAAGTATATCCAACTAACCACACGTTTCAGTTAGTCCACTAACAATCAACAAAGCGTACCTAATCGTCGCTCCAGAACGGATGAAAAAAAAAATTACATCACCATGCATATAAGCGATTTCCGCACCCGTAAAATTATGCCGACAACAACAACGATATCCATCGTCATCAATTCAAAAAACGATCTTGCATATCCATCATCGTCACGATCATCGCGTCGTCGCGCGCACTGGACAGCCCTGAAATCTCGCTACACTCCATAAACGACAAATAATACGCTCGTTACGAAGATGACGACCTTTAACCCACACCCCATGATGATAATGATGATCATCATGATGAGAGAAAAATCAACCGATCGCACTGAGAATATAATGACGCAAGTTTGGTCCGATCGCTATTAGAAGCCATATAGGATTTCATTAAAGCACTCGAGTATGGAGATGAAAGCTCGATCGTGGTGTTGCCGATTTGGATAGATCGGCTTATTATTACTATTATACCAATCATCGTCGGTACACAGTTTAAGAAAAACACCTTCGGACTTTCGTATGGGTATAAGTATCAATTATTTTTAAACAACTCGCCGATTTCTGCGCTTGCATGTTTAATTAGTCGATCTTGGTTTAATGAGAATGCACCGCTCAATGTCGCCGGTCGCGTTATATATGTGTCAAGGTATGGAGAAGGGTGGCTGAGAGAATGTTATTTGACAGTTTCGTGAAATACTGCAAATTAAAAGCGAAGTAGTTTATAGTAGCTATAGATATGCACATGAAAGTGCGCGTTCATTAACCGATGCTAATTTTACGGGCGCATCAATAGACTGCTGCACTTATCACGTAACGATTGTTATCTAACTCTTATTATTATTATTATTTATGTCTCTGCAGTCTTCGTAATTTTTAAATTATACTTCATGTGTAATGCGATTATTACGGTATATTAATTTTATGCTTTCTAATTTTATATATTTGTACGATTTTAGTTTTTTTTTTTAATATCAAACAATAGCCACGATTCATCACCTTCCATAAACCGCTTAAACAACTCACCGCACGTCTACGTATATCTCGATCAAAGCCTTACCGTAATCGGAACGTAATCAGGCCATATACTGAGAGCGAGTACGAGTCGAGAGAATGAGAAACCGGGACTGAAAATCGCAAGAGTGCACGACTAACGGACAGCGCTTATATTCGAGTCTTTTGAGAGCGATTAATGCGTCTCGATCATCCAGTCGCTTATCTGCAGTTTTATCGGCGTCAGGTGAGACCATTAACACGTCGACTCGAGGGAGTTGTTTTACATGGATACTCGTGCCTTGTTTTACATGAAGCGATTTGTCAGTGTTCACGCCGTGCACGAGAGTAATAAACGTACACATTTTCGGATAAGTGTCTGCAATTCAATTTTAGTGCGAGCTTTACTGTCTGCTGTGTAGTTTTGATTTTAAAGGAGTGGTTTTCGGCGTATGATTAAATCAGTTAATCATATACTTTTATGAATCGAGATAAATGTGATCTGGATTGTATTTTCGTTGTTTTGATTTTTAAAATATATTTTGCTGCACAGATACATAAAATTAGCTATAAACTATACTAAAACTTACGAAAAAGAAACTTCTTACTTTGCCTTGAAAAAAGATTATTTATGTTACTTTGTATGAAGATTCTTGTAAATTCTCTAAAATCTGATAAGATTACTCCGATAGTAGTACACACAATCCATCAGCATAAGTACGGCATACCGATGACGTAAACATTTCAAATTGTACAAGAGAATGATGTCACTTTCGCGTATTTCGGGTAACAAAACATTGAAGACGAATGTCAGTGTACTGACATATGATTTACCGAGAAGTGTATATTATGCATACAATATTTTCATACTACAATATCAAATACACATTATCTATAAGCCTATTAGCACTGCATGCTTTAACATGTCATTTAAGCTTGAAATACCGATCGATACGGTTTTTTCATAAATTACATAACACGACGCAAAGTAAGTAATAAAGTTGTTTATTTCAAACACTCACTTATGCATCCTTCAATAAGAAACTGTCCGAGATATAAACAACAAAAAGCTGTACACCTAATTCTTATTTAAATCGACTCTTCGTAAAAGGCTAGCTTTGGTAAAATCGGTAAGCTTATTCAGCACCACGGAAAAACACAAGATAAAAAAAGCCGTGAATTTAAATTTTACAGAGACAGACTGGAGATAAAACCTCTCAGAATGTAAGTACAAGGAGAGAGACAAACAAAGGATAGTCTGCGAAGAAGGTCCCTGACATTCACAGCCACGCAGCTGATGAGAATTATTTACATCGAGAACCGTATATACGTGCGTGCATATATTTTCGAAGGACGTATTGCCAATAACGCTAATCTCGGAATCGTGACGTTTCATTGAAAGTAATTAAATGAAAGTAAGTAAATCCTCTCCGATTGAACGTCGGTGAATTGATGAGACCGCGGTGTACCAGTTATTCATCGAGGTTTTTCATCTTTTCAAGTATATTCGCTAAATGTACTGTATACGAGCCTTGAATTTAATCTAAAGAATTTGCTTATGTTTATGGAAAATTAAAGATTTTTATCCTGACATTTTTCGAGAGTATTTTAAAAGCTTAAATCTTACGCGAAAAATATCAACAACCACTTGTACTTACGCTAGTTTTTCCAATAAAAGCACAGAGTCAGCTATATAGAATCTTCGAAAAATCCACAGAGCTTATACTGCAACAGTGTCCAACTGAAAATTTCTCAGTATACACGCGATAAATCGAACAGCGTAAAACCGCGCAATACACCCGTGAGTCTCTAAAGAAGCACCAGATACAAGAAGAAAAACAGCAAAGAGAATCGGCACTGTACAAAGTCGTTCGCGTACACACGAGTAAAAATAGACTATATAGGTATATAATGTATCAGTTGGATCGTTCGCTCGTCGAGATAGAAGTGGCAACGTGCGACTTCGCCGGCCGACTGAAGAGCGCGTGAATAGGACTGGTTGATGTCTGTCTCGTGAGCGAGAGGACTCGCGGAGGCATACCAACATATATATATACACGTGCGCGCAGAGACGGACGCAGGATCTTATATATACCTCATAGCAGCGCTTTTCTCCTTCCGCTGTCGGCGCAAGCGCGCTTTTGTCGTCGAAACTCTTCGAATATGCGCGAGATCGAGTTTATATACAATGGGAATTTAAATTTTTGTGAAGGGAATACGGAGCAGAACGAAATGTTCATTCATGAGGTTTGCAGAGGTGTATATTCGATGACGATTTGTTTTGCTGATGTATTATCACTTTGATTATTAATGATTTGGTTGCTTTTGATAGTTTTTATGTTCACTTTTTGAATCGGTTGTTGACTTATATATTGTATTACGAGTACGAAAAAAGATTAATGATTATATGGTTAAAGATTTGTAGTATACTGTGTCTACGCTAAGTAAAATTGGTCACTTATTATTTTCTACTTTTTGTACTCAGATAATATATTTCCTACAGGAATTGACAGCTTGTGTCAATTCCTGTAGGAAATTCCTGTAAAAATGATGACATATGCGGTCTAAATTCAGATGAGCGATCGAGGAACGAATAACAAATGTATTATTAAATGCTTGGCATATGCGAACACATATTCAACAAATTAATAAATCGCATTTAAATTGATTACGAGAATCATTATTTTACAATTTATTACACCAATAAATTACTTTTGCAAGTCCACCGAATTGTCGGTACCTTAAGACAACACCGATAAATTAAAAATGAAATATATAATGAAATCGACCGCACACGTATTACCATAATAAAGCTCGACAAAAGGACAAAAGAGGTGGTCCAAAAATCGGTCACAAAAAAAAGATATACGTACATCTCGCGTGTTCGCAAGGGGATGCGTGGGTTGTGAAATATATAGCAACACGTCCGATTAAGGCTGAGAAGAAACTCGCATTTCCTTGCTTATGTATATTGTGTATACTTATACAGGAACGCTGAGATCGTGGCGATGACGATACGCTCGTTTTTGCGTTTGTGCAGTGTATGAGTGAGAAAGAGCAGCATAAGGTCACGTCTGATTTCAAGAACTTTCTTTTTTTTCGGCCCTTTGAGCTGGGCAAGGAGAACCGGCGATGTAATACTATATATACACACGCTCCAGTAGGATTCATTGATAATTTGCATACTTGCAAATTACGCGTACGCCCACATTTTTTTTTTGTACTTTTTGGTGGTAGTACCGGACTGGTAAAAGTGTTTGGCAAGTTTTATTTATTGAAGATAATAAAATAACAGTCTTTTGCATCACTCACTCTTTTTACAGAATTATTATTCTTTTGTATTTTTTAAATTGTATGCAAAGTTACGGCATACAATTGTACCAAAGTTCATAAGCGTATATTTGCATAAGGTCAACTGATTACCAAGGATATTGTGCACACAAATGTCCTTAGAAGAGCTCATTGGAAGATAGCCTAAAATTGGCCCATTCTAAAGTATAACAAATATTAAAAATATTTATAGATATAGAATTTTCCGAAAATCAAAATTTTTCAGATTTTCGAAATCAGGCTGGATGGACCCCTTGGCAGTCGATTCGAGGGGTTCACTAGGCCTAGAAAGTTGTTAACTTCATGATTCTCCATCGATGGCTTTCTTCTTTTGAATTCCACAGAGTTAAGTAAATTGATGGATTATAGTATTCAAACCAGCCGGTTTATTGCTGACCCGGAAGACANCCCTTGGCAGTCGATTCGAGGGGTTCACTAGGCCTAGAAAGTTGTTAACTTCATGATTCTCCATCGATGGCTTTCTTCTTTTGAATTCCACAGAGTTAAGTAAATTGATGGATTATAGTATTCAAACCAGCCGGTTTATTGCTGACCCGGAGGACGCCCATCAGAAAAAATCAAGCAGAGAACAGTTTAAAACACATCCTCTTCAAGACTTTCCCTAATGGGCGCCCTCTTCCCGAGGACGCCCTCCAACGGTGGTAGTCTTCTTCTAATACCTAATGAATAACAGATTTAAGATATACATATATAGGTCACATAAATACTCGAAAAGTATCAAAATAGGCATGCAAACATGGAATGTTATTCAATATCAGAAAAATAAATTATATATATATTACACAATAATAATAATAACGAATTATATTAAATTGATCATGCATGTTGCATTGAATAAAATATAATATAGTATTCATGGTTATATTAAGGCAGAATAATATTATTTCATTGGGTATGCAAATATTAAAATATCATAAATGGGAAATACAAACAAAAAGAAAAATATATTGTCAGTATTCATTCGGGAGAATAATATTATTTCATCAAGCATGCAGGCAAAATAAAATAGAATAAAAAAAAGATGAAATATTATGAATCGCTGACGTTGAAATCTCTAGAAAAAAGTAAGATATTAATATCATCGAGGATATAAATCCAAATTCATTTAATAAATTAAATATACATACAACAAAGAATATGTAAAAATAATAAATAAACCATTTCGGCGTTTCCTCGGCATTGCTTACTCTGTAGAGGAGACTCATGTTCCGAATAATTTTTTTTGTTTACCAAAACAGTCGTCTAAGCTTAACTGTAGATTTGAGGATCCTTATATACACGTACCCTTGATGTTGACTGATCGAGAACAGGGAGTGGAGAAACGGAATCTAAGACTAAAAAAAAATACATGTTAGTATTAAGAAATAAATTGTTGGTTGATAAACGTATGTGACGGAGATTTGACTTGCCAGAATCAGAAAGTGGAATAATAAACCAACATATAAGCATGACAAATAAAAATGACTCTAAATTTAAGATTGGAAAAGCAAAGCAAAACAAAGCAACGTCAAGGTAGAGGCGATCATCCGAGGTGACCTGTAGCCGATCAAAATGGCGAGGAACGACCCCTGTATAGGGCTTTTAAATCCACGCCGAAGCGTGACAACCTATGGAAGCTGAACCCCATTGCCAAAAAGAAAAGCACAGCATGCACCTCATAGAAAGCCTCAGTGCAGCCTGACTATATTGCATTTTGGAATGTGTTGGTTCATCAAACCATTGGTATAAGAATATATGGGGAAAATTGGTGATATAAAAAAGATTAGTAAACTTAGCTTCGGTAAAGGGGAGGTGCAGCCACCTGGAATCTCGCGAAGTCCAAGAGTTGACTGAGCTGGGTTGCCGATCCAGGGCTCCTTTTATACCCTCGATGACGGTTGATCGCGAGCGAGTAGTGGGGAGCTTCTCCCAGCTTGGATGGAGATTCAGTGACGACTGAACTAGACTACTGGATCGAGGCTCCTTTTATACCCTCGATGACGGTTGATCGCGAGCGAGTAGTGGGGAGCTCCTCCCAGCTTGCAAATTCAGAGATTACTGAGCTGGACTGCTAGATCAAGGCTCCTTTTATACCCTCGATGACGGTTGATCGCGAGCAAGTAGTGGGGGGCTCCTCCCAGCTCGGAGGCCCTGGCTTGACTGAGCTGGGCTGCTGAATCGAAGCTCTTTTTATACCCTCGATGACGGTTGATCGCGAGCTAGTAGTGGGGAGTTCCTCCCAGTTTGGGGATGCAGAGACGACTAAGCTGGACTGCTGGATCGAGGCTGCTTTTATACCCGGAGGCTCTGGCTTGACGGAGCTGGACTCCCGGATCAGCGTTCCTTTTATAACCACGATGACGGTTGATCGCGATCTAAGAGTGGGGGGCTCCTCCCAGCTCGGAGGTCCTGGCTTGACTGAGCTGGACTCCTGGCTCAGGGCTCTTTTTATACCCTCGATGACGGTTGATCGCGAGCGAGGAGTGGGGAGCTCCTCCCAGCTCGGAGGCTCTGGCTTGACTGAGCTGGACTCCCAGATCAGCGTTCCTTTTATAACCACGATGACGGTTGATCGCGATCTAAGAGTGGGGGGCTCCTCCCAGCTCGGAGGTCCTGGCTTGACTGAGCTGGACTCCTGGCTCAGGGCTCTTTTTATACCCTCGATGACGGTTGATCGCGAGCGAGGAGTGGGGAGCTCCTCCCAGCTCGGAGGCTCTGGCTTGACTGAGCTGGACTCCCAGATCAGCGTTCCTTTTATACTAAGAATATTATGACGAATACAATTTCTCATTGTACTATAACTAAACTTAATTTTTATGTTGAACATCGGCAAGGTAATAGTTTGCTCAGTCGACATCAGCAGTATTACCTATAGTAGGTAGTGATGTATGTACATGAACTTTTTATTCCTTGTACATACATACCTACGTGAACAGTAATTTACGTAAATTGAACTCGATATATATTCGCACGTACCAATTCTTATAGCGTAAAAACGATAAAAATCGTCGATGAACAACTAAATAAAAGTCAATTTTTGTATGTTCCGACATTTTTCCGAAATCCGAAGTGCTTGTTCTAAGATATTATGAACATGATAGCTTGCATAAACAAAAATGTATTTTGTATTTCATATATAAGGTTTATTTTTCATTCATTGTAGAATGACTGAAAAATCTCTATCATATTGTTTATACTACTAAAACCCAACCCAACCCTCGGCGTCATTCCGTCCTCGGCCCCTGGAAGCCGACAACACTTCCAACAGCGAATCGAGTCCCAGATGCCAGATGTGGGTAAGTAAGTGCCTAAGTAGTCGAGTCACACACGCGACGACGATACGATCGATCGACGCATGCATACACTACACGCATCCTCTCAAGTGGCGCAGGCAGACAGTGTGTGCACAATATACACATATACTCTCTCTCTCTTCTCTTCGTCCGTCATTTTCCTTTTAATCGCGCTCAACCAATGCAACGAGCTAAAATCACTCCGACGACTCGGCGGCGATTGCATCCCAGCGCCTGACTTGCATACGCTGCGCACGGAGAGAGCGAGTAAAATAAGGTAAGAGCTGGTAAGAGGAAAAGTATGCTGCACTTCCTCTCTCTCCCCCTGTAGTAGCCGAGGACCACGATCTCTTGCGATACTTATAGCTCTCCCACGACCTAACCTTAAATTTCAAGCAAATCTTACTACTACCTAAGTGTGCGTTTGTGTATCTGTGTGTGTCTCTGTGTCTCGGCTTGATGTGTATAATTAAATTTGCGCGATATTTCTCTTTATAGGCCTCCGGAGCTCGCCTCGAGAAAACAATGAAAGCACTGTTTATAAACGACGAGCGAGAGACACTATGAACATCGCCCTGCTGTCGAGGCGACTCGCGCACAAAGGATGGGTGTGATGTGACACTTCCAGAGGACGTAACAGAGCTTCCTCGAAGGTTTTCCACTGCGTGCTTTTTTGGGAACGCCTTTGCTCGGTGTGTATATAGATATATAGGCGTGTGTCGTTCAGCCACAAGTATATCTCTTCCTGACCTTCCATTGTGAAGGAGTTCTTTGATTGAGTGAGACGGAGAAAGAGACAAGATGAGTCTAAATCTAGTTAAGTTTTTCTCCAAGAAGAAGCATCACAATCCCCAGCCTACTGATACCGTGGGGGAGATTGGACTACCCACCAATGTTTCCCATCAGTTTCATGTTATCAAGAATGCAGAGACAGGTCAGTTGGAGGGCCTGCCGGACTCCTGGATTCGTTTGCTAAATACTCAGATCACAAAGTCTGAGCAGGACGAGCATCCTGCGGCAGCTCTGCAGGCCATCAAGTTTTATAATTATTCCATAAAGAAGAAGCCAACGCCCCAGGAGGAGGTATTCAAACCGTTTGTAACGGAAGATGTAATCGAAGAGGAGTCCATAGAGATAGATAAGATCCTGGCAAAAAAGTGCAATGCAAATCATCGGGACTCGGATGGCTCCACGTCTGCCAGTTCCACAGACAGTCAAGTTCAGAGGTTACCACCGGATCTCCCTCCAAAAATCAAGAAACCACCAAAACCAGCACCTAGAAAGTTTGTAGAGCGCAAGGAGAAAACATTTACAGAAGTTCTTGAAGATCTCAGTAATTGTCAACTTGATGACTATGACCTGTTGCCAGAAGACAATAATGGCAATAAACCAGCTGTGGAGAGCACTCTTTTCAAGCAAGAGGAAAGTCCTGTTTTGCGAAGAAAAACTAACAGCTCCATTCCAGCGCTCAGTGACGAAGAGGTTTATGAAGAACTGAGAAATATTTGTCAAAGCGATGATCCACAATTGAGATTTGAGAGAAGTAAAGAAGTCGGATCTGGTTCTTCTGGTAGAGTATTCATAGCTACCGATCTATCAAACAACCAGCGAGTAGCCATCAAAGACATTGATCTAGCAAAGCAAGTTAAGAAAGAGCTTATGCTGACAGAGATCAAAGTCTTGAAGGAATTCAGACATCCAAACTTAGTGAATTTCTTAAATTCTTATCTAGTCGATGATCATCTCTGGGTGGTAATGGAATTATTAGAGGGTGGACCGTTAACCGATGTTGTGACTGAAACTGTGATGAAGGAAGCTCAAATAGCTGCTGTTTGTCGTGAAGTGCTTAAAGCAGTGAGTTTCTTGCATTCGAAAGGCATCATCCACAGGGACATAAAATCAGACAACGTTCTTCTTGGAATGAACGGCACAGTTAAAGTTACAGACTTTGGTTTTTGTGCAAACATTGTTGGTGACGAGAAGCGGCAAACAGTTGTAGGAACTCCATATTGGATGGCACCAGAGGTTGTAACAAGGAAACAGTATGGAAAGAAAGTTGATATTTGGTCTCTAGGCATTATGGCCATTGAAATGATAGAGGGTGAGCCTCCATACATGAAAGAAACGCCATTGAGAGCCCTGTATCTAATAGCAGCTATTGGTAAACCTCAGATACCAAGTTGGGAAACTCTCAGCCCTAAGTTCCAGAAATTCTTGGAAGACTGTCTAGCTGTGGAAGTGGATGAAAGAGCATCAGCTGATGAATTGTTGGCTCATGCCTTTCTTGACAACTGTGCAGAGCTCACTACTCTCAGTCCATTGATTCGTGCTGCGCAAAAAATTCTGCACAAAGTTTATTGAAACTGTTTTTGATTAATTGTATGTTTTTCCAGTGTTAGATATAGCTCTACAAAGTTTTCAATGATCTTAAATATTGTACTTCAATCTATTTTTTTCCATTCCGAAATATCGCATTTCTCTACAGAAAGTGCGTTTTCTACTTTTAATTGGATCAAGCAATTTATACAATTTTTATACAGAAAATGATATTTTCATACATAGCTTTTAAAGTTAAAAACAAATATGTCACTGTGATTAATTAAATCAAGCGATCAAATGTAAATCACCTTGATCATGATAAATTCCAGACAATATTCTTAAAGCAATTTTTAGAGAATGTTTTTACCATTCCTCATATAGAAGTCTGAAAAGTGTGCAATTCTTATAAGATTCATAAATAACAGAAGTACTTTTTAAGTCGATGCATTTCAAAAGCTTATGTAGTTTTATCATTGAAATTAAAGTGCCGTACTTATGTGAAAATGTCTACCAACAAAATGTGTCAAATTGTGAAGAATGCACAATTTGTATATAAGTGCGCTTTACAAAAGTCAATTAGGCATAAAAATAATTAAAAAATGCAATGTATTTTCACATATGAGATTCAAAAAGTTTTAGCAGTAAAACAGATGTATTAATGGAAGTATTATATACGGTACAGAGGACTAAGCGCAGGATGCGCTAAATTTTTATACACTTTTTTGAAAGAAGACCTTTCATATCAATTTACCAAATTTTATATAAATTTATAATGTGTGTACTTGTCATTCGCGTGAATTATACGTTGTAATGTGCCTAAAGAGCATGTAATTGTTCGATGATATTTGAACCATAATACTACTATGAAATAAATAGTATAATGTATATAAATATGTATATTTAAAATACTTCATAAATAATAATCAATTTTAATAAATAAAAAAATCGTATCTTTAATTCTAACAAAAAGAAAACTGTTTTAAACTCCACAATTGTGAACAATAAATACTTTATTTACAAGATGGATCCTTGACTCTCTACATCGCCTCGGCAATCGGCATTGCATACCGATCACGTCTTCGTTTCGTTCCTTAGATAATGTAGCATTTACATGATTAAATTATCGAATTCATAATTTGATCTAATTTTACTAATAACACATACAATATCAATGACTGCTGCGTTTGCGTGTTATGCGATGATTAAATTAACACCTCTCGAATACTTTTTGTAAATAAAATTCAGTGATCAGGTATAACAATCTATACATCGAATGTCTTGGCCGTCTATTGCTCATTTTTTGACACTAATATCAAGAAGTTCGTACACCTTTTATAACCCCAAGACTTCTCTTTGGCTTGTGGCATTGCAATGACCGTGTCCCGATTTTAAGCCGACCCCGATTTCTTTTTTAGTGCCTTAAGATCGCCACTGGTGTGTGATCACGGCGACCCTTCACACTTGAGAAGCCGGAGATCGGCTTATGCTCGGCTGGGCATAGCCATCAAAATCACACGCTAGCATCGATGCATTAAATTTGTTTGATGGTGACATTTCTTCCACTTTTGCCATGGCTTCGACATATCTACAAGCCCGACGTGCTCTTTGTACAGTCGATTGAATTACGAGGCAGTTTATGAAATTTTTTCATACCTGAAACATACAATGGTTTGAAATTGCATTTTTATATTCTTGAAATTTATTAAAGTAGACAAAACAAACATTTTTCGTACAGTTAATAAAAATTCTATGAAGAACATTAAATTGTTCTAAACAAAAACTCCTGACTCACCAATGAATCACTCCTTTATACATCAAGAGCGATAAAATTTCATTTTTTTCTGCTTATACACGCTAAATAATTATTATCGCAGCGGAATTAATGACACTTATTTCGACTCACCGATATCCCATTCACTCGCGCCGATGTCTAAGCGATTGAGCTCTACCTACAGCAAGGAAGGTCGGGTCTTGAAGCATCGCTTGCAATACCGCGAGGAAATCAGCAGCCTGGTCTTCGTCTATCGCTCGCCTGTCGTAAGATAACGTCACGGTCATGACGGTGGATTTCTCCAGAGACACGTCTGAAAAAATATGAATATTTTTTTTTTATAAGAACGACACAAACTGAATTAATTAGACTGTATAATCGATTGTTACCCAGAAGTTCGCGACCAGTTCCTACAGCGAGAATGGCTGTCTGAGGTGGGTTGATAATAGCACTGAAGTCTTTGATGCCGAACATTCCGAGATTAGAAATCCTGCAATCACAAATTAATGTGATAAAATCAATAACAAAAGAAAAAAAAGTTGTTTTTGTACTTTTACAATTTCCGGAATAATATTTCATGAAGCCTAAATTTAGTACAAGTTATACAGTTTAAATGCGGCGTCACTTAATTACGTCTTACGTCCATTTGATAACAGCGTGACATCATTTTGATGCGACTCATAAGACTCTTTCTAAATTATTATTATTATTATACTACGCGTGAGAAAGCTAAAATAGCAGTATAGCTTCGGTATTTTAATATTTCAGTAAACAAAAAATCAACAAAAAATACTTTTTTTTTACTAAACAAATATTGAGATAACGAAAGTTAAAATGGGTACTTACGTAAATGTTCCTCCTTGGAATTCTTGTGGTTGAAGTTTTCCTTCCCGGGCTTTGCCGGCTAACGTTCTAATATCATTAGCGATTTCAGTTATACCTTTGGCAGCAGCATTGAACACAATAGGAGTTATAAGTCCGGTCGGTGTGGACACGGCAACGGATACGTCTACCTTGTGTTGTGGAATTATCTGAACACCAAAACGGAAAGCGATATGATTAATTGAAATTTAACACGCAACTGTTAAAAAATATCTGTATTAGTTACCTGTCCATTTTGGTAAAGTGTGTTAACATCGGGACATTCTAGAAGGGCATGGGCTACAGCTTTCGTGATAAAGTCGTTGACGGATACTTTTACGTTTTCTGTTCGTAGTTTACTGCGTACCTCATTAAGTTTATCGATATTAATGTCGATACTGGCATAGGAATGGGGAATATTACTCTGAAAGCAACAAAAATATTCAATATTATTGTATAATAAATAATTTATATTGTATATAATAACTGACAAAATATTTGATTCAAGAATAGAACCAATTACCTTCGACTCGCCAAGTCGCTTAGCAATGACGGCTCGTATGTTGGACACAGCACCATCCGTAAATGTTGATGGTCCTCCCGACCACGCGAAAGCAGTACTCGATGCTGGCGTTTTTGCAGCTGCTTTCGGAGCATCTCCTGACGGTGCCGACACTAATAAATTCAGCAATCAGAATTTTGCCGTATAGAATTTCAATTTCGTTGTATAAAACTTCTACATACCCGATTTTGGCGCGACTTTTTGTACATTTTTCGACTGAATATGAGCTAGTACATCTTCTTTCAAAAGACGATTGGGACGGCCAGTACCCTTGATAGACCCTGAACTCAGACCATATTCTTCCAGTAACCTTTTAACTGCCAAGCCATATACTCTGAAATCATGAATCACGCAATTTAATGAAATTGGAAATTTTTATGTTATATTCATATTCGAGAAACTTACTGTCCACTTGGTGGGGTTGAATCTCTAGCACCTGACGGTGCACCTGCAGCTGGCGCCGCGGCTGCTGGTGCAGCAGGAGCGGGAGCTGATGCTCCACCTTGTTTCGTTGTTGTAGGAACTACGACGTTTGAAAGATCGAAATCTTTTTCCACAATAATGGCTATGAGATCTCCGACTTCAGCTTGCGAGCCTTCTGGGGCCTATTAATGCACAACACAATTACTTTATAGTTAGCATTTTTTCCAAGAATAGCCTGACATAAATGTTGAAAGAAGAAATAAGAAAATTACCAAAATTTTAGCTAATACTGCTTCTTCTTCCATTTCAAATGTCATGACAGCTTTGTCTGTTTGAATATCTGCCACAGCATCACCAGCTTGAATGGCATCACCTTCTTTCTTGAGCCATTTTACAATTGTTCCAGTGGTCATTGTTGGAGAAAGAGATGGCATACCAACGTTTGTTCTAAAATATAATTCAAAGTTTGATACATTTAGTAGAGAATAAGAAATGCTTGCTGTTTCACTAAATGAACTGGTTACGCACTGTCCTGCTGGAGGTTCTGCTGCTGGTCCAGATGCTGCTGCTGGTGCTGCTGCTGCAGGAGGTGGTGCAGATGCAGCTGGTGCTCCTCCAGATGGTGCAGCAGCACCAGAAGGCATTTCCACAGATTTCCAATCCTCATCAGCTTCAACTGTGAGTGCTATAAGATCACCAACTTTGGCATTATTGCCTTCGGGAACCTATACAAATATATAAATGAATATAATTAAAATATTACACTTTGAATAAATATAATTGCTTTATCTAGATTTTGATTTCAAGACTCACAATGATCTTAGCAAGTACACTTTCGTCGTCAAACTCTAGTGTCATGACAGCCTTATCTGTTTGAATGTCTGCAATTGCATCTCCTGCAGTGATTGGTTCACCTTCTTTCTTTAACCATTTGACAATGATGCCATTTTCCATAGTCGGCGAAAGAGCAGGCATTAACAGCTCTTTGCCTTTTACTGTGAAGTCAATTAAGAGTTAGGGTGTTTCATCTTATCAATGCAAAACATATTTCAGAATCTCAATATATTTATGTCATTTAGACAACAAATATGACTTGACTCAACACAGTTATTTACTATTCTAATACAAAACTGAAAGCTGTATCAAGATTATTTTTATTTTTAAAATTATTTAAAATTATTTAATCAAACTACATTGTTGTGAAATTTGGTTTAAGAAGGATTTCATTTATTTTAATTATTATAAAATACATATGTAGAAAAAAGTAATAGTAATTAAAAAGTAATTATTTACAAATCTTTCTAACTCAAGGTAAACATTAAGCCTATACCACAAATTCATCTTTTTTATTCAACATTTTAAAATTCAAATCAGTTTAAACGTGAGCAACAATATAGCGAGTGCAAACGTACTTGAGCAAAGGCAAAAAATTGTTGACTTTTATATTTGACAGATTCTGTCTACATTTGAAGTTTCAATGGTTGCATAACCAATAAATCGATGATTCTCTACAAAACCATAAACACCTCGGTAGCATTTAGAAAACCGTAGGGACCAAAGTATCGGAAAAGTAATTCAAGATAAAAAAGAACTCTAAAATTTCGGAGCAATTCGACATTTAAGGGCATATTCATCAATGCAACCTAACCTCCAAAGCGAGCGAAATAAGCTCTGCCAACGAAAAAACAAGACTAAAAACTCACCGTCGAGGATCCAGCTGGTGTGGAAACATAGCCTCTGGTACCTGGCCGGTAGCAGGACCCGCGGAACGACCTGCTTTGCGTGTTTGACGGTGAAAATTCCGACCCCGCACCTAATCATATTCGCCATTTTTCGACGTCGGCGATGTACGCGAAGTTGCTTGCGCACGCGAGAAAGTTGCTGGCCTAGCAGAAGATTTTCCAAGCGTGCGCATGTGGTACCACTCTCGCGAGCAGACCAGTGAACGCATGACCTCTGCGTTTCACGTGTCGTCCCCGTCAAGGTCGTTCGGATTCACGCGGTGATCATGAATTTTTTGGAAGCGCCGGATTCGAGGAGTTTGGCCCACTTACTTGGATACTCATAGAATTCGCATGTGTCGTGGATTCATTTGATTTTTTGTAGTTTTTTTCCTTTAACGTCTGCAGAAAGATGTAACTGTGTGTTACTACTATTATAATAAATTTACGTTTAAACGCATTTTTTAATATTTCAAATAAACGCTACTGTGCAGGTGTTATTTTACTTATTACTTTAATTGAAAAATGCATATCAAAGAGTAAATACTTAAATGTTTATATGTTCTTAGTTTAAAAACTGCATTTTTTATTAGGCTCTGATATTCTGATGTGAAACAGACCGTCACAATGTCATCATCTTTTCAAAAATTCATAAATGTGTAGTCTCGTTTTGAAACAAAGCTTTCGGACAATGAATACTAAATACTGAAAACTGAATAGGAAAACGATTCGAAATGAAAATTGATAGTTATACTTCTGACTCATTTCTTTAGAATCATTGTGACAAATAAGTAAACACAATACGACTTGGTTAAATATGAAACAAAATAATTTATTCAGCAAGCTATACATTGTGCTTTTGATTCATATCTAATAACATACTTCTATAAAATTTTAACAAAACATTTGATATTGAATCAAATGTTATCAAATGAGTTTTTTTTTATAAATTTGTACAAAGTTACAAACAAGATCAATATTGCTTGATTTCCTTTCGGTTTTCTTCAAACTATCTTTACATAATCGAAAAACTTTTCAAATCTATCTGTTTCTTTATATTTTGTACAAGACTGTTATACAATTATATTAATAATATTAGACTTCTAAAAGCTGCAGTACTGTTTTTATAGTTAAAAAGCTATATTATTATAAAAGAGTAGTGAATCTAAAATCACAGTGAGTGTTGACAGTTGCATTCACAACAGTCTGTATATGAAGAACCAGAGGTGGTTTGCTTAACTTATAAATATAAATCTTTTGTATTATTTTAGATCGAGATACATTAAATTTACTTATATGTACAATTGCAACGATTTGAAATGACTATATATACACACATGATAAAACTCTCCAAACTAAGAGAGAAGCGACGATTTTCTAAATATTATTATTGCTAAATTTGGTATCGCTCGCGCTGATAATTTCCAAATTAATGAATAACTAATATTTAAATAAATAAAAAAAATGACACTCATAGGAACCTCAGTTCGAAACTCGAGAAACAGAATCTTATAGGCGATTTAATTAGCTTGCTGCCAATCAAAAACTGATTCCTGATTAACGAGCCTAAAGTCAGAACAATGATTTGCCTTTAATTACTCGATGGGCATAGCCCAAGGATGATCCACATAGCCATACTGAATTTCAGTCAGTTGCTTGTGAATAAGCCTGTGAACCGGCTCAGCATGATCTAATGTTGGTATCTGCAAGCCCTGACCCATGTAGTCAATGTATGATACTGGACTCACAATACAAGCAGTACCAGCGCCAAACAGCTCCAAGCACTGTAAATAAGTTAATTACTTTAGATATTGTATTTTTGTGAGGATTAAAAAAAATGAATAAGTAATCAATTTAAACTCTACGAATATGCGTATTCATAATAAATACTCCAAATATATTGCCATATAGTATTTTATGGCAATATATTTGGAGTATTATGACATTCAAGGACACTATTTAATGTGTCATGGCGGTAATGTAGCGTCGAGTGATTCGATTAATTGATATTGGTATTCACCTAATTTTACGTAAAAACATGCACTCTATACTTACTCTATTTTCTGATAGTAAATGACGAACTTCTGACATTGTGATCGTCCTCTCGGTTACTTTAAATTGGTTCCATTCCCTTGTCATTGCTAAAATCGAGTTTCTTGTAATTCCTGGCAGAATCAGTCCACTTAGTGGGGGTGTAATCAATTCTTTTTCTGAAAATATCCATCACAAAAATAGTTAATATATACACTGAAATTAAGTACAGATACAATCTTGTTGAATTACTCACCTCCTTGATCGTTAATACAGAACAGAAAAATGTTCATTGTACCAGCTTCAGTCAATTGGTGGTCATCACCGTAAAGCCAAAGAACCTGTTGCAGGCCCTTTTCTGTCGCTTCTTTTTGTACGTGAATAGTAGGTGCATAATTACTTCCCATCTTACGGTCACCGCAGCCACCGGGCCAGGCCCTCGTGTAACGCGGATCAGCGAGAAGAGATACTCCTCTGAGTGATTCTTTACTCTTGAAGTAAGAGCCAACTGGACTGAGGATGACGTAGAGCATTGCCGAGTCCGAAGTTGCTACTCCTAGAGTAGGCTGAAAATAAAAAAGTTTTGTTATTATATTTCGTTGGAAAAATACAATTATCAGAATGACTTTATAAATTATCGAAGCAAAATGCAAGACTAAAATACAGAATAAGTGTATGCAACAATCTTATCCGAAGCCGTTATCAATTATGTTTTTCATCATGGAAATGGTAACAAAAATTAGTTTATATTTACCGCGCTATCAGAATTAACAAACTTGTAATCTTTAATTCAGATAGGGCCTACGAATCTTGCGCCACGCACATCAGAGACAAGTTTATTAAAAGATTATCTTGTGACATTGAGAATGTCGTAATTTCGTTCTCAGAACAATCCAGACTCGATCAAGTTCGTAAAATTTGCAAAAATTTGTTAGGTAATGTTTACGGCAAAATGTCAGTGTATAACGTCCATACAGAAGAGGATGCGGCTTAATAAAATTTCGACATAATATTCATCGACTTATCACGCCTCAAAAGTGTTAACTCTATGCTCGAATCCATATGTATTCCGGAGCAGATAAGAAGCCGAAGATTGGAATATTTGGAACATAATACGAGCGCGTTAGCATTCAGCGATGTATCGCTTGGATTTTTGCGTGTATCATTGCTTGTACATATTGCTTATACGAATGCATAATGAAGCGGAGTGAGTATAACAGGAATCGCAATTGTTTGTTACTAGTACATTCCATCTAAGTATACGAGAGCGCACTTTGCCCGATAACTCGCAGCTGAACCATGGCTGGAGCGAAAAAGCGAATGATAAATAACACCCCGTGTGTTTCTTTGTACTGGTGTGTATAAAAGAGTTCGATAATGTGCATCGCTATTTTGCAGCGAGCAGCCAATAACAGTAGCAATCAAAGGTTGTTGCGTGTCTTCTCGGTACGAAGATACATCATTTATCTTTTCTCCGGTTCTCTTTTGATTTTCCTTTCGCTGCTATTCATAGCAGGCAGCGGGTTGAAGCGATATGCTCAAGCCGACTCGGATGGTGTGAAACAAAATTACGCTATAAAGTCGATGATATTTATCGTTACATTTGATGCGAACAGCGAAAAAACTTAAGTTATAGAGTCGAGATATGTACTGTTGATTGTTTATCGATCTTTTGTTCATTTCACGCGTGATTCTAGCGCGCAGTTGATCGATCTGCTTCTGACATGATAAAGGGAGAATTATGAATCACACATGTTGACTTGGTTGCTCTGCTTTAATAAGTGCCGCAGAGCTCCGCCCCTGGCGAAGGAAACATCACGCCACGAATTCTCACATTGGCTTATCAGTTGGTGATTGAGAAATTAACTGATTAAATCCGGGGTAAATGATGCAAAGTCAATGACGCTGATGACATAAGTGACTCCTCATTATCGGCGTGGTATCGCGGCGATAATAAAATCTAGAATGAGACTGCAGAGGCGATTCTTTGCAGCATGTATTATAGCCTCGGTAATTTGTTTACCTTACTCTACTTTTCGTATACTTACATCGATGCCTATCAACGTTGGTCTTATGTATAAACTGGAGGCTTCCGAATGGGGCACCCATTCTTGATCTATACTAATTAGCCTGTTTATGCATTTAATCAGTTCCATTCCATTAAAAGTCGGCAAGCCAGACCTCACTGCCGAGGCATTCATCCTATCCATATTCATGTCAGGCCTGAATACTCGAATTTTCCCATCGACACCTCGGTATGCTTTCATGCCTTCGAACAGCTGAAAAAATTTTTACGTCATTCACGTGTTTGTCCAAATTCTAATAGGTACAATGGTGAAGTTTGATGCAAATATTTAAATTTTAACACACGTGTCTCTTTTGAACAGATTTGTAAGATTGAATTTCTTAGATTTGGTTGAAGACTCTATACTGTGAATTCTAAGATTCACATAAAAATAATAATTGTATAATATTGTTATTGCTTGTGCAACATAGATTAAAAAAATATTACAATCTTAGCTACATACCTCAATGGCATAGTGAAGAACTTTGGCTGCTGGATGGAGCACCAGATTTTCAAACGGTGTAATTTCTGGCATTTGCCAGCCACCAAGAGCTTCATAGTAGAAAACTTTGAGCATGTGATCTGTGAAGTATTTACCAAAAGCCAGGTCGCTTACATTTGGCTTTGGTTGTAACTGGTGTGGAGCTGCCAATCGAACTGACATGTCCGCATACTGTAATAAAATATAAAAAAACATGTAATTAAATTTATAAATCTACAAATCATACAATACTTGAGATTTTGGCTGTTGACAATCACCTTGAAAGTTCTTTCCGGCTGTACGGACTCCTTATCTCTGATTTTCAAGGAAGAACTCCATCGTACATTTGGCTGCAATTGATTCAAGAGACCGCCAAAGGATAAGATCTGTAAACAAGATTACGGTTCAATATACTTTCTTCAAATTTCTCATTAGAGGATCTCTCGATATGCTTGGGATTTATTGTAAAACCCACCTTCCGATTATGATAAATCATATTTTTCATCAACAAGGATCCGAGAGTGTTTAATCAGGTGTGATAAAGAAAAATGTCACTCGATCAAATACCAGCAAGTACATTAACAGGTATCAATGTAAAAGACTAATCAAACGTCTTAACGAGTGGCAAATTTCTGATTACATGATCGATATAGCACTAGCTCGTACAGCAGCAAAGATAATAAAACTCCAAAAACTACGTTTAATCGTTTAAAATTCGATATTCCCAGAGGTGTGTCATATTTTTTCCGCTATACACGAGAGCCTTTTATCTTTCCGCATCGCTGGCTCTTAAAGATAAGAGAGTACGCACAGACGAATTATCTATACACGCACGTTTATACAGGGATAAGCAAATTTTCGGTCAATTCCAGAAACTTCGTTTTTCTCTCTAATTTAAAAATTTTCCCCGACTAGCGACGCTCGTGTAACATATATAAGTATATGCAGTGTAAATAACGATATGCGCGCGATCAGGCTCATTAAAATACCAAATCCACAAGTGAAAAATTCACTGCTATGAAGATGATGTAGGTGGATATTTCCTGATATTCGTCATCGAGCGTTGCGTAAGAGGGCCATTTTCCTCGATTTTCACTTTTCCGGCTAACTTTTCCTGACTTAGACACTACTTAACGCAAGTCCCGATTTTATTTATTTTTCCTTTCATATTCTTCTACTTGTTTACTTCACTACAGTAACATATAACGCGAGAGGAGCGAATCTCTTCACCGAACCATCAACAACAATAACGAGAGCTGCACGTGCGTGAACTCTCTCGGGTTTCAGGTAAGGTTGGTCAGAGCCATCAGCGCATCGGGCGCGGGAATAGGTTAGAATTTAAAAAAAGGTAGAGCCCAGCGCGCTCACGTCATTTAATTATACAATATAAAATCGTACGATTCGGAGCCCGAGTCGATGACCTACCTTGCGCCTGAGGTGAACCATTTTTTCGCTTGTTTTTTTGCCTTATTCCTCCTCCTTCTTCGTTTTCGTGACTTTTTTCTTAATAGCTGCTAGCAGTAGCCGGTTGATGATATTCTCTCGTGTAGTGAGCGATTACAACGATCGGTTACGTCGCAAACAATCAACGTGCATTATCCGACACGCACTTATGATCGTCTTCTTCGATTCGAGTGTATATCGAATATCAGGTATACAGTAGCGCACTTTTTCCGTTTATAAAAAACGACGTAAGATTATTTCACAACGAAAAAATCCTTAAAATCATAATAATCCCGCGCAAAAGCTTCGTATCCGAGATGCAAGCTTGCAGCACACTTGACATGAATAATCGAGACTTTCGCGACAGCTTTCCCTGTTATATATTAGTCTCGAACTTTTTTTCTCTAAAAGGCTGATCAATTCCGAGAAATGCAAGAGAGCAGACGACGTGTGTTAACACGCGGCACTGAACGAAGCGACTGACCGAAAAAGCTTCTTGTAAGTTTAGGTATATTGTCGCTCGAGGAGAGAAAAAAAGTACAAAAGTAGCTGTCCTCGAGCTTTCGCGGCCGGGGCACTTGTGTCAATCGGTATAGAGCGCGGTATTATAGCGGGCGCCTATACTCGCCGGATACTTCTCGAATAATGAATCTGAATGAAGGCAGCAGCTAATATTTTATTTATCAGCTTTGTGGAGGGGGGGAGAGCAGCACAGTACATCTACATCAGTGAAAAAAAAAGCTATAAAGAAGGCACGTCTGTTATATGCTCGCCCCCTCTTAGAATTCTATATAGATTATACTCGCGCGCGAGCGATAAACACATGCGCGCAAGATTTCATTTATGTATCGGGAGAGGGTATATAATGTGAGTCGAGAGAGGGGCCAAGTGTAAGAAAGTCGCTGACGTCGGTTATATTATTATAGTGTGTTATCGCGAGAAGCGCACACTATATGATATGTGTATGGATATATATCGGTCTCAATGTGTACGCGCCGAAAAACAGTGCGGAGAGATGAGAAAGTTACTGAGGGAGAAGATAAGGAGAGGGAATCTTTGGAGCTTTTTTGGACACGCGAACGAAGAGTTTAATACTCGTTTTATCGAGAAATGTAGCGATATTGCACTTTCTTTTTTTTTTGAGAAGATGGCGAGAATCGTCTTTAAACGAGTGTATGAGTTTTAGAAACATTTTTTTACCTTTAGGTTGCAGTGTATGGGGAATCCCCTGATTAAGTGCATATTAATACGCGCTGGACATTGTTTGATACAAATAAAGTATAATATAACGTATCATTTGTTTAATAAGTGAGTTCACGTCGAGGTTCACGTGTATTTACTTTGGAAAGATGACCTTCTGCGAAAATTTGTCGGTGCGCTGATTCGTGAAAGAGAATATTAACGAGCATATGTAAAATACCATCTGCTGCGTAGCAAAGATTAATATATGGCTTTTTATTTTATGCTTTGCGGTGGTCCCATCAAATTACTCGTCGATCGAAAAGTCGCACCCGATTAGATTAAAAATTTATGCGGGAAAGTATTTCGGACATTAAAATTGTAACCTACTGTCTATAGATCATATATAATATTACATTCTCTTTTGGCGTAGTGTGAATCCCCGGAAATTCTCGCGTAATCGAGCTCGCTTTCTTTTTGTGCTGTGTAGAAAAGAATTGACGATTTTCCGTAAAGAAACAAGGGATCGCTAGGATCAATGTATGCGCAACGATGAAAAATGGGTTAATCTAATTTTGCTCGACCACTGCTAAGTATATACTCTATACGCCACCTGATTAAACAGCTATCAGCAGATCAGCTGTATAATATGTAATTCATACTCCCGTATACAAAATAATCGATGATTTGAGGTAATACTAAGTACCTCATAAAAGTCGCATAAATATATATATATATATATATATTAAATGAGTTATCGGATGAATAATCTTCTTTTCAATTTTAATAATGAACAGTGTTATAAAATAATCAATTTACCTTGCCATTAGCACTTTGCTCCTTCAGTGCAACAGGTTTGTTCTTCATCTCTTTCTCTTTGCAGTTCACTTCTTCCAAGCCCTTGATCTCATCCAAAGCCGTCGAGTCTAACACCCTGACGAGTCCATTCCTCCGCAACACAGTCACTCCCGGTCTATCTAAATAAACCGATCCCACAACGATCGGCGATTCCTGGGCTTCATTCGGTACCACGTACGCCTCCACCGTAGCTTCCTTCGCAAGATCGACTTGCAGAACGATTTCACAGATTCCACACAGCCGTACGATCGAACCGTCGTATCCAAGCAAATCAACCTTCTGCTCGGATACTGGTCTGATCGGTAAGTCGAGATGGACAGCTTCGCGACGTCGGATCGTCACGCAATCGCTGACCATGTCGATCAATCCAAGCAGTTGCCGGTCGTTGACCTGTACCTCGCGGTACCGGGCATCGTTGACTTTTTTCGGTTTAAGGCCTATACTTAGCTGGACGCATGGAAGTTTTGGTGTTTTTGTCGAAGAAAGTTGCTGGTTGTTGATTGGGTGAAGCGGCGTGTGCGAACTTCTGCCTGTGAAGTTTAAGAGGCAAATTATTAGCGAATTAGCATACAATGGGATTATTGGAGGCGTGTCTATTATACGTGTGTACTACGTTTGCGTTTGGATATTTGGCATATGGAAATCGAATTGTTATTTGGGATGGATTTTAATTTCTAAAACACTATTATATACGAAATCTACGCTACGGTGATATGATAATTCGATGCTTATACTTTTATCATTTTTATGAATCGCTTTCCCTTTATTTTTCGCTCCCAGCACATTCTCTTTATTCTCCTCCTCTTCGTCAACTCGATCTTTTTCGAAATTTTTCATCGCCTGTCTCAGCTGTTCTTTCCAATTCGCCCAAGAAGTGGCTTTTTTCTCTCTGGATTCATACCAATCTTTTGCCTCACCCTGTAATCGAGACGCCACAAGGAACAATGTAGTGTCGTCGTTCCAACCATTGACGCTCCTCAGTTCCTCAACCTTACCGATCCAAGCGTCGACCGACTGCGACTCGAAAACCGGCAAGACGTTGACAAGCTTCTCTTCGGGATTGTGGTAATTTCGAGAGAACGTCTCGCTGGCGTTTGTTAGATAGTCCAAGACACCTTCGGTGTGCTTATTGCGCTGGTGGCTGAGAGATCGAGATCGGCGAGCTACGTCAGGGCTTATTCGCTGGGTGCGAGATCGAGGTCGGGATCGGCAACGTGAAATGTCCAGTTTGTTGCTGTGTGGACCCATTTTGTATATAATACAGTAGTATCAAATGCACAAATACTTTAAGTTAATGAAAAAATTGAACCAAAAGGCAAAATAAAGCGAGAGTAGAAGATCGAGTTTTGGGTAGATTGAAAATTTTCGGAAAAAGCACGCGTAAAGAACACGATGTGACAACGACGGGAACTGAGACCGAACTGTAGCTCTCTGCGTTGAAAATCCTGCTCATAAAAGAAACTGTAAAACTGTCAAGTGGGGATGCTTCATCTGGAAAGCCCTGCATACCTGCGTATCCGTCCGGAGTTGACTGCGACGCAAAATATTCGGTCACTGTATGCCTAGAAACGCATTAGACAAAATAAATTCCTATAAACTCTCGCAGGTATGAACTTCATGGGTATTCTTAAAGCATTTTGCAAATGGGAAAGCTTACAGCTACGTGATGATCCTTGCAGTCCCTCAGAAAGTGGGGGTGTGGTACGGTACCGTCCCAAAACTTCGACCGCCCGTCGAGACGCTTTTAGCTTACGTGCCGACCTTTTGAGACAATATCCATCGATTTTCGATAACGACATTAGTAAGCGAGTTTGTACCGAAACTACTACGCATAGTAGTTTAGAAATCAGGAAATGACGACGCTGTAATTTTGAGGCTGTATGCAAAGGGGGGACTGCAGAGGAATGCTGATGGCGTGCATAAGAATACAATATATTATATTGTAAGGATGCCCTTCGATGATGAGAACGTCGATTTATCTAGACAACACTACTAGTTTGCAATGGTTGAAAAAAAAGAAGTTAAAAAACGCTGCGTTAATCGTTTTTGATAAAACGCGCAACAGCTACTGATGCAAACAAATAGAAGCTTTTCATTATAGATTATTCCATCAAATTTTTCTCTCAGCATATATGTTCAATGACCCAAACGTAGGAAAAACGTTGAGCGCGTTCTAGAAAAGATGAAAATAAAGCTAGCTCAAAAACAAAGCGCGGAAGAGTAGAATGTAGGGGAATGTGTCGAACGTAAGTATTAGTTGCGAAAGTTTCGCGAGGGGAGGTATTATAGCGCTATAGTGTAGTAGGCACCGATAAAAATACACATGATAACGAGCGGTTCCTTTATGTGTACATACATTGAATTATATACATAGATATGTGAAGAGAAAGATAAGCCCGCGCGCAGATGGTGTGTGTATACTACAAAAAATCGGAGCGTTAGAATCGGTTAAATAGCCGTGTGGATTGTTTCCAGAAAAAATCGCGGAAAGCAAGCAGCGATTTTTGAGGTAAAATGCGTTTGAAATATTTTTTCGACTGCGGCGATCGATGCGGATTCATTTTTCGATGTGGAATAACCAAAGATTTTTTTGAAGAGACACGTGTAGTATATACACATCAGAGACTTTCATTTAAGGGTGAAAATTTTAGTCACAAATTATACCGACTCGTCAAATTAATTTATTGTAAAAAGAATGCATGGCATGTATCTTGAAAAACTCTGGCAAAAAAACAGTTTTGCGAGTGGGTACACTTTGACAGACATTTAATTTTTTTTTTTCATCTTCAAAAGACTTTTTTTGCGTATACCGTGTAAGCTTAATACTCGGATACTAACATATTTTAATCCGACTCGTTTCTGTACATAAATACCGCGAAAATAGCGCGTTTTATAGACCAAGTTTTGAAGAAAGTTCCAAGTACAATAGATCCCCGTGAATTCGCGAGGCGTGATTTTCTTTCATCGCTCGATTTCATTGCTTATCTTCTTTTCCCACAAGGAACCATCATAGCGACGGCGACACTATCAAAAATAGCGTATTTTTATCGGTACGTGCTTCGGACTGTCTTGCGCAACTTGTGCAATATATGATAATCAGTCTAATTCAAATTTCTATAGATAGTGATTATTTTCTGGTCACGTGCGAGATATTTTTTTTTTAAATGTTAATTCTTCTTGATATCTGTGTATATCTTTATTTACCAAAATGCTCTTCTGGTAGAAAATAAACCTGAACTCAACCAAAATGGCTTGCTTATACTTATTATTGCAGGTAACCACGTAAGACAACGATTTGCCTCGATATAGTCCTGTTCAAATATGATGAGCACCACTTTTACTAATTGCAAACGGTTAGCTTACGTTTCTACGCAGTGACATTTAGTTATTTTTGTTTAGTTGTTTTACACTATTATTGCGTTCCATATAGAAAAAGATAAGAATCCACTTCATTCATCAATCAACTCGTGCACATATACAACAACAATCATCCATATAAATATTTGCGCAAAATTAAAAGATATAATCCTTTCAAAGTATACGCGGCGTGTGTTTTCCCTCGTCTGATCGACACCGTCCTCCATATATGTGAAAAGCATGCATTATATCGCGCTGTCGTACGTTGTTTTCCGCCTCAGCTATATACTCGTACGATGACGCCGAAGAAGCTCGTCGTGCGTACAACCCACTCCCGATGCCTATTATACATATTGTGATGTATATAGATTTATAGTTGATGTGAGTGGAACAGCCGATTTTACGAATTGCGACGAATATGAAGGAGACAAATATTTAGTCGCAACGATAATAACCGTCACGTGTTTTTTTCTTCTCCTACTCCCATCGGCTGCAAGTAATAATATATAGTTGAGTTTTAAGGAGTGATAGCTGATAATCATAGATAAACGTAACTCTTGGAGATATTTTCGTGCGCGGGTTGGCTCGAAAAAGAAGGCGTTCCTGGTGTCAGTGACATCGGTAAAGTTATATATTGGTTGTTTCCCTACTTGGGGTGGGGGGGGGGGGGG
>CM053171.1:2869691-2926533 GCA_012977825.3 Pteromalus puparum | reverse complement strand
GGGGGGGGGGGGGGGGGGGGGGGGACGAGATCGAGGAATGTTGTTGATGATCTGATAGGTATTGATTGTGCGGTTCACGCGATGTTTCGGAAGAATATACTTGTATATCATGCGTACGTTATTATGGTTGATGTTTTGCGCAGTAAATTATAAGGCTATAAGCTGCGACCAAGTTTCGGCGAAATATATGCGAATGAATTTCTTTCAACGGGTTTCGCGTTGACCTAATTTTTGAACCTCAATAGATATTCTTTTTTTATATTTACAAATTTTGTTTATTTGTTAGTGTTGACTAAAAGAGAAGCACATTATAATTACGATGATATGTGAGCTTTTTTTATGTGGCATATCAAATGTCATTGATATCATTTTTTTGGGTTTATACAATTTTGAGAATAATAAACTTACAGACGACTGAGCTATCAAAAATAAAATATCATTATATGATTATACTCATGTTGATGCAAACCGGCGAAAACTAATATATAAATTATATCGCGTCGGATAATGAGCAAACCCATATTCATATATATTTTTAATCTTATTTGTTCAGAATATGCAGTCTTTCTCAAATAGTTTTATCTCTGCTTCGTCAAAAATACGCAGAGTATAACGAAATTTAAATAAGATCTCGTTGTATGCTAATTGAGTACAAATGTTAATTAACAAATATTTTCCTTTATGTTTAGTGTTTGAATGCGTCAACGATTGCGGGCGATAAGAACAGTTAGAAATCAATGTTAAAAATGTTTATCGTTGTACTCTACTTATATTTTCTACTTAATTTTTTACTATTTCCCAAAGCAGGCACAAGTTCTTACGAAAATATATTGTCGAAAGGAAATAATCAATAAGGAGTTCCTAGAAAACAGAGCATCGTATTCAAGTGTATAATTTACGCTTATTTTGCGATGAGAAAAATTGTTATTGCAAAATCTCCGTAACTGATGCAAGTTAAACTATAGTTTTCATAAATAGATATAGCTTCTGTGTATAAAGAAATTAATCAAAGCCGTAGTAAACATTTCACTATCGATACAGCTTTCAAAGAAAAAAAATTATCGAAGCCATGCTCAATATATATGACTTAATTGTATCATTAATCACTTTGAGACAAGCATTACAAGATTGCAAATCAGGATTAAGTTTAAACAATCGCTTTCTGCAGATTAAAACCGGATTCTTCTCTTAAAATTTGTGTGGTAGATCGTATACACGCTATAATGTTAATTTATTTTATAGACAAATTTTACCCACAAAATTCGACTTTTGATAAAATTTATCACAGAATTAGTACTCTGTTACATCGTGAAAGTCGTCTTGCGCAATTTTAGGCACGTGCGAGATCCAACTCGATATATTCGTTTTTTTTCCTTCATTAGTCGTTCGAATGAGTTTTGTGCCAAAGTCAACAACACTATCATTATCACAGTTAGTTTTTTTGTAATTAAAATAAAGCGGATCTGGCTGTTTAGTATGTAACATGCACGTTTAGCCAGAGTGAAGACTCGAGCAAAATATAACGCTGATGATATATTATGTTTACAGCATTCATATGCATTTATTTATTCAATTATCAAATTATAAAAAAAAATTATGATATAAAGTCTCGTATAAGGAAATTATTATTTACAATTAGCGTATAATAATAAATACAATCATATATGTGAAAATCGTCAAATTTTCGTGATAAGCGTAAAATATTTAGACAATTTTGAGAATCATAATATCGGGTTACATATTTACCATGCCTCGGTAAAAAGTATATGTTTGGTAGCGTATATAAAAAGCGATAACTATATAATATGTAACATATTTTGCGAATTTTTCTTTTATTATTAAACTTTCGAGAATTCGACAAATGGCGTATACTTTGCATATTTATACGAGTGTAAATGTAAGAAGTTTCTATTTATTCATTCGAGCGTTAATAAATATTCATCCAGATTCAGATCTGAAAATTGCCGAACTTTGTCGGCACTCACCATTGTATATATTACGGTTTTACACATATAAATTGCAAGAGGCCTTACATCATTCTACTCGCTCGCTATGCTGATAAAGCGACGTCACATGTCACCTAGCTAGAACAGTATTTAAAAGTGGCGAAAATTTGAAAACCGTTTAACGATCAGCAAAATTTACCTTGTATATATATATATAATATCTATTCGTTTTATGTACATTTCATTATATTTTATAAAATTACTCGAATAACCGAGTACATGCCTTTAAGTATACATTTATAGAAACCTAACACATTTTGTGAGGTTACTCTCGTTATAATTTGAGTATATATTTATTTCGAATGTACCGTGTGATACTCCTAAGTTTTGATCATCGTTCTTATATGTCGCGCAAATCGTACAGATTGCATTTTAAATTAAATTCAAATAAACATAATTAATATAACCTTTCTAAAATAAACATTTTGCATTGATTCTTTCGTGGAATTATAAAATATTCTAGGCCATAAAATACTCTGATTTTTCGTATCCTCTTTCAAACAAATAAAATTTAATTTCTATAGACCAGTAGCATTTAAAAATACACCACACCATTTAGACGATTATATAGAAATCCAAAATTAAAAATTAAATATGGCATTTTAAGAAATTTTATGTAAACGAACATATTTTTCTTTCAACAATTACGCTGATTACAGCTAATGCGTGCTTTTGAATAATCTCGTTTCATTTTGAAACATTAAAACGAATAATACGGAGTATTTAAAATTATTGATGATTCATGGTTCCCTAAAATAATCGACGTTTTGGCACAATAATTTGATGAATTTCCGAACGCTGACAAGTACTTGTAACAATGTAATAAACATTTGACAATCTCGTCGGTACGCTGATACACCCGACTTTGAGAATACGTTGCTTACTATCTAACATGTTTCGCTAAATATATGGTATCGAGTAATTATCACTTTGCCTTATCTCTAGAATGGTGAGAATTATTACTATACAAATCATTAGATTCTTACATCTAGTACGAAGAGAGTTAGTTCATAAAACTGACGACAGTTTTGTGGTTCAACTATGAAAATCTAACAAAGTGTAAAAATTCTGTGATGTTTGCTTTTTTGTTCTCCTAATCTATTGTGATGCACTGATACAAATCTAAAACGATTGCAATGCAATCATTTCTAATAATATGAAAAAATTGCTTCGAAAATAAATCGAGGCTTAGTCTCACTGAAGTGATGGTAAGAAATCATGATTGTTAAATGGTTAGACGACCTTGAGCATCAATTAATCACAGCATTTGGAAGGATGGTTGCGAATACCGCTTCAAACTCCTGTTCATTGTTCTTTTTTTGTTGTTTCGTACCGTTATCGTCGTTAGATTATCTCTTGTTACAAAAGGAATGTTTGGATTTTTTCTTCATTTTCTAACGACTCTTATAAATAGGACGATTTCTATGTTAACAAGAGTACCCTGGCAAAGAATTTTGACATTAGGTACCTTCCTCGACTAGGTTCAGTACATTTTGCGAATCCATCAGGAAACGCCTTATTCCGGCGGGTTCTCAGTTACGTTGGCGCTCTCTTCGCTTATAGTCGTCAAGTATCTATTATTGTCCGGAGAATTTTTTTCGTTCTTTTCGTTATCTACATCTAGTCCAAGACTTTTTTCGAGATTCTGTCGATTTTGCTCCATTCTATACTGGCTTTCCAACATCTCTTTCTGCTGATCAACATTTATGAAATGTTTCTCGTAGCCGCAGTAAGAATCGTCGTCAAGTCCAGTCCAATATCGAGCAATAGTCGGAGATGCATCCGGCGAACTGTCGGAAAAGTCTCCTATAGCTCCGAACATTGGAGAATTCGTTGGATATGAGAGAGCCGGGTAGGGAATCGATCCCGAGGAGCCGAATGTCGGCAAAAACATTCTGTGATATTGATTATAACACGATCCATCCTGTACAGAAAAAATATTTCAAGTAAGTAGCGTCGTAGAAAAATACACGAATTTGAAAATAGAGTAAAATCGCTCAGAATTTGGCGACTTACCATATTATAATGTGAAGTAAGAGCTACTTCAGACGGTCTTGATTTTACTCTACTTGGCTGAAAGACACAGAGAAGTGTCCAAGTTGGCACAAAGTATTTGAGAACCATGAGGACTATTAAAAGTGAGCTGTAGTATAATTGGACATGATTGTAAATTCCACTACAACCACTTTCGTCTCTACCCACTGTAAGTCATAAATTATCTCATTAATAGAGGCTTCATTAGTTATAATTTGCTATATTATTGATAGATTAATGTAGAAGAATACATACTTAGGACCATGATTGCATCAAAAACAACTGAAACTGCAGCTGAAACTTCATAAACTGCAGTGACAAGCCACAAGTCTCTTGTCTGGGACGAAGTTGCAGGCATCATTAGAGCCGATATAACTAACTGTCTGTTACTGTGTGTAACATACAATGCAACTATTGCAAACAGCTGAACTGCAATGAAGTCTGCACTTGACAACATTAGCCAATAAGGTCCTAAAATTAAAATCATTCATAAATAATAAGAAGTATTTTAATTAACAGCCACTTATTAAATTGTTACTACTGTGAAATATTATTAATGTTCTGTCATAGTACTTGAAGTAAATCAACTACTTACTAAAACATTCAGTCCAGGTTCCACTTATGTCCACCATTCCCATTAAGACAACGGTGATACAATAGAGAGTATACAGACACAGAATGGGATTAATGACATGTTGTACAACATCATCTCTGTGCCGAGATCTTGCTGCCATTGACCAGTGAAGATGGCAAATTAGAATGAATTGATAGAGCTTAAAGAAGTTTGTGGCAAAGTGTAACTGGGGATATCGAATGCCGAGTATATAACTTGCAGCACTGTAACAGTATTAAGTGAGTCATGAATCATTTGAGGGAATTGAATTAGTTTTTATTAGTCCAAATGTTAGCACAGATTTAATTAATTTGTTTGGGTAAACTGATTATGTTGAGATAAAGTCTTTGAATTAAAAATTTTGCAAACAATTTATTTCAACCTTTACATGTATAATAAAACATAAATATTTACCTGACGATGCATTGGATGGCAGAGATGTAGAATATGGCATAATGGTGCATCTGTGAATGTTTGTAGCTATGGTATTTGATGATCTTTAGAATGACAAAAAACAGTGTTATTACACTAAGGAAAACTAGTAGGCTGATACGACCACAGGCCACACTGTCGTATAGGTCCAAGCATCCTTTGTTTAATACGTCTAGCGTATTATTGTCAAACTTCCTGCTCCTTGCCATGATTGCTCTTATTATTGTAGTTCGATAATACTATTTTACCTCAGATATTCTGGAACAAAAGAATAATGCATATTTGTTACCCAAGTATGAAGCAACAAGCTCTGTATCTTTTTTTTTATAAATATTACTGAAATGTCAGAGTCTGTCATGTTTTAACTCAGAGTGGTAAAAAGAGAGATAAGACAAATTCACAAATGCAGATTAAACAATGCGGTGATTCATATTTCTCATTTTTAGTGCGTTATTATTTTATTACTTCAAGAACACATCCTTATTTATCATTATAAAATCAATACTTCAGAACCTTTATATCAAGAATAAAGCAATTTAGAATCCCACATCAAAAATAAGCTTCACACCATTGATTCTCTAACAAAAATTCACAAGCACCACGCAAATCACAATCAAGTCCAACCGACTGTAGCAGCACATCTCTCCAATTTCTGCAGATGCATTCATCCAACAAAGGGCACACCTGCAACAGCAGCACACCCACTTCCTTGCCATTCCCCTGCACAGCACACCTACATGAAAAGCCGCAGCTATAAGTATCAAGTACTTAAAAACTTCCTCTGCATTCATGCAAGTCTTGTGCGATATATAGTTTCAGCCAAAGCCCTTGACGCGATGCATCGTCGCGCCGAGCAAAACGAAAGGGCCAACAACCCGTGACTCCTCTCTCTTTCTCTGTTTATACTGCGAAGCAGACGAGTGCAAGAGAGAGAAGGAGAGCGTGCGCGAGCCTTGGCGATGAATCAAAGCGCGACTCGACGGTGAACGTCCATAAACCCCTCTGGTTGAAGGCTTCTGGCTTCTCTACACGCTAGTTAGGTATAATACCACTACTACACACTATATCTATATATACATACTCTATACACCTTGCACATATATATATACATACACTCGACACATGCACTCCGCGATCGACGATCACCATTGCGACAGTCGAGCCGTAGGCGTAGAGAAAAAAATCAAAACAAACGGAGCACGTCGGCTTTATCTCTCATCGATGCATTAAAAGGCGGTTATCGCGCATTTCTTGTTTTGATATAGGTTAACGAGAGCTGCTGCTGCTGCTTTTGCGAGATATGCGTATATATGTATATATAAGTAGACAGGGAGGGGGCTCACCTATATAATAATAATCAGCGGTGTCCCGTCCCAGCTGCCTCATCCTCGGGACGACGACTGACTTTTCCGCCGGACCATCGTTCACACGTCCGACACTGCACTCACGATCGAGACTATGTATGTATGTACGATAGACGATACTTCTCTCTCAATTAATAAAAAATTAATGCTTACGGGAGAGAGACGCGATCCTCACCCCGACGAGGCTCACGAAGCCATGATGTAGCTCTCGCTTTTTTTCTGCTCGTCTGCTGATCTGCGCATGCGCGCGTGATAGCTTTGTGACGTCAGAGCAGAAGAGCGAACGAATTATTTGTCCAGCGCTCTTTTCGAAAAGAATGCGGCGATTATACTCGCTGCACTTTGGGCATAGTGTGTGTGTGTATTTTTATCTCCCTTATTTTTGGTTATGTAATTTATCGCTCGATGAGACTTTGGCCTTGAAGAGCGAGGAATTCGCGATTTAAGCGCGGGAAATTCAAACTATATGATTGCGTTGATGGCAGAAAGCGAAAAGTCTCGTATTTTCGAGAGAAAGTGATTTCGTAGCCGGATATAGCGACGAGTCATTTTTGTTTTCTACTGCACAGAAACAAAACAAGTTTTCGGCTTTCTATATACACCTACACGTGCATCAATTGTTCGAAAGCTATTAAGTTATTGTAAAAACTTTCTAAGTAATCGATTTAATCACTTGAATTAGTCATTATAAAAGTCTGTATAGGTTGATTGCGGGGTATTATGAGTTAATCGAGCTCTTCTCAACTGATTATCCTTCGAAAGTAAGTATATAATAGTCGAGAGAAGAAGTTTTATGTGCAAATTAAACGCAACTTGGCAATTATTCAAGAGAAATCGATCTGTCGAACGAAACGCACTTTCCCAATCGCACATTAAAAGCTCAATCGTCCAGTAAAATCGACACTTTATAAAAAAAAAAGAAAGCAAAACAAAACAAACCCAAACAACAACTAAAATGCACTAGAGTACGTAACACACACCTATAAAACTCACCTGAGCTATAGCTGCACAAAGTGTATAGTTAGTAGCTTCGACAAATATAAAACGAAAGAAGACCACGGATAAACGTCCGTCCGGTAGCGGACACACGCGAAAGAGGATAAAAGCCGGTGGCGGCCGTCTATACGCGTCGGCGATATACCTATACATCACACACTATAGACTCCGCGCGAGGAATTCATCGGCGTACGTAAGTATGCGCGTGACGTAAGTCGCACGGAGTCTGAAAATTTAATGAGCACGCGACGCTATATACTATTTCTGGAGTCTATATATGAGTATGTATATAAATACGAGTCAAATTGTCACCATCAGTACGCGACGACGACTGCGGATGTACACCTCTATAATGTGTTGCCTATATATGTGCTTACACATATATACAATATGGGACGCGTTCGATCATTCTCTCTGTCGTATATACTATACTCTTAGCTCGGTAATTATTTTGTGCGCGTAAACAGGGGTTATTACAGTTTTTGGCCGATCGATTGATCGATTTGTTTGCGATCGTGAGGGTGTGGAGATCGGTATGGGTGTATGTATATATATGGTTGGTAAATATAGGGGTAAGCGGAACTTTTGTATAGGGTTGTGGCGTGTGCTACGCTTTATTCTTGGAGGCTACACCGGCTACACGTGGAGATATGTTGTGATTTATGAATGAAGTTTACTTGTTAGGTGGTTATAACGTTTGTTTAGATGTTTTTAGATTATTTTTAGATTTGCTGATGGTTCGAGTTAATTTGGTATTCACATAGTAGATTTGTCCTGATTACAATATTTTATTTAAATCATCTTCGTTAATTACTATAAATGATTATTTGAAATTTTTCCAATCGTTTTATACTTTTTTTTTTATTAAAGATGCTACATTGATAGACGTCATTAATAGATAATGTATAGCTTGTAATATTTTTATACTGAATAACGGGTACATCAATACTTTTAATGATGATGATACGAGTTTTGTAATTTCTTAAAAGTTTGTTCTGCTATAGTTTTTTTAATGGGATGAGAATAAAAATCTACCATTGTTCACAAAGTATGAATGTTTATTCAATAGGGTGTGAAACTTAATTTATAAGGACTCCTTAACAATTATTACTACAAAATTATCATAATAATAATCACTTATTATACACATACACATATCAGTTAATTACATCAGACTAAAATACAGTAATATATCTTACTTTTATATATCTTCAGTATACAATCAAAATTTCATTATATATCGTATAATATTTTTGTTGTCGCTGCAGAGAAAATACGTCGTGCAATGATGAGCATATTTTCTCGGAGCAAAGTAAGTCTCACTTGATTATCTTTTCGTCGGACGAGATCGTGTTTGTCGCACGCACACGTCGCTTCTTCTTCCTTTTTTTTTTTTACTTGCGAGGACAAAAAAAAAATTATTCTCAAGGTTTGAGATCGAAGAATCTATTGGCATTCTGGACGATCGACATTCTGGGGCCAGTCGCAGATGAACTTCTCAGGGTTGTAGACCAGACCATCGCGGCACTGGAACTTCAGAGGTTTGCCGTAGACGCATCTGTAGTACTGTAACATCGAATAAACGAAATAATTAGATTAAATATATTAGTAGTGGGAAATGAAACGAAATACTTCATTTTTTGTTTTTGAAAACGATGTGATGTAAAAAAGCTTTTTTTAACTATCATCACGCGCAGTAGTTATGTAACATGAGTAACTGAAGCAGTAGGCCACAAGGCAGTTTTAGCATTGATGGCACACTACACTCGGGGCTTATATTATTGCGAGGAAAATGAAAAAGTGCCGATGCGCCACCTATTTTCACCTGCCAGAGACACGGAGAGTTCAAGCAGTGATGAAAAGCCCAGTTCAAAACTGCTTTGTTTTGGCAATATTCAATTGACATAAATCGAACATTTCGAGTAATCGCTTATCCAAAACACAATTTAAAAATCAACTTACGGAAGTGCAATCCTTTCCAGCCATGAAGTCTTTCTCTCCGCACTTGATCTCATTGTCGCTCTCATCGATTTCGGTAGGCGGCTGAGGTGGAACGGTTGGTTTGGGTTTGGGCTGGGTCTGCTGAGTTGGGACAGTTGGTCGATTGGGCCTAGTTGGTCTGGGGGTGGTCTCCTCGGTCTCACGGGATGGAGTCGTGTAAGAACCTTCGGATGGGTCTGCTGTCGTGCTCTTCGGTCTCGACCATTCGGGCTGCAATGCGAGAAGATCGAGGTTTTAATTTTGTTTATTATAATTTTTCTTTGTTTGTTACACACTCTGATGAGTCGAGGTTGGCTAATTGAAATAGCTGGAGGCCCGACGATGGTTTAAACATTTGATTTTATTGCACGTGACAATGGAACGCGGCGCATTAGTTATATACGAGCGATTTCCGTATAGTTATCAAGGATGGACATTAGTATTCTCTAGTCATTTTTTCCAGAGTCCTCTTTGAATATGTATAAGTCGGGCTTTTGATGCGCAGAGAGTAGATATGCATACCTTCGTTCAATATAATAATAAGAGAACTGATGCGAACAATGAAAATTAAAGATTCTAATTCGAATATACAGGTTTACTTACTCTTGGGGTTGTGTTGTATTCTGGCTTAGGAACAATGTAATTCTTCATGTTCTCGTGAAGGATAAGGGTGAGGTCGTTCTTCCTTCCGCAGATTCCGTGGAAGTCGTCCATGTCGATAGCCCAGGACATGGCACCGGCGTATCCCTTCGACTTGATCCAGTCCATCTTGATCTGCACACTCTCTGGGTCTTCGTAACCAACCCACTGCGTTCCTATTTACAAAATAAATAGATGCTGCATGAGTATGACGAACAAAGGAATTCAAGACGGGTATATGTCACCATGAGTAACGTCGCTCATATATATATTCGCATCTCAGATCAATCGTTGAATAATTTCAACTCGAGCTCGGAATGCTCGATTATACATTTTTTTAAAAACCGAATTGATCATCTGTTTGGGACGCGCGAGTTGATTTTATTGCTTTGAATGCTATCCAAGCTTCATATCTGCAGGTGGCACGACGACGAATAAATAGTAATGTGACGTTTCTATTTTACCGTTGTCCCATTGTCGTGCGGCGTTATACTACTGTCAAAGCTGCTAGTCAATGAATATTCGAAAAATTCATATCGAGTATGAGTCACTAGTCGCTTTTGAAAATTTTAACTTAAATTCGCTTGTGAATCACTTTAGAAAACTCGAATGATCGGTATTGTATGCCTATTAGTCGTGTTTTTACGAAATCTCGCACTGTTTTGATTTCGAGAGTGATTCACCTCATGCTTCGATTTTTAAAATTGTCTACACACTGTATATTTGCAGTATCTTCCGAAAGAAAACACAAATATATTCAAACCAACGACTTGAAAACATTTCAGAAATCCTGTCACTTTCAGGTCTCTGAACCCTTTCTTCTTCTCTCTAACCAAATCCATGCTTTGGGTCGCGGTTCCTTCTATACTTCTTCTTTTCTCTTCCTCTCCCGGTTATTCAAATTTTCGCGCGGTCGAGGCAGTTCAGGGAATCGCGATTAGCATTCGCTAGAAGGTATAGTCCCCTTAAGTGAACAGGAGGAGAGAAGACTCTGAATATTTTCTCGCAAGTCTGTTGACATTCGTGAGTGGCATTGTATGTAGATATTATTCGTTGCGATGATGTTTTTTTTTTTACGCGAACATAAACATGAGTGAGACTCTCTTAACCCTTTAGAGAACTTAGGAATTTAAAGCATTTTTTCGAATGCACCGTGTCTATGAAAGCTTGACTGACAAAAATATTAAATATTTTATAAGCTTACCCTTGTAGGCATAAGGAACTCGTCCTTGTTCGTCCCATTTTTTGGTCCATCCAGATTCAGGGTCATTAACTTCGGTGCAAATCTGAAAGACAACAAAAGATATTAAATTGTAATGGCACAAGAACAACAGAAATAACAATTCTTTTCAACACACCTCGTAATAAGCGAGGAATCCCTTAGCACCAGTGTACTTTCCAGGAGCACCACCACCGGCTTCCTTATTGATGTAAGTTCCCGGATTGTAGTTATTATTACTGGCACTGAGGGTAAAGGTACGTCCATAAAATGGTACTCCAACGACAAGCTTGTTGGCCGGGCAGCCCATGTCCTCCCAGAGTTGAAGGCCGTCGTTCTGCGGACAAACACACATCCATTGATCGTGCGTTAAACTCAAGCACAATATACATATACACACCAGTGCAGTGTAATGTAGAAGAGAAAGGAGCGGAGAGAAAGAGAGGATGTTTGAATATCATTTTTTTTTTTTTGACGAGGGACCGGGACTGTTTGGAATGCACTTGGTGTCTGTATTTTTTATTTTTTTACTTATGTGCACATGTACCACATTGAGCTTCTCATAGGCCCACTGGTCGTGAGGACGCTTGTACAGAGGACTGTGCACGTCTGCAAAACCGGCCCAGTTGCCTCGTAAGTCGTAGGACATCACGTGGATGGCATCGAGGTTTCTGAAAGAAAGGAGAGAATTTTATTGCCAAGTCGTTGTGAATTTTTATCGGATACCTATAATACGAATGCAGTGCTGGAAAGGACTTTGAACCTCTTACACAGGACGTTATATTGATGTCGTTACTAAAGTTTTATAGGCGCTGTTGCACGACGTTTAACGATGCGTCAAGAAAACGCGAAGGTATGCATTAGTCATGCTGATGTGCACTTGGTATAATAATGGACTTTCACAAGATCGTGTTTAGAATACAAAGGGTTAGGGCTTGCATTGTTCGAAGCGAGATGTTCTTTGAATGGAAATTTTTTTCCGTTATTATCGTACACGAGCATGATATCGATTTATTTTTGATCAATGTACTGTTATATTCTATTTAAATTAAGGTTTTTTTTTTTCAACGTGTACGTAAAAATGTTATTAACGAGTTTAAACTTACTCGCAAAGCTCTGGCACGTGGTATCCCTCCTGAAGACGGAATTTGGCAAGTGGCACAGCCATTGTGATTTCCCAGCCTCGACCTGCACGATTGAAGGCTCTTCTCAGCTCTTCGACGAAGTAGAAGAACATGTCTTTGTCGGAGAACTTGCCACCACGATCGGCTGCTCCAGGGTACTCCCAGTCGAGATCGAATCCATCAAAGTCGTACTTCTTCATGAATTCTGTAACCGAAGATAGTGTACAATTTTGATTGTTTTTTTATTTTAAAAATTATTTTATAAATTAATTCTTTTGAATACGAGAGTTTAGATAATAACACTACAGAAAGGTCCCATTTTGTCTCTAATCATACGCTAAAACCGGTATAGTGTTGACTCGACATTGAAAGTAATTAACACATTGTTCTAGTATTAGCAGATCGAATTAAAGCCCGATAACGTGCTAAATGATTTCAATGCTACTTATACGCAGAGAAAAAACAAATCAGTTTTGGACTGGTCTTTCCTCTACGGCTCTAATCACTTGAACTTTTCAGTTTTCTGGCTGGTGACGATAGGTGGCGCACTGGCGTTTTTTAATTTCCCTCATCATAACCTGCGCGCAGAAGCTACATATAGAGTTTTGCTATGCCAAAACTGTTTGGGCCAGCTTAATTGGGCCACTCATGCAATAACTGTCTTTATTCTTTTGTCTCAGTATATAATATGTATGATTTGACTATAGACTATGGTAGATGATTAATTTACTTACCGACAATGCTCCTGATGAATGTATCACGACGCTGCTTCACAGCAACGAGTGCACTGTACTTGCGTCCACCTTCGCCCCATCCACCGACGGCGACTTCAGTCTTGAGATTGGGGAATTTTTTCTTGAGGGCAGTAAAGTTCCTATAGCCATTCTGGTCGACATCAAGCTCTGGATCAAGGACCAAAACCTCCCAGGTGACGTTACTCACACCGATGAATGAGTAGATCAAGTGGGTACAGAGATCGGCCGGTACGTCGTCGATCGCGTACCTACCGATACCCGGACGGTAGACAGCCCAGTTGCTGAAGTAACAGACTACTCGGCCAGGTTGCTCACCTTTGGGATAGTTTAAAATTTATTTATTCGTTCTATTGTACGAAATATAAATCGAAAATTCAGTATTTTGGTCTACTTACCGGTTGCGGTGCAAGCAAATAGAGCGACGAGGGCGCCAAGGGAAAGCAGAAGCTTTCCCACCTGCGAGTTCATGATTGTAGATTCTGTAAGACAGAGAAGATATTGAAAATTTTGCAATCGTGACTGTGAATTTATTCGTTTTCGTGGTGTCGATTTTTTCTTCAGACTACACTATGAGCGATACAAACAATTCGACGAAGCGACGATTCTAGCTTTAGAAACTATCTGACAACAATCGCGAGAATCTGAGCTCAAAAAGTGCCTGTTAAGCTCTTTATTGCGCCTACAGTGGAAGGAAAGGTGTGAATCACTTTTGCAAGTTTATCTGATCTTATCGCTCTTATCTCTGCTCTATCGATTTCTCATTTCGCTGACGAACGTATTATACGACCAGCGTTTATACCGTAACAAAATATATCAATTTTACCAATTTTATAACTTTATAATATATCTATAGCAAGTCGAAAAGAAAAATGAACCTGCAAATAGCTCGAATCCGATCCTCAGCACCAACGTAGCGTGTATATCTATAAGTATAGCCAAGGAGGAGTCAGCGTATACTGCAGCCTACTGTGAATCCTCACGGGCTCCGGCTGACTCGACTCTGCAGGAGCCTCTGCTTTTTAAGCCTCTCAGCCGAAGTAGGCTCGTATACACTACGACCGGTTTTCTTCCTCGTCGAGGTATTAAAACATGATCGATGACATTGCCGTTATACGAGCGGGAGGACTCTTTTGAAGAAGCACACATCCAAGTAGTCTAAGTCTAATCAAGCCGATTCTTATCAATCTGGTGCCCCATTAAATTAGTCGTACTGGAGATGAGGATTTTTTAGCGAGTGCGGGTGTGTTATTATATATGTATATATGAATGCGGGTCGACCGTTATCGTGTGTGTGAGGTTTGTTTTGTAGGATTCAATTTTACGTTCGCGCTTATATGTATCTGTGCCAAATTCAAATAGAATCGAAAACCTTCGATTATTCATTCGCGTAAAGAGTATCTCGATCTTGTGTATATGAACCGTTAGGAAGATCGAGAAACATGTTTTTTCGTTCGAATTTATACATCTGTCGCGCGATTTTGTCATTTCGTACATTTCTCAAGTTCAAGGCTATGTTATGTGGCTAAATACAGCCATAACTGTATTAAACTCGTGTATCACTGATTGGGTTATTGACTCCTATATTATATATACTTAGAATCCAACTGATTAATGCTCATCTCGATCTTCGCGGGGACACTGATTTATAGTACACTCTATTTTGATGGTGTTCAACGATATACACAATGAGGAGCCGAAAAAAAAAAACACGATTCGACACACGCAATCTTGAAACTGCTCTGGAACTAGTCTAGTTTCAATCCCTGAATTCCTAAAATAAAAATCTTCTGTCGCGAATCTCGACTGTATATACAGAGTATATGTCTCGAGGAGCCACAGCTATTACTCAACCGTCTCAGCAAAAATCCTCCACCGCAGAACCGCGAAAACCACCTATATACATAACGTTTCCGATTCAACAGAGCAGCTAGTGCATAATCGGCTCTCTGAGCGGACAAATTGCAACCGTTTCGCAATAATTTTCGTTATTCGCACTTCTACGTATAATACCCATCGGTATATGTATAACGAGAGAGGAATACACCGATGCAGACTTACGTCTCTCGGAAGCAGCAATTTTCTTTTCTCTCTCTCTCGCGTCTCTTTTTCTTCGTTGCCGAGACGGCCGATTAACCAACGATTACGAGAGAGAGACCGCCGACTGTAATTTCGTGCCGCGACGGAGAGTAGTATAGTATATAGCGTGCGTGTACCTTAACCCATATAAGATTTACGGTGTGTTTTGCTGGTTTGGATTATATAGTGGAGCTTGTTTTGTGTCTGGTTAGGTAAGAATTATACTGGCCTACTCTGGGTATTGTTGTGTTTTACGATTCTTATTATCTCTTTCTGTTAATTTTCAATCCTCTAAAGTATAAAATATTCAGAAAACTATATCGACATCTGCTCTGACTGATGAACCATAAATAACATGAACCGATAATATAAATCAGAATATATGAGAGTACACAATAATTTGCTCAAGCGTCCAATTTACGCATCTCGTCTTATCACCCACGTCTCGTCTCAAAACGAAAGAGTCACGCCGTGATCTCCAAAATCGTAAGTACGTGCTCATCATTACCATACGGTAATGTACAATAATAATGCAATGCAACGCCATAACGGTACAAAGAAAAAATTTCTTCCTTCACGTATAAGACCTTTGACATGGCTTTAAATAATTCCCGATGCGCGTTGATATCTCAAAAGCTCAATTATGCTTGTGTTTACGGGATTTGATTCGATTTCTTCTTCTTTTTTAGCGGAAAAAATTGTTATCGAATACTGATTATGTTATTCGCAGAAATTTCCGGAGGTTATTTTTGTTTTCGATTTTTTTTTCTTTTATAGCGACGAAAATTGTTGTTGAATTCTGACATGTTATTCACAGAAATTTCCAAAAGATATTTTCAGTTATGCTATTTGGTACAGTGTAAAAACAATTGATGCGAAAATAGTCGTTGAATACGTCAATTGATATAATTGTTTACATATCACTGGAGTGTTGAAACGGTTACTATAGTATATAAAGCGATCGCATTTATCGTTTACAATTAGAAAAGTGCCGATAGGAAAAGCTGTATGTTAGAATCATAAATTGGTTGGCGCAACTAACTTTCATAAAAGTTACGTGATGAAATTTCCCAGAGCTTTTCAAAGCTTTTATTCGATAAAAACTTTTATTTTTATTTTTCTAATCCAACTATATCACATTATCTTTTACAAGTAAAAAAGCTTCTCTACCTAATTTAAACTGAAACAAAAACTATTGACCTCAGTTCATAGCCCTGTGCACATCCCACCCACGCAAGAAGCCTTTCAAGCACTTAAACTGCAACCATACATATATACAGCTCCACGAGTGAAACATTAACGAGTATAATATACAGTCACAGCGTTTGGCGAGGAGTCCGTCTCGCGATTAAAATGCGCGCTGCATCAACTACGGCTGATCGGTCAGCCTTCGCGTTTCTTTCTCTCCTATTCCATAGGTGGACTGCAGCTCGAATGCGAAATTTCCAAAGCCGAGGCGGGAACTCTGTGGATGTATTTACGAGGGAAAAAACAAAGAAAGAAGCTTTAGAGTATATGTTTTTTTGCTTTGCTTTGCTTTGATGTCACTGGGATGGATGGACGCTTTTATGCATACTGAGTGCTGCTATACCGGTATAAATTAAATTAAATTTGACGAATTATTGAACGTTTTAACCGTGAAGAGAATATTTAGAGCATCGAAAACTGCTTAAGTAGTTCACTTAGTCGCTACGTAAAAAATATTAATGGATGCTTCGCTCGTTATTAAACTCTACCGGTAAACGTAAAATGCTGGTACTTGAATATCTCTTTAACTTTTAAGTGATTTTACCTCGTTAGGCGCACGCTCGTAAATTGAAATTTTATGAAAAGACATTCGCAAACTATCTGGTGCATTTCCACTGATTTTATCTTACAATTAGAGCATATTTTATGATCGTATATACGTAGTTTTCGAAGAAGCGAAATTTTTAATTTGGCATATCAAATAATTATTCAATTCAACAATACCTCGCGTATCAATTTAATGATATATGTTGTTTTGTATATTAGTTTTAATTGGATGGCACAAAATATATCAGTATTCTTTTTATGCGAAAGATATCAATAATGCTTTTTCCGATACAATATACAAAGACTACAAACTCGTCTGGAGGTCGTCAAATTATGATGCTTCCATTTTTAAATTACGAAATTGCAGTTTATACGTTATCGTGCATTGTTAAAAATTGTGTAGTCTACGTATTATCTGTGATGAAAAATCACTTAATCAGCTGTTACACGTGATGTCATGAAACCGAAGCAAATACGTATTAATGATAGGCATTTCTCTCTACAAAATTTAATAATTGAAATCGCTCAAAAATATATCCTGATTAGATCATTTGATTTTATCAGCCATTCTCAAAACACAAAATATAAATTGAAACCAATGTAAAGCAATGACGTTTACTCGAATGCAACTTACTTTAATAACTTTTCAAAATATGTAAAACAATTAAAATACAAACTTATATCACGTATTTTATTATAGAGCTTGTACTCCTCGGCTTACTCTTCATCATACAAATCAAATAGTATATTTGTTAAGGCTAATTTTAAAAAAAGCAAAAACTTACGCATTTCCTAAAACCACTTTCGCACGAGCCACTTTTGAGAATCAAAAATTTAAAAACGCAAAAATCACTCAAGAAGCCGCACTGACCTTATACCAATCCTCAAAAAAAAAAATCATCACCACCAGAATATGACAAGAGACAGAGAGGAGAGAGAAACATAGAGAAAGACTCACCTTCTCGCGGCTCAGGTGGGCGGAAAAATCATGCCCGAGAGCAAAGTCTTGGCGCCTATATACCCCGATGGGCCTCATTAGAATTCAGGTGCAGGGACCGGGCCGCGATTGGCTGGTTCGTCGACCCGCGCCTCGCGCTCTCCCTCCACGCGATTCTCTTCTCCTTCTCCTTTTTTTTTCTTGCCACCGCGCACTGTATATATACTTACGCTCGTGTGTATGTATAGGTATATAGCCACAGCAGTACACTGAAGGATCCGATCGAGCGGATCGAATTTCGATCGGTACGGACAGATCGATCGCGGCTGCAAAAACCGAGAGAGGAGTTATTTAATAAGGATGTTATGGAATTAACGTAATGCGATTGCAATTTACGGGGCAAGTTTTTTGTCGCTCGGTTATAGTCGACTGATTACACGAAATCGGATGGAGATGATATTTTTCATGATAGTAGTTCTGTGTTGCTGCGTTTGAAAATTGTTCTATATTTTCGATGACTTACCAGTCAAGCCCAAATATACGCGATTTTCGAGGTCCCGTTTCGAGGCGATTTTTCGACCCATGGCAGGGCTTCTGTCAGGGCTCACTCTACGGGATTTTCTTCGTTTTTTGGCCCCGTTCAAGCCTTTGGGGTCTTAGTCAAGAAATTTTTTGAATGGAAGTATTATACACATACGAGTATTGGAAATCTAAGTAAGTAAACAAACATTTTTAGTTTTTAAAGAGCCTTTATTGTAGCTGATGCGTCATAATATATTATCCAAGACATATCAATACATCCCTACTCCTTAAAAGAATAATTGCGTTTATATATCGAAATAATCGATTGATCGATCGACAATTTCAGAACTGGAAAAATTAAAAATTTGGTTCCAATAAGAGTTATACTGATTTATATGTAGAATTTTCAAGAAAACGATGAAAACGATGTTCAATGTAATAAAATTGATTTTTGCAGATTCAGCTGAATTAATAAATAAACCAACGTCCATTCATTCATAAAAATGCACTTGACAGACCAATGTTAATTAAATTACCCACGTATCATTCGAAAATCGTGAGCTTTCTCTTATCATTGATTAAATTTGTGTATACACGGTCATACGTAAGGAGTTACGTTCTGAGATGACGTTACGCGTCAGCTTATCGTGTTAGCTAAACCAATGAAAGTAGAGAAAGAATAAACGTTAATCTTAATTTTTCTTTGTTAGTTTGATCAGTATTGTTCTAGAATTTTACTTCTCATTTAGATTTTATCATTTTACTACACGCGGAGTCTTTTGTTTATCCTAAAACTTCACCATTTTTATTGTTTGACGAGCCAATGATAATATCATATTTAAAATTAAGTTTTACGTAAACGATTCAAAAAGAGTAAATTGTTGATTTAATATACAAATTTGCGAACTCTGTAGTTCGCACTTATTAGACATCATTTTTTAATTAATTTCTTGAAATATCTGATATGTAAAATTGTGAATATTCGAAAGTTACAGTTTTAGTGGAAAAATCAACATTCCATTTTTAAATTCATCTTTGTATATATGAAGGATTCAGATAAAAACAATGTTTATTAAGCGACACGTGTATACGAATTATTATAGACATTAAATCCACATTTTAATTCAAGTGAAATCCATCAAAATTTTTTATTATTCATATTAAACACACATCTAAACATTTAATTTTATACAATTAAAAATCCATTTATCAGACACCACCTTCAATTTTACACGCTTCGATTTGCGCAAATGAAGCACATAATTCACCCGTATAAGCGTTGATATAAGAGGCGTTTTATCTCAGCTGCATGAAATCCAGCGCAACGAATACATTCGAAGCGGACACGCGTTTTGCCGAGATGTTATGGGAAGGACAAGGACCTTTGGGTTGTTTTTGCGTGGGCCGTTTTCTTAAGCGCTCGCGCGTCATCGGGATGCGTTGCTTGGTGGAACTTTCTTTTGCCTCAGAAGTCAGAATAAGTTCAGATCGTTATGAGCGTTTGACCGATAAAAGGGAAGAAATAAGGAATATTCTTTAAATTGATACTTCAATCAAGGTTTGCGACGAGACAATAAATTCTGAAATTATTTAATGTTGCTGCAATATTTGCAGTAGATTCCCATTCTCTGATACGAAATTTGATTTAGTGAATTTTCGTTAATGGATTACGGATTATGGATTACTGATGCAGTAATCGATCGATATCGGGATCGCTGGCAATCGATCAATATTAGGAAAGCTTTATTTTTGAACTAAAGTTCACGCACTTCTTATAAAGAAATTTTAAATTATTCAAAAATTATTCACATTGTAAAGGTTATGTAAATTTAAGAAAAGCATACATACAATGCATTGCTTTGAAAGGACTTTGATCTCACTTAGAATATTGTTTGCCCGCTGTCTGGACTAAAGAATTATGTGGTGAGTCAAACGTCAGCTGCAGTGTGTGGAGAGATAAATTTTCGCTACTCTGCTCTGTCTACCAACTGTCGGCACTTGATTTTTTTAAACCCTTATTTTCCGCGTTTAAATCATCCCTACACCATTGTAAAACGAACGTTTCCCACAGCAATATTCATAAAGTTAATAATTGCATACTAAGTTTGCTAAGAAATTCGAAAAATGCCGTTTAATGTAGTTTGTTTTAAAAATAGCTGCAAAGATAGAGCTTACAAAGTTGAAATAAAATATTTCGACGGTCTTAAAAACAAGTTGAGGCCAACGACTCGAGAGATAAGCTAAGAAAACCGGTAACTATATACTCGGGTGCATCGATCGGCTCCGATGCAGTTGAGATTTTTTTTATTTGCATTACCAATCATCAGCAGATCCCGTTTTATTACAGATCGTAACACTTTAAAGGCGTAAAAAATAATGACGTGCGACATACCGAAAAAGGATCTCTCAAAGGAATCACGCGTATTTTTGTTTTGTTTTTCAGGATCAAAAAAAAAAAAAAGCGTAAGAACACAATCGTATAAAAACCATTTGTGTTTTATTTCTCATGAAACAGTATTAACATTAAATTAAATATATATATATATATATAAGTTCACGCCTACTGCAACATTTCTCTTTGCATGGTCGCCATTAACAAAACTCTCCTTCTTCGCTCAGCCGGATAATAGACGCTCGCAGCATACGAGTTCGAGATCGCTTTGACTCGCGGGAGAGCTTCTCGGAAAGCTCTCGATACGATGAATAAAAACGATCCGGAGTTCAGATTTTGAAGAAGTAGTCACCGTGAAAATAAACTGTCTCTGCTCTTGCGCGTCGCTAATACAATGCTTAAATACACATTCGCTTACAATTCGACGGAAAAATAAAAGAAATCATAATCGAAATTCATTGTGAGTATATTATGCGAGTGTAATTCGTGTCCTTTATTTCCATATATATGCTGCGTATATAAAAAAGGAACTTTGACGGAAAGAATGATTTTTGTTTATCGGTGTACATATTTCGGATTCTGAGTAACTGTTTCCTCAACAACTTTGTAGTTCGTTCTACTCTCGTTTCTTGTGACCGCCATAAAATCTCATCGAACCGCTCCTACTGTGTCTTCTCGTACACATAATAGGTATATATTTGTATATATAGACTTTGAACGCATGATTCATATGTACTTTTGTTTGTCTATCTATCTAGTCTAGATACGATATTGCTACGGGGTGCCTTTGCATTAATGACGGTGTATAATATACAACTATGCAATAATCAACAAATTTGTACACTGAGTGTTTGTGTTAGTTTGTATCGGTGAGAATAATTCATTCCAATAGCGTATATTTATTATGCGAGAAGATATTAATTGATTCAATTTTTTTTTAAACAAATATAGTCTTTTAAGTAATTATTTATTACTATAATTCCTTATTTCACCTAAAAGAATTACCTAATATTAATTTAATAAATATATACAATTTCTTAACCAACAATCTACGCTATAAAAAAATAAAATTTAGTTCCAATTCAACCACATGATTTTGTGGATAACTTAACTACAGATTGATCCTTACGCAACAAAGCAAACACTCGGTGCACAATGTCAAAAACAATACGAGAATTGAGCTCCTATATAACGTCGTTTGCGAGCGACGGTTGATTATCGTGATCGTTGTATCGCTTACATATCCTAATATATCTTTAGTTGTAATTCTGCTTCTCATTCCTTATGATCGTTATACAATATACAATACAGTCGTTACAAGGTTGCCTATAATCTACAGTTAACCAAACGACTTGTTCCGCTTAATATTCGAAAACGTGCACAACATCGGTGCATTTGAAATTTCATTTCATCTTATGCTTTTGCTACTTTTATCGTTACTTCAGTACTATATAAATTGTGAATGTGGGTGTACGTGATTGATGCTATATAAAGGGTCGGTTACAAGATTATATACGTACTTATGTTACTGTGAGATTACGCAAGGAAAGGAACACATCATAATTACAATTTATACTTTTGCGTTTAGTAATTTTTCCTTGAAGGTCGGCCGGGCATTTGTTCATTTCAAACTGAAGAAATTTTACAATTTTTATAATACACAATTTTTAATTTATATAAAAGTCTAGTGTTTTACAGCACCATATTTAATAGTTCTTCATTGAAAGGAAATTAATCAGAAGCATTTGAAGAATTGATTAAACAAATACCCGGTACTTTAAGATAATACAAAAAACTTTCGCGAAACATCAGGCTTCGATTAAAAACGTATCATAAAAAACGGTATCGGTAAATTTATAAGTGCCTTATTTAGGACTTATAAGTGCGTTTTTTGACGTCGTGTATAATAATCTTACATGTAAAATGATTAATACATGCTATATTATCGTACGTTTATATATTTTCAGTATATACAATCTAGTAAAAAAAGAATGTGGAAGAGCTTTTATCGACATCGTACTCTCTACAATGTTTGACGTGTTTGCGCAGAAATTTTTAGAACATTTCTACACACGTTACACAAGTTGTTTCTTACTCCATCTCCCGATCGTATAAGTTGCAATAAATGATTTTATTGTCTACTACAAGTGTGCACGCGCAAGGTTTCGAAAAAGCGATAAAGACTCGAAAACTCTGGGGATCGAAACTTCGTGCAGATTTCTAATCCATGGGTTTATATTGTATATACTTAGTTGCTTTATATTTTTTACACATGTATAATATACTTTCCGTGGCTTTTTTTAATGTCGTCGCCGACGACGAAGGCGATGATCGATAAATCTTTCTCAAAAGCCAACTTTTTCGTCGTCGTGTATACACGCACGTATTGATAATCTTTTCGCAGACATCGTTTTCGTAGTCGTCAGTCATTCTACTATGTTTTGTTACTTATTATCATACACTACAATATTAACGTCTATAACGTCATAAAATCTAAAAGTGCTAATCTTACGATTTGTACATACGCTATCATGATTACGGGCTTTTTGTTTCTTTAAAGCTGTACCGAAGTCATTGGCATGCAACCGCCAATGGGCGAACAGTTAATAAAGAAATAAAGCATAAGGAAAATTAAGGTAGGAAAAGAGTGCAATCCTATCTACTGTCTTGAACATCGTACTCTTGGGACAATTTCGAAAAATTGTTCCAGAATCGCTGTGTCGTGATTGAAGTTAGTTAATAAATTCTAGTATAATGAATCTTTTAATTGACGTGTCTGCTTATTACTTGTTTTAGAACATTGTAATTGTCTGGATTTTCGTTCGAGATACATATTTGGCACTAATTTATTATTACAGTTAGTGTTAAGAAAAGTTGTTGAATTGATTCGCGTCATTGATCCGTGTTCTCGACTTTTGGATTATTTGTTGATGTAGAGTCTGAATTACAGTATTTTCCGGTTAATCTTTATACTTCATAGTCTTTAAATTTTCGTCATGTTACGTTATTACATTAAAAAAGCTTATCGGTAGTCTTATACTAGCATAGGTATATAACTATCAATATTATCGTCGAAGTGTTTAAATTGAAAAACTTCTAAAAATTCGTAGGAAATTTATATGATATGACAACAAAGTTCCATACGTGGGTGTAAAATTTTATCGGAATAAAAAGTAAAATACCCTTCGTTAAACTTGATTTGTTTGTTCGTCAATAACCGTGTAAATTTGTATATATTTAACATCACACATATCGATATACACAGTTACTTTATGCACTATAGCCTAGAATACGTCGCCACGATTCACAATATTCTAATAACTAACTGATTCGAATCGTATTTTAAAATAAACCTCAACAACTTATTGCCTTCCCGATCCTCGTCTATTGCACGCAATTTACTTACTAGTTACGCAAACGGAAATAATCTACGAAACAACACTTCAGAGTTTGCATTGACACACTGGTAACCCATTCTTCCACTATTTACAAAAAATCACTTCAGTTGAGGAATCATCTGTGCCGCAACATGAGATTTCGTGCTTTTCCACCTTACGAGTAAAAGTTCTCCCTTTGCTGGTAGAGAGGCAGGGGAGTCACAGGTGAGAGATCGTCGTCGTCTATGCTCGAGTCACCGTTTAGCGGAAGAGTCGCGAGAGCTTTCACTGTGGCAAACCCAAAAATTAACATTTAAAATTGAAGGACTAAATATTTTTGATTCAGATTAACAGTCCTTACTGAAAGTAGAGCTAGACTTTATTAAATTTCAGCTCAATCATGAAGAATGAAAAAGTTACTCATTTATCTTACCAACTCGATCGTTACTACTGATTGCACTAGTAATAGTACAGAAGGTAATTTTATAGTTTATGCAAATGATAGTACTTTTAACTCAGAATTTTCATTCACAACAGCACATTAAATTTAAATAAAATACAATATTAAAGAAACTTAAATAGTGCAAACAAATAAAGAGTTGATAGAAAGTAACTTAAAAATAAATGTAACTGAAAGAAAAAAAAGAAACAAACCTGACGAATAGTAATATGATGTGCTTTCCCTATATATAGGGAAGATGGAGGAAGCATGTCAGTCAGTGTGCCTGGTTACCTATACACAGCACAAACGTTCCAAACAACACTCTACTAATCGGCAAAATATTGGCTTCATCGTCAGTGCAGCGAAGCTGAATGCGATATCAGTAATTCGCGTTTGTCGCATAGATACCTTTACGAAAATGAGATGAATATAAGTATACAATGTTAAGCTAAGATTAGTAGCATTAATTATTCGCGACGATTTGTTATAAAAAGTAAAAACAAGGCGATTTGAAAGTTCATTGTTAATTTTTCGCATTGTTTTCCCTCTAGTGCAAGTTTAGCGGAAGCAAGACTCGCGACAGCGTTGACTATGAAACGAATTTTGCCAGAGGAAACTTAGGTATAGTATTCCAGGGCAAACACTCGAAATGATACTATAAGACGCAATGAGCTTAAGGATATAATAAAAACAATGATTTCAACAGCGAAGAAAACAATAGAAATAAATATTTTGCGACAAGAAAAAAAAACACATTACAAACATGCTCGTCACACGTCTAAGTCTAAAAAACATTAATATTTTAAAACACTGATGTATATCATGCATATACGATAACGAGTGAAAAACTCCGAAAAACAAAACTACGAAAAATTATAACACTAGTATGTGTTTGAGTTAACGTTTGCGATTCGTACCAGCCACCATCTTGCTCTTCTCCATCACTTGCTTCGCGAGAATCTGATTGAGCTGAAGTATGTGATCCCTTTGTCGTTTCTCATCTGCTACCTTCTTTTTAAGACTGTTTGACTTTTCGGTATTTGGTTCGTCTTCTGAAAGGTCAGCAAGTTATTAGCGAGATTTGGATCATGCAAATAAATTATGATTACTTAATTGATTTTACGAACCTGTACCGTCCGCTGTGGTGACCGACGTCTCGGATAGCATCTTTCTGATCGACTCTGCTTTTTTCAGCCGCTGTTCTTGCTCTTCAGCTGTTAATTCTGGCGTCTACAACAAAAAAGTTTTTTATTATTATAACGAACAATATAACGAAATAAAACGGTAAAACGAACAGCCAATTAGAGGACAAATATAATGATTACCACATCTTTTATAAAGTAGGCAATAATTTTATAGAGCAACAAAGCAATTTCGTTTTATTTTACCTTTTCTGGTACATAACGTTCTGGAATGACGATCTTATTTGGAGTACCCAAAAGTTGATCGATCGTGCTCTCATTGTACTTCAGCTCCTTGTGGCTCAACGTCGATCTGACGACGTCCGGAGCATTGATTCTTGGTCGAAGAGCTCGTTCCATATCCAAATCGTCTCTTGCTCTTCCCATACCCTACAAGTAAATGAAAAGTTATGTTACGTCTACGCATACTCTAATCCTAAAGTACGAGTCTTGAAAAACCTTAAAATCGATCAAGTTGCGCATTATTGATATTTTATTTTTCATAATCATTTAGTTTTTTAGATCAAGAAAAACCTGCTCTATTTTTGAAGCTTACGAACATCTTAGGTATATTAAATTATACCGTTTTGAGTATGCATTAAGCAACGTTATATGAAAAGCAGATGTTATTTCAAATCATGCAGTATTAGCTAAAGCTGTTTACATGTAATAGACACAGGGTCGGTGTCGCAGGATTGGCGTAAAATATGCGATTAACATTTATTAAGCGAATTGATTCGTAAAAACATATAAAAAATAAGTTCTTTTCAAGACTTTGTATACGACGTAGAAATATTTAGCCATCCACGATAAAAGCATCATAGCAATAATAATACATGTAAATGTATACATCAATATGTTCATGAGAAGTATGAAAGTATGAAAGTAATGAAAGTAATGAAAGTGTTTCGTTATTTACAGTGTAAGGCAGGTTCACTCGCACACAATGACGTGAATAAAACAGAATAACGACAGGTTCTGATCAAAACAAAACAGAGAGAACAGGGTGTATACAAAGACAATCACAAGTGAGTAGACAGAGGTCGAGTCCAGAAACACCTTTGTATTAAAGTAAAAGACAGATAAAACCAACCAAAATTAAGAAAACAGAAAAACCCCCTGCAGATCAAGAAACGCAAGAAGAGTCAGTACCATCTTCGTGAAAGCATCTTCCAGATCGAACAGCGGTTTGCTGCTGGAGACTGTGTAGTGCCTCCTCTTCTCCCTGGGCACCTGTCGTCTCCTAGGTCTACCAGTGGGCTCGGGTTTCTTCTCCGTCATCTCCTTGATAATCTGCTTGGCCGCCTCGCTCTTGAATACCGGCGACAGTTGAGGTGACAGAACTGTCTCTCCGGTCGTAGAGTTGAGGCTCTGGACGCTCTGGCACGAGGATAGCAATTCGGTGCTGCTGCAGAGGACGGGTCTAGCTGGTGGTTCGGGACTCATAGGGTTCACGGACGAGGTGGAGCCGTAGTGTTGCTGCTGCTGGACGTTGTTGTAAATGGGATAGGGTCGGTGCTGAATCGGTTGCTGCTGCTGCTGCTGCTGCTGCTGGTACGGGGGACTGTATGGAGGACTGGTCGAGTGGCAGTAGTAGTAGTTAGAGCTGGCCGAGGAGGCTGGACCCTGGGACGAGGAGAAGGTCGGGCTGTCGGTGTACGGGGACAGCGTGCTGTCTGAACTGCCTGCATCCTGGCTCTCGAACTGCTTTTTTGGTAGATTGTTCGTGCGTCGAGTTGAGGGTGGGATAAGGGTCGGGTTCGGGGAACGAGATAAAAATAATGAATGAGTGAGTAAGTGAGTGTTTCGACGAGCTGCGAGTTTATGATGCTCGGGGATGCTTTATGAGCGAGCTAGTTGTGTGTAGCTGTTATTTATGTTTCATTATCGAACTGTACAGGTTTGTATGTTTCGTAAACATCAAAATGCAAGGATGCATGTATTTACAGAGATCCGGTATTTTTTTTTATGCAGAGCCGAGGACGTGTAAAAACATTCTTGCACATGCTCGATAGCCTATTTCCATTAAATTCGTTGTTTACATTACCTCAGCTCTATGCACGGTTAAGTATAAAAGGAAGAACGATAAAAGTGGCAAACTCAACCAACGAAATCTTTATGATACAAAATTCCCTTTTATCGTCTTCCATATCCCACATAAAATCATCATGATGGATATATAATAAAAAAATTCATCATTCCTTAGCAGCAGCTACGCTTATGAAATTATCTAGCCATTTATATAAGAAAAATTCTCGCCGAAGCGAGGGGTGCAAAAAGTCATCGAGACCGTGCAAGACTCACCCTGACGCGATGTCTACGAGCCATGATGTTACGTAGCGCAGTCATGCTGTCGCTTCGAGGTGGTGGTGGTACAGGACCAGCCTGGTGAACGGCCGGATGGTTCTGTTGTTGAGGTTGACGATGACCACCGAAGCCACGGGGCAGGGACATGCTGCGCTGGAATTGAGTATCATCGAGCTCCGATAGCTGGATGCTGCTTTGCGCGTGCATTATCGGCACGGGCTGACTTTCCTCGATCACGCGATCTAACTGTGCCTGTTTAGGAAAAGTGAATTTAAAATTAAAGATGATGATTTTCAAATTTTTTATCACAGAATAATCAATGCTGCGATGTATGTAAATTTAATTGAAGAAGCTTTTAAGCTGACTCCTTTTTAATCTATGGACATTCGAATAACAAATCAGAAGCGCATAAATCAAAAAGTTCAATGAACTGACTCGTAAATTCCTAATACGAACCAAATGACGCATTTGCTATTTAAATAAATTTCAATATTTCATTTTACAGTGTTGGGGGAACGATTCTTCACCTCGAATTGTTGAGATCCGCCGAACTCATCTTCGCCAAGTCGTCTAGCTCCGCCCGGGGCTTGAAGCCCATTCGTCAGGGGGATACCGATGTTACCAGTCCTATCGCCTCGGTCTCTTTGACGCCTCTCCGACTCGCGCTTCACTATGCGCACCGTCTTGATCTCCTGCTTCTCACGATTGTGCATCAAACCTGTCGATTAATTCCTCATTATTTATCGATCCAGTCATTGGTATATAAACGCATTAAAATACACCAACCAGCAAATTTTCCATCGTCGTGTCCATAGCCACCGTTCATCATGATGGCTTCTTCGCTTGGTGGTGGTGGAGGTGGAGGCACGTATTCCGGTGGAAGAATGGGACCGCCGTTAGTCATCTGCTCGTAGTGCTTCATACTCTCTGCGAACCGTCCGACAAACCACAATGAGAATTTCTCCCCGAATTCATATCAACTCATATATAAATAAACTTCACATACTCATAGTCAACTCATCCACAAAACTCGTTCACGTAAATAATACATAAGTTCGTAATATAATATATAATCAGAATGAAAACGTACTACGTATCCATGCGTAAACATAGTTCTCTATATGTATAATATAAATATATATTATAGAAAAAAGTTCATAATAATCAACGTTGCTTGCAGCTAGTCGCAGAACAAATGCTTGCAAATTCACTGCGCGCGAAATTCACTCGACAATCGGACGACATCGGACGCAGTTTCTATACTAAGAGTATTATCTAGGTATATAGGTATATAAGTAATGTGCTGCTATAATATATTGGTGCATCGGTGTTTAATATACGGTGGACGTGACAATGTCGTCTGCGGTTGTCGAGTGCGTTTCAGCATTCAGTCGAACTCAGATTCATCTTACCTAACGCGGTTCCCTGTTTGCAATGTAACTACACTGTAGTGCCTACTGCGTGATAGTCACCAAATTCTATGTTTCAAATAATTAAGTAGGGCTTTAATACAAGTGGTTTAAGTTATAATATTGATTGATTGATCGATTGATTGAATGAGACTAATTGATATGCTATAACGGTGAGCATGGATGACGTGAAGAACGAAGCATATGATTGTGCACATGAATCATCGCATGATAATGATTCTTGAAAGTACGCCGTTGCTGTTGTACATGATATTCGAATCATTCTTTTTGTCTTAAAAGACTCCGCGAGAAGTCTAGAATCCAAAATAAATGATAAAATTGATTTTTCATCTACTCTTTACTCATATTTCCACGAGAGAGAAAAAGCAGTGACAACATGTCGATATCATAAATATGGTGAATCGAGTGAAGGTGGAGCGACGTGATTTAATTTCATGATTCGAGGGTAAGCCCACGTCAACCAACAGCGTATCCCAGGTACTTGTCTGACATTCGCATATATCTCGCTTCCACCTCCAATCCGAACGTGTATACGTGATAAAGCGTGTAAGGAAGTATATTGTAGAAAAATGCAGGATCAAACACTGAACGGTGATGGAAGCAAACCAACATCCACGTCTTACCCCCGAATCACGAATCCAACACCAATGAGGACGTAACACAAACTCGATTTATGGAAGATGGTCTCTACACCACGTAACATCCACATCCTAAATTAAGAATAAAAACCCACCTAGTCTCCTGGAATCCTGTACAACGGCATTGACATACAACGGAGCAACCTGTTGGACAGGGCTGCTGCTCTTGCCCTGCATCTGGTCCTTGAGCAGTTGCTGCTTCATCTGATGTTGCTGGATCTGTTCCCTCAACTGAGGTGACAACGCGGATATCTGGCTGGAATTCTGAGGCGATGACGCCTGGCCCTGCACTTGTCTCACGCAGTATTGAGACGACGAGGACGAAGACGTCGAAGCTGGCGATCGGGACTGACTCGCTTGAAGCTCCTTGACGTATTGGGGTGAGCTTAGTGGTTGCTGCTGTTGCTGCTGATGGTTGTGGTGATTGTACTGTTGGTGGGAGTAGGGACTGCCGTTGAGCTTGGCGTGTGGCGACATGGACATGGAGGAGGAAGCTGGACTCGAGGGTACATCCAAACCGTGCTCTTGAGTCAAGCCTGAATCCAGATCGGTTTCTAGCCAGGAGTTTGGTGTGCGCTTCTTCGATTGGTGGACTTGCGGTGCTGGAATTTCATTGAAAATTTTTAGTAATAGTGAAGTTAAAAATAAATAAAATTATTTGTTTAGATAGTTATGCGGCCTACTACGTAACAAAGTTGGAATTAAGTGAATCGCAAGGTTTTCACTTCTAAGGTCTTCGAATTAATATTCCGCGTTCATACAGGGATTTTAAAAGGATTCCATGAACGTCTTCATTGTCCACTTGAAATGCTCAACTACATAATACTGAATCTCGGCTCGTCTCCTCTACTTTACAATTTGCATGGGATTTGCATAATAACATTAAAGCAAACTCATTAAAAAACATGAGACCAAGCAGCAAAAAAGATTTTGCTTATTCAAATAAACAACAGCATTGTTCGCATTTTATCTCAAAAAGAAAAAAAAAACTCACTGGACGTTGCTTGCGGTCTAATCTGCTGCACAAGACTGTGACTCTTCTCAGTAAGCTGTCTGACTTGGATGCTGAGCTCCTGTCGCTGTCTCTGAAGGTCACCGACGAGTTGCTGGACTCTGCGAAGCTCCTTCTCAAGAGCAGCGGTTGTGCCAGTGGAGTCACGCGTTTGGACATTGCCCGCGTACCTGCGCGAGGCCTGAAGCTTTTGACGCAACACCACCAAGTCTTGCTCCAGTCGTGCGTTCTCAGCTACTGTTTCCTCGAGTTTCTGCAAATTTTTGGAAGTCAGAGAGGCTCAGCTGTTGCTCAAAGATGGGCAGCGAAATTCTCTTTTAGAATCTCGCTTCACAGCATTAAACAAACAGGATGACTTTAATCAACTATATATATAAGCTATCGTGCGTCTTTACGGTATAACGTGATGAAAATCGAGTAAAGCAATAATCTATGTCATATGTAGAGAAAGATGAAGGGTGATTTTTAAATGAAAAAATGTGCTCTGAAGTCATTCATGAGATGGTCCACTATATGTGAGGAACTTCTAAGATTCATAAAGTTTCATTATCGCGTAATCGCTTGGATTTGTTTATATACACATGACCGAATCACGTGTTCTCGCTGTATGCATTATCTTTATGAAAGCCTATAGTCTGCATAATAATATAGTTTATATACTTCCATGCAATGTCACAGATGAAAAAATTATACTCCAGAGTAATTAAAAACAAAATTAAACAGAGATGGAATAACAAGTAACAAGAGAGTATAAACAAAATAGAAAACATCTACAATTTTTTTTTTTCAAGAGCGACATTTTACCTGGAAGAAAACGGGCTTCACCTGTAAAACAACGAAGCCAGCATTATAACCCGAGCTCTTCTCTCCTTTCGCTAATTCATCGCTATTTATTTCGAAGAGCGCGCATACGTGCACTAATTAAACGCGCAAAGCGCTCGAAGAGCGTTAATTAAAACTGCTTGAGAGTGGACTCTAGCCTCCGATGAAAAAGTAGGGGATTTCATATATTTTACGTATACACTCGAAATATATACGAGATTTTTTGCGAGAGCAGAATATGTTTGAGTCAAAAGAAAAGTATAACGTGAATTCGAATATGCGCGCTGAAATGAGCTTAATTGCGAAAAGCTGCAGTTTTAGTCGACGCGAGAGCTTTTTACGTTAATTAAGCAGCTTAAAACCATACGTTGTTTAAAAAAAACTGTCCAGAGTATGTTCCACGGTTAATCGTTCAACAAAAGCTCAAAAAACAGCGAATTTGAAATCGGAAAAGCTCTTCTAGCAACCGTACAGTATACTACTCTCGAGCCTTACCTTAGAATTGTGAGCCAGCAAAAGTCGAACACGGCTGAGCTCGCGTTCAAGCAGCAGCTGTTGTTCCCTGTACCTTTCGGCTTCGGCAGGGTTGCTACGGCTACAACCCTGCATCTTGTGCCGCAGACCACCGAGCGCTTTCTCCAGTAGTTCCTGGAATCGTATACGGTATTATTTATGAGATCGAGGAATGGCGTTCTATTTTCAGGGATGAATTTTTCATGCAATAGAGCGGAATTCTACGTTGTTTTGTGATGGAGTTTTATTTTTGTCAATTAATAATTGTTTTAACTTAAGTTAGATTTGAATTTACACGCGATTTAACATCAAGTTTATGAGAGTAGTAAAGTCCATAAGGACTACATTAATCAAAGTCACTATCATTAAGCTATTGCTCTGAAACTTAGAGTAGCTTTTTCTCTTCTCGATCGCAGAGCCACACGCATCTTACCTCGCCACGCTACACCTCAGCTTTTAATAAAATCTTCTTTGATCGAACAGTGAAAAATCAAGGAGTTATTTATTCGATCGCCTTCGAAAGTTCACCGCTTCCCGATAATTCCCATCATTTTGAATACAAGAGAACGAATTGCATTATTTCTCAATCAAGCAAAAGTTAATTCGTATAAAGCGTGATGAAAGAGTATATCTCGCACACTGGCGTCCCTCGAAACCCTCAGCAAAAAAAAAAAAAAAAAACCCGTCGTCCAACAAACAAGCGGAGAGCTGTAAATGACAAACCTTGTTTTGTTGAAGACTGTGGAGCGTTCCGGATTCCTCTTGCAGTAATTGGTCCAGCTTGTAGAGCTGCTGTACCTTCGCCTGTAACGATCACCAAAGCAGTGTGTGTGTTTGAGTTAAAACCACGCGATTCTGGGGATTGAGAAGGTGGACCGTCATTTACGCCTTTTCTTTTCTTTTCTCTCCTGTCGGCCCTTCGAGCTAGCTACTGCTGTATTTATTACTCCGGAGAGTTGGGAATCGGGTTAAGAGTCGCGAGAGCATACGGCCGTTCCTCAAACGCGCATTAAGAGTCGTTAGCTGTAAGGTGTACGTTTGATGGCTGTGAAATGACGGTCGTTGAGATGTGGACTTTTTTTTTGCTTCGTACTGATGGTATTGATTTTCTCAAGAGATGTATACCTGTTTTTCTTACACGGATGTAATACCGTTCGCGGGAAAATCTACGTGGATGTCTATCACAGTGGACTAATGGAGAAGTAAGCAGATGTCGTGTAAGAGTTGTTATGAACGATCGTGTTTTTTATCCTCTATCGTTACAGGAGTGAAAGCTTTGTAATGGCGTAGAAGACTTGTCAATCTCGAGAATGAGCGTATAAATAATTGGCCTAGTTAATACAGGCTGGTTCTATACTGATCGCTATATAACGAGATGTTCACTTAGAGCGTTTTCTCTTCTAAGACGAGCCGACTAATTAATTTCAAATTTGAGAAGAGCAAATGATACGCCTATTCGAAACCCTTAAAAAAATTATTTTCAACTATACGAGTGTCCTTCCATCATATTCTGCCTACAAATAACGCTTTAAGTAGATACAAATGATGGATTAATCCAATCTCTTTGAAGATAGTCGTTCTAAGCAATCTTCCATATATCGCATTACAATTGCATCTAGGATCCGGTTTACGCTAATTCTCTCCAGTCACCCGATCTCCGACGTATAATATAATATCTACACCTGTACCCGGACTTTCGTCCGATTAACGGTATACAGGAGACAATCGTTCCTCTGTTTTCGCGGAAACGCGTTATCTCTCACCCGAGGACTCCGAGACTCGATAAGGCAAAACAGGTGGTACTGGAGAATTCCTCTTCGTGAGAATACACGTGCAAGAAGACGTATGTTTACGCAGTCCGATAGAGAACACGCGGTGTTTAGGATTTTCGAAAGATATACGTATACATACAGCATTGTAATTTTAGCTACGTTAAGATTAAGAATACAACTCTAGGAAATATTGTTTACGACCTCTCGGAGTTTCGCACGCTGAGATCGTTTCCCGTATTTGATATACCTTTTTGCCCCAACGATCATTACGGAATCGAAGTGAAGACTTTTTGTCACGGGGAAGACGCGGAGCTAGAAGGCTCGACGTGTGTCGGACAAAGTATATTCTTTACGATCACATAAAACCTGTTATAACTTCGCGTACAACCGAAACTTCTCTCTACTCGCGCAAAAAGTTTGGCGCGGAATTCTTTGAGTTCCGGCGACGCACAAGAGAGAAAGAGTTGTATATTTAGAAAAAGACCCTTTAAAGTTTTGAAGATACATTAGTGCGAAATATTGAAAAGTTAACTTTATTGCATTCTTTTTCTGCAAGCTACGGCTGTATACAGCGATTGCAAGTCTCGTGTCGCCGTGCCTTTCTTCTGTACGGCCGAGTTTCGAGAAGTTGAGAAGTTTCTTTTCAAGCGCGAATGTGAATTTTTCAAGAACAAACCTGAAGCTGTCCATGGTCAGGACTGAGTCTGTCCCAGTCACGACGTTCTTCAGCGAGAAGACGTTGTTCCTGAACTCGTTGGTTGAATTCGAGCCTGTCGCGATGTTCTCGTCCAGACGTTTCTGGCATCAGGTCGTAACGTGAGCCTGACAAGCTGCCACCTCCATTGACGCCGTTTTGCTTGTTGCAGTTGTACAGTGAACCCAGCTTTACCATGTTATCCACTAGGTTCACCAGAGGCTTGCCCTTTTCGTACTGGAAGAGGCAATTTGTTAATTTTTTTAAAAAAAAAAAGCTCAAATTATACAAAACTCGACCATTAAAAGAGTTACACTGAATGGCATTAAAATGAAATCGAAAACAAATTACAACACGATAATTACTTCTTCGAAAGCTCAATTCCATTTAAAACTTCGATTGCTCTTCGCGTATTTATATATTCGCAACTGCGTAGCTTCGTTCTATTAATCTCGAGTTGCTGTACATACAAAATACACACAAGCAAAATACCGCCACCTTAGTTTGTACACACGGAAAAGTTCGCGGGAACTATTCGCCGGCGATCGAACTTACCCGAGACAAACTGCATTAATTATGCAAAAATAAGTAAGGCTGGAATCTTCCCACGCGGGAGAATCTCGAACGGTATCCCTCAAAATGTATATACACTATACACACAAAGTTTCTCTAGAATTGAATTTGCTTCTGCTCATTAAAATTTAGCGGAATTATCGCTGCAAGTTTGAAGTAATTATTTTTCCCGGTGACACCGCTGAAGTCCGGAGCTTACGAATAATTGACACGCTGATAATGCCCTAGAGCGGATTTGCATGTAGCGCTGGACATCAGAGACAGATATAGACGCATTGATGCTTCGCAGGACACTCTCGCCGAGGCTTTTAGTGGCAGAGCTTCTTCGTCGTCGTTGATTATAAACACGCGATGTAGGTATATAGCATAGTTTCTATTATGAAATTCTAGTCCAAAGTTTATTAATTATTACGCGCACAAAGCCACGGTCTCTGACGAGCAAATAATAATGACGCGTGGGCGGTTGATTAACTGTTCTTAATTGCTCGTTTACCGGTCAATTAACCTCTGAAGCTCTTAACGCGCTGTTACAAAACGATTATAAGTAGTCTATAGTTAATGAACTAATCGATGCATAAAAAAAAAAAAAGAATCGGAAGCAAAACAATAGAGCGACAGCGACGAGGTAACGTATAACAGTACAACGTGGTTCTTATACCTGCTTCTCGAGATCCATAAGGTGCTTCTTGAGTTCCTCGAGTTTCTGCAAGTTTTCCAATCGTCGTGGCGTGTCCAGCTCAACCAGTCTAGCCTGCGAAGCCAAAGAAAAGCCATCGTCGTTAGTATGACTTTTGTACGTTGTTTAAACGATATCCCGAAACTCCCTACGACCACTTGTGTATAATGGGTTATATTGATGTAAAAGTTAGTTTCTAAGCGCATTCGTGATCCGTCTGTGCAGGTATAATAATTATAGTGGCTGTGTATAATATAATATAAGAGTTAATGGACATGAGAGTATGAACTACCACCGTCGGTCAATACGCCTGATTCTTTCATACAAAAGATGAAGCTGTTATCATGAAGTAACCAGCCACACATCAGCGTCATCAGTTCGCACTTACTTTGCCAGTGTCGAAAATGCTTTCATCCCAGAAGATAGACACTCCCGAGCAATATAAATCAGCCGTCCCTCTCTTTCTCTCAGGAAGATCCGTGACTCGTCTTTCGCCGAGGGCAGCCGAGCTTGGACTGCATCGTACTCTAACTCTACTCTCGGCTATCCTCTGTTCAGCGCGTGACGACGAGTCGTGTCAACCGTATAGGTATATAGAGAAAGAGAGAGAGAAGACTGAGTGGCGTGTGTATATATCTCGCCCTATGCGCGCGGAAAAGAGAGCAGCAGCGCGAGACACGTTTACAGTTGCCTCTACAGTCCAGCCGGACACGTCGTCTCTTTCGCGGAAATTTGATACGTTTTTGCATATGTGGTTTAGGTGTCCGGTTCTTTATGCGAGCTAGCTTGATGAAATGAAATGGTTTTTCTTTTAGTATAATAGCGACGATGACGAGTGTACTCATTTATTTAGAATTTAAAATATTAATGTTTAACAACGACTTTAGACGCGCTACCCGACGAATAGAATGATTACCATGTCTTTTTTTTTTTATAATAGGATAGTTAAATAATGCTTCTTATTTGAACGACGATTATAAGAATCGGTTATCAACGGAAAGAATAAGAAATTCCGGGAGTATAATAACTTCACACGCAGAGTATACGAGTATATAATACAGCTTGAGAGGTTCTCGAGCATTATACACGACGAGCAACTCTCCGGCCAACTTTGCAGTGGTATATAGGTACCTACTACAGTCGCGCCGACGAAAGGCGACGAATTAATCAGCCGTTCTTTGTGCAGCTATGTACTAGCTCTACTCGCCGAAAAATATGCACTGCAGAGAAAGAGAGAAAGAGAAGGAGAGAGAACAGTGCATAGGGTAACGACCGCGCGAGGATGCACTTGACTTGGCTTTTTATCGCTATTTTCAGCCGGATCTTTTGGCCGTTGTATTAGCCGGGTTACGAGTTTCTGGGGGGGTGGCTGGGATCGAGTCGTTCTCGACTTACGGGTGTGTCAGTAGTTTGTATATGAAGCTTCTTTGAGTTATAAGAGATGTTTTTTTTTTAGTTTAAAAGCTGTTTAGAGGGCTTGGGAATGATTGGCTTAGTTAATAATATGGTATATGCGATGTTGTCGAGCTTTCGAATTACTGCTTGCAAAATCATTTTACGATGACAATGATACAGTATCTATAGGAATGAAAAAAAGTTGGTTTCTTTGCATGCAATAATTTTTCTCTCGTATACAAGCTAGGCTACTAATTAATTACATAAATTATTTATACATAATAGTATATAAATCTATAAGACCTGTTAAAAAAAGGTAAACATATATATATATAAAAGTATACTTAAAATTAGTATTACAATAGCACGTTATTAATAAAATAGATGGTAATAATATATAAAGGGTGAATCTAAAAAGTAAAAAAAGAATGTATGTGAGATGAGAGCCAAGCACGTGTCTGCAGGAACCTTCACCAAAGCATGTTTCTCTTTTCCGCACTGTGGGAGCCACCTGTTAAATAATGCAATACTACATAGTTCAAGCCTACTTATAAAAATAAGTATTATATCTAGAGTTAATTGAAATAGTTCAGCAACCATGAATGAAGCAGTAGCTATATAATTGAATGCATAATTTAAAATCTAAGAAAGAAGTTTATACGTTATAGAGTGTAGAATCAGTGTATATAGCTAATAAAAGAAAAAAAATCCTGACTCTACACTCAAAACGCACGTCGCAGTCGAAAAACTCTTGAATTATGCCAGAAAGAACAAGTATATCTATTATAATAAGAAGAAACGCTATATTATGGTTGGAGTTGCTAGCGACCTGAGCCTCGATCTCCATGTGGCAAGTCTCCATGGCTTTGCAAAGCGTCGCGCTTTGCCTTCGCAGCTGTATCAGCAGCAGTACCAGCTCCTCGTGTGTCCTGCCAAGGAGCTCACCGGCTGATACCTGGAGGCCACTACTCGGACGACCACTACTGCTGCGCCGATTGCTGCTGCCCACCGAGTGGCTCTAAAGGGGATCATGCAAGAAATTTTTTTTTTTTACGTGTACTTACATTACACACCTGATTATTATATACTTGATTCTGCTGCTATGCGATTGAGATGTTTCACTGGGATTTCCCTTTAAGTAGTAACAGCTGGGATCCGCAAGGCATACTTGGAAATTAATTTACCAAACATCATAATCAATCCACGAAGTACAAGATCATCCAACTGAGCAAGTAAGTCATAAACGATGTCAACACTCATTACTGTGATACAGCGTGACGTACTACAACCATACGGCGACACGAGGCGGCAGTTATTTTATCCAATCGTAAATCTCGCTCCGACATAACTAAAAGCGTAATTGCGCGAAATTACAGACCGCTAATGATTATTAAACAAAACAAAAACTCGCTCTGTGAACTTTCCTAATCCACTTTTCAGCTCCGAATTCGACCAGCGCGCGATTTAGCGAAAGCTCAGCGAAGAACACCAATAACTCAGCGGATATATAAGAAAGCTCATTCTCGGGCTCGACTTTTTTATAGGTAGGTTTATATGTACCGAGAAAGTATGTCGCACGCAACGACAATTTCTCGCTAATGAGCCGTGTTTATCGTGGACTGACGGATCTCGTTAGGAAGTCTTAACGCACGCGTGCGCTCATAGCAAATTTTTATTTTTATTTTTTAAGAGTCCGTTTCACAAAGCAAATTTTTCACTATATTAGAATTACCACAGTTTGTATAACTTCGAGAAAGATTTATTCAAAGTACGAAAAATTTGAAATGCAAAAGAAAAAGATCGCGCGCGGTCTTATTGAGTACATACTCGTACAGTTCTCGACTTTCTATACGGACTTTCTTTGGAATAAAAAATTTCGAGCGCGCTCGGGTATTCAAATATATACGAAAATCAAACTGTACTCTCGCGCTCGCACTGAAAGCATATATATATATATATATATAACGCATTCCCCTGTGCGAAGCTGTACTCGTACACACCTCCGCACATCTGGTTAAAGTAAAGCACTTCGACAGCATTACCTGCAGACACATCGTCGGGAAGTAGGTATAACCCTGTATCCGTCGGTGAACTGCTCTTTCGCGCGATCGTATACACGTCGCCTTGAGAGAGACGATAAGAGAAGCTGTATACCTTTTTATAGCGTCTTGTGTGTATATAGCGTGACCGGTCGAGATAACGAAATCGAATCTTCCTATTATTTTTACAGCTGCTTTTTGTAAGCTTCAATTCGATCGTTTGTTACTTTTGGATGAAATCAAGCTTTTACTGTGAGTATAAGAACAAACTTGAAACAAGCCAAGAGTTACTGCGTCAAGCCGTTAAAACCCGAAACATTCACAGCAGAAGGTGAACAACAACACAAGAGAGAACTTGCCCCTAATAAATTCACGACACTGCAGCAAAACTCCGCAGCGCAGAGTATATAGATATGAGAAAGCTTTTCCGAAAATTGCACAGCGATTATTCCACTGATATAATTTATTCAATTATCAGAGAATAAAGCGATCAAAAGATTTATATTTTCTTCACCGTTTTACTCACATGAAACTCCAGTGCCGTATACTTCTTCTCGCCGAAAAAAATAGAATCACTTTTCACACACCTTAATCCACCATCGTCTCAATCCAATCAAATAAACAAAGCGCGTAATAAACAAGGCACACAGCACCCTCAAGACACGGAACTACTATGCACTACTGCGACAGTCTCGCGGGCGGCCGGCAAAACACTGCAGAGGTCGGCAAAAAGCGCGCGACTACTGCCTCTACCGCCTATACTATAGAGATACCTCTCTTGCTCTCCGCTCTTGCTCGTGGCGTGGCTCAGGAGCGGCCCTAGCTCCAGTCTGGCCCCTTGCCCGTCTATATACAGTGTATATACCAGCGCTCCACTTTTACACTGCAGTATAGTGGGTGTGCGTTGTGTTATACATACGCAGTTTGGCTTCTTTACGACCCTTTCTCTTTGGATTTATTTTTGGGTATGGTGTCCTTTGTTTTTTTTTTTTTTTTTTTTTTTTTTGGAGGAAAAAATGAGACTCACGGGTTGCATCACGGACTCTTCTTTACGCGTTGTCGCGAGAGCGTCCGTTATTCTCTCTATTTTGCTTTTCTTCGCGTCGCGCTTTGATGAGCTTCGACGATGCTATTACTTCTGATCGTTGTTGTTTCGGACGAATCGATTTCATAAACACCACAATGAGAAGACGGTTTCTAATAACATCGAATTCGATACTTTCTATACATGACGATTCTCCCCTTCGCTCACGAATTAACTCGCTAATTTCCGCTTTATATAACGGCGACATCTCTCGAATTATCGAAAGTCACAGCCGATCAATAAGTCAATCATCAGCGCGACTCTCTCCCTTACGACAAATCATATACACCGCTTATTCGTCTTTGCCTAATGACAGTAATGATAATTCACGTAACGGTTCGTAAGTGGCGAACCGGTAATTCAATATCTATCATTGCGACCACCACGTGATATGATTTTCAAGTCGGTCGGAAAAATCGCGCGAGAGTGAGAGACACCGTTACGAGCCACATAAAATCTGGAGCAAAGGGCGCGAAACTGGTCGTATATGCGGACGATCGATTACCACTGCTATATATCGAGTGTCTCGCGTACTTTATACATCTATGATTTTTCTGTAACGTTTTTTGGACCAGACGCGCGGTGGATTACCTATACGAGAGCAATGTGAGCTCTTGTATGTAACTCTGGAACATAATAAGCCATCATCAGCTTAAATTAATTCGCTACGCATTTCGCGTAATAACTTGAGCAGATTTTCCCGGAACTCGTTAGCCCACTTTAGGCAGCGAATCTTCTTACTGTTATATACCTCTCCACCGTCAAATTAAATATCGGAAAGAACAAGCTCTCGGAAAAAAAATAAATCAAACAGCCGTGACCGAGACAGACACACGCGTGCAAAATTCTATATACAAAGGGATAACTCAGGGCGCTAAACGGGAACAATACGGTAATGGCCAGGCGGGCAAAACCAGTCTTCACTCGTCGGCCCTTTGGGCTGAGATGCGCACCGCGCGGGAGGATCAAGGCTGATGCCGTGTGTGCGCTTGCCAATTGGCTATGCTGTTATATACTCCGGCTTATTTTTCCGGGAGAGGGAAGATCGAGGATATTAATTTCCGCGAGAGATGCAGATGCCAAAGTTCGAGTCAGTAGGTCGCGGCTTTATTTTTTTTTTTTATCGTCGTTGACAATATTCGCAACTAGCTCTAAATTTCGACTCTCGTAGATTAGGCAGCAGTTGCGGGAGTAGTTTGTTCGAGTAAGTTCTTGCAGTGCGGAGGACCGCAGCAATGTCGCAACCCGCGAACTCGTTCGGATCGCGAAAGTTCGAGCGGATGAAAAAGAACAGCTGTGGATGCTCGTGTAACTAGTTCCTAGACTTCCGATACGTTATATACATACCGGCTCAAAAGATTGCGGTCTTTTACTCGAAGAACATTACATTTTTTTTACCGATAAAAGAGACGCTCCTCGAGAAGAAAAAAACAAACAAGCACAAAATCTCGGTAGCAGACGATCTGCTCCGAAAACTCTCGACAAAAACCTTTCGTAAAGGACCGTTCAAAAAAAGCTTCCAAGCCTGCCGCAAAACCGCTTGCAAGATTTTTCCCGACTGCAATTTTCCGGTTAGCTGGCAGTCTGCCCTATGCACTGACCATCTACCCTATATCCTATCGTTTTGGCTCGAGCTTTCCTGCGCTTCTCTTCCTATACTCCTCGCTAAGAGCGAGTGAGAGAGTGTACTACACAAAAAGAGGATCTTCCACGGATCCTTGGTATTGTTCTCGAGGTGAGAGTGCAACGCATCGGGATTCAAAGCTGGAAACCGGTTGCGCGCTCCGTCGATAAGGTCGAGAGTATGCTTGAGATTGCGAGGATCTCTCTCTCTCTCTCTCTCTCTCTCTCTCTCTCGTATGGTATAATCTTGCGGTGTGACTTGTTTTGTTGTGCGGTGATGAATTTTTTTGATAAGACAATACAAATCGATTCAATTTTCGAGGTTTCTGATGGCTGGTGATGATTATCAGGGTTTTCTTTTTTACGCAAGCATTAACGCGACCAGTGAAACATCTCTGCATACAACAGTGCTTCCTCGTGTCTCGTGTCAAAAATATTAGTTCGCTTCGAAGTGTAACGCAGTAAGTATATGATATGCTTATACAGATGTAATGAAATGGGTCGGCAGGAGTACTCACCCTCTTGTGCAAAAGCTCGCCGGACTGTCGGGAGCCACCGCCACGCTGCATCTGTCTCAGTGCCGGGTTGCTTCCACGCTCCGAATCTCGGCTCAGTGGACTTGATAGGCCCCTGTCACCTGGAAAAAAGTGAAATTTTTATACTGAGCTTGCAGAGATTCCAGATAATCGAAATTTTCAAAGGACATAGGTTTGCCGAGAAGTTCTTCCCAAAAAGCATCTTGCAAAGCTTGAGACCCACAGCTGCACACGTAAGAACGTTGAATAATTCATAGGCGACGCGACGGCTTTTCGGCGGTCACTTTCGTCGCTCGAGATATCCAGTGCCCTCAACGTGCCCCTTAGCGAAGCAGTTTTTTCTTTTTTTCGAAGGAAAGCTTTCATTTACTGTCTACTCCGGCGCTTTTCAGGTGAAATCGCTGATGCCGAGAAGATGCCCAGTTTATCCGAATACTCGTGCGTTTATAAGGATGAGTCAAAGATTTCGGAGCTTTTACGAAATTCACGCAATATGATAAACCAGGTTAAATTCAAAGCCCTTTCCAGCTCTCATCTCGAATTCAAAACATACCGCCACGTGCTTCAAAGCTCTTCCCGCGCATATTCGTCATATAACCATAGCATCGAATCCTCTCCTGTCCACAATAACTCGACGCAACTCCTCGGCACGTTCCTGTGCACAGAACTTTCAAGCTTGAGCTTTCGTATAGATATATACACGTACACAAAGCACAAGTTCTAAGCAGCCTAGCGTCTAATTGTTTTAAAGTGCTGCGGTTGACATAATCTGATGATAAATACTCGGGAGATGCACGGCCACGACGAGATTAGTCGCGGCCAGTGTACACTAGAGGAGAAGTCTGTAGTGTTATTTAGGCGGGACTTTAGCATAGTTTGAATTTACGGCTAATGGCGCGTGTTTGCGCATATGATTTGTCGTTTTCGCCGAGTCGCTAGCTTTTTCCATTCTTCGCGAGTACAATTACGAGTAAGCAAACTCTGCAAGACACAAATATGCTAATCGACATTCCTCGTTTATATGCGAATAAATGTAGGCTTGGTGGTGTGTAGGGTACTAGAGAGATGTGTACTTACTCTGGCTGTGCACGTGTCGTTCGCTATCGCTGGGACTCGAGACCCGATGGTCGACCGGCGAAATGACTCTCAAGTGGTTCGTCGGACTGACAAGACGTTGACCAGAGCTCGGCGATGCTATTCTCGGATCTCTCAAGTCGTTATTTAGCCTGTTGTTCGTCGAGAGAAAAAAAGATTAGCTTTATAATACGAGGATCATGATATATATTTTTGTGCGAAGCTTTCTCGTCAAAATCGTCCCTCACGACATGTACATTCTCGATCTAAATATCGGCATTTTCGGGAATTTCGCCGACGTTCCAAAATCCGAGCTGAGCTTTACCAGTGAAGCTATTCAAACAAGAGTTGAAAATTTTAACACTCACATCCTAACATCACCACTACTGGCAGCTCTAAGAATATGCGTAGCATAATCCTCGTGATCTCCGTGTCCGATCATGTTAAGCATAGTCGTCGATTGTGGTCCAGGTTGTTGGTGAACCGGAAGATTGTTGTGTTGACGATGATGGCTTGACGGACCAGCAGTGGTAACAGAGGCCGCCCCAACGCCACTGGAACGCGGAAGCGGAAGCGTCGACACCTGCTGACTGCTCGGTGACTGCTGCTGCTGCCGTTGGACATTGTTACTGTTGCTGCTGCTATTGCTAGTGGAGGCGGCGAGTTGTGAGGTACTCACTGCACGCGGCGGAAGTGGATCTCGGCCGATTACCGATCCTGAGCCGGAGGCTGTAAACAGAAAGAAAAAGCGAGATTTTTATATTAATGCCGTTTGCTTGTTTGGTTATCGTAGATGGTTTTCTTGGTTGTGTGGCACAGGCATACGGGGAGTGAAAGGAATTTTTTTTTTTTTTTATTCAATTTAAATTATGCAAAAGTAAATTGCCATCATAGTCTAATGAATACATTTCAAAATCATCGAACAATACAATTACCCTAAAGGAAAAGGCTTATTTTTTTGCTGAAATATGAATATCTAAAACATCGGTTTGATGCATTTCGGCTCCAACCATCCAGAACCACAGGCCACAAGTAACACGGAAACCGACAAGAGAAATTAATGCCGATTGCGCTTGCTACTGCCGTTGCGTTTCTTTGTATATATAGTATATAACGCAGGGTAAGCTGTTATTGAGAATATAACACTGTGCTTGTCTCTCATTTTTTCTATACGCCATACTCGAAACGGCTTTCTAACGCACATTACAAGGGAAATAAGCGCGCACGCATTTGCGATAACTGTATATTCATCTCCATTTCTATTTTTACTGCCTCGTTTATATACAGCTCGACGATTTTATTATATCCTACATAGCTTCTGCTGACGAGTATTAAAAAAGTTTACGGGGTATCGGCAAATTCGAGGTTTATTGTTTGGGAGAGAAAGAAGATCTCGTTAATTCTATTTACAGAAAAACCGCAAGTCGTCTTCTCCGTAAGCCAGGCTCTGTCCTAAAATGGAAAAATTTTCAAGAGCGACAAATCGCGTGCAAATCAATCTAGCGCGCGCTTTTGCGCCTTATCTCTCGTAAATCCAAGAGTTTTCTTCTTTTCTCTAGCGCGTCGGTGAAAAGAGCCGTTAAAACGTTTCTGTCCCACGAGACGTGAGATGCCTAGACGAACTCATGCATTTCAAATGAAGAAATCTGTTGTATGGCCTGATGATATGCGGTGCTATTGTATATAGCTCTGTGTGGTTTCGGTTTTAGGTGCTGTTTACAGAACTTAAAAATCATATTTATTCTATTCTACTCTTCCTGTTTTTTTTTTCTTCGTGAGTTGCGCTAACACACAGAAAGATCCAAACCGCGTGATAGTAGACCATCGCAGCGTAAAAAAAAAAAAGATCCGTCTGCGTAATGGCACACGCTACATCCGCGTCACTCGCATAGACATCAACGACAAACGCGACCACGAAGCGTGAAAAAAAGTCCCCATCTAAACTCTTCTTTTCCCCGCATACTCACCAAGCGTAGACAACATACATCCGTCTCCTACTCTCTAGTGCATTCGCACTATATATAATACTTATAATGCACATTCCGTCATGCAAGGTTCGTCGCGTAAAATTCAATCGTCGCATCAGTCTCCCGGAGCGAGTGTGGAGAGAAAAGTAGAAGAAGAAGAAGAAGAAGCTGCTGCTTTTCTAAGCCCGCGGGTATGTATTGATCGTCGACGAGGGAACTCAATCATCGGCTTTTTCGCGCATGAGTTGAATTTTTCGAATCGAGAAATGGAGCGATCGTGACTTTGGCATGGGAAGTGATGATGATTATTATTACTATATTATTGGGACGGTTGGAATGTAAAATGGAATATTTTATGATTTACGATCACGAGATATCGTATGTTCGATGAGATGACTCGAAGAAAAATGAAGGGAATTTGAATCCGTCACTGTCTCTTTGATAAATTCGAAAATCTACGTCGAATCGATAAATAAAATTTCACTTTATCGAAGCTGGAACATTGGAGGAAACAAAGCGAACGGCTCAGTGCGGTTAATTATCAAAAAACTGTTTTCTCCCTCTCATCAGGGCGGTGTAATCGAGAGCATCCTTACGCTTGCAGTGTCATAATGACCCTCGAAGCTTGGCACGGAGAAACTTAATTAAATTACCGGCTCGAGAGGAGCTGTGCGCGAGGCGCCGTATGTGCATCGACACAGTTTCCGGCTGGCTCGAGAATTAAACGACGCATTATATGTGCGCTTTGGGGTGTGCAATATTTAGCTGGAGATTTCGATGCAGTGTGTATATAGCTGGCTTATAATAGATATTTTGTGCTTTTTGTGTAGTGTTGAGAGAGTTGGGTTCGAGCGGAGGTGTTGAGACATTGATGATCGGCTTGCTTTATTTTGAATTTTGAGTGTTTTAAAAATACTTTAGTAGTTTTCTGTATGAAGACATTGATTGATTTTCAATAATTTTTAAAAAGGTAACAGATTAATGTAAGTAAATGCAGCCTATAGAAAGCTGGCAACCACATCGACTGCTTGCGCTTAACCAATGCAGCACCGGCGTATGTTACGTATATACCTAGATAACAGCGTCCGTACCGCCACTAAGTACATTTGCATAGATATAGCGTTATTAATAAACCGCGCACGTGCGCGAAATTAATACCGTCTTTGAGACATAATAATTACGCCGCGGCTCTCTCTCTCTCTCTATGTGTGTTATACTACCTTATAGGTATTATACACACAGCTGTGGTTCGTGAAGATTCTCTTGCATCAGTTATAGCTCACGCCGTTGGATATAATCTCTCGATATGAGAGGCTCGAAATTATCTCAGCGTTCTATGGGCATCTTTCTTTTATACATCACTATACTAGAGATGTTATAGTTGTGAAATTTTACGGCTATCGCGAACATCTGTTACAGCAACCGATCTCCGAGATACACGCCGTATAGCCTTAATTTCTATATAGCTTCTAAGACTTATAGAGTTCAACGATAAAAAATAAATATCGACCCTCGACACTCCTCGATAAGCTCGTCAAGAGCTCCATCGTATCCGGAAAAAATCATTACCACTTTGAGACGACGAGAGAGAAAGAAAAAAAGAAACGATATCTACCGCTGCAATTTCCCGCCGCACTATATGCCATAGAATTAATAGTCGTCCTCTCTTCGAGAAAGGAGAGTAGCGCACGCGAAAGGAGAGAAATAATTTCCTCGACGGCTATTAATCGCGCGTAGAGCGTAGCCGAGAGTTCTCGAGCGCGTTTTCGAATCGCGAAGAGAGAGAGAGAGAGAAAGAGAGAGCCGGCGAATCGTTTAATTTAAAGTCCCGACGAGCGCGCGCGACACGAGCGAGAATATTGGAGTGCGCCGTGGCCGTTAGATCAAGTGAGCTTTTTACGGCTTATACTTTTTTTTACCCCCGAAGTGAGAGCTTTTTTTGTGAGAGATGCACGACGTTTGAGAATTTTACGACTACTCTGATATTTGGGATTTTTAGATTTGGATGGTACTACAGTTGGTTCTGTTTCCGGTTTGGGCAACTTTGGTGATGTTAATTGTAAAACAGTGTCAGGGAATACCAGGAAATCTATGCTTGTGACAAAGTTGTTTGCTTTGTCTTATCTCTGAAACGATGTGTTATTCGTTACGGCTTTTCTCGCAAAAAGATTACATGCAAATATACGACTGATAAAAGTAAGTGAAAATAAAGTTGTTCGCCTTGAACTAAAAATATACCAACTTGTATTCAGTACAGCGATCAAAACAAAGAAGCTTCGCGAAAACAACCCTATACATCCCTATACAAAAAAACCAGCTTTCCCCTGCCATTCTCTATTCCGAGACGAACTTAAAGCAACAGTAACATATAGCAGCTCTCACCGGCACCTTCGGCATAGGTATAATTGAAATTTTCAAGCCGGCCGTCGGATATACCTCACCGAGCGAGCGCCGTTGAATATTACAACGCACGGGCCGGACTCGAGAGAAGCGTCTCTAATTAAACTTTCGGCTTTGCAAAGCTCGCCACGCAAGCTATAGTATATATAGAGACAAGCCTCTGTACAGAGTTTGATGTTTTGTTGGACTGCAAGCTCCGTGAAAGCCTTTTATTTTCTATACCCGATAAAGGCGTCAAAGTTTTTTCAGCAGAGCTTTTTCTCTCAAAAGCTCGAGCTTTTATACGAAACGAATTCTTTGCAACGCACGGCATACAGATAAACTTTCCTATAACGTATATACTGACGAGAAACTCTCTCGGCAATCGAATGAACCGAATGCGCTTTCTCGTCCGCAAAAAGCCGTCCACCAATTACCTACTCTTCGAGCGTTCGCTTTACGTGTGTATATATATATATATATATATACTCTCCCATAGACCAGTATTCTGCCTTTTTCCGAGTAGCACGACAATTCATCGCCTCTGAAATTCCGGATATGGAAAAAAAAGCGTTGCGCTCCACTTGCTCGCAAGTGACTGTCGCGCGCGTGCTCCCGATTGAGAGTACCTCACTCCATGCTAATGCGGTTTGGATATAAAGAGTTTGTTTTTTTCGCAGACGCGGAGAGGCATGACGATCGTTTGGGAGAATGCAGCTTATGAATCGAACGACTGTCTTGAGCTTCCGAGTGTGCGTACGAATATCGAGAGATGAATGGGAGTGGTTGTCGATGCGTTTTAACGAGCTTTCGCTGAGGAGCTTTCGCGAGGCTGTCCTTATTGTCGTGAGGAACGAGTGAAAGCAGATGAAAAATTTAAGAGCTCAATGCTCGCGTTTGTTGTCTGTGTATACCGGCATGAAGAGCTTCTTTATCCGCTGGAGATGAGGTTGAGCTTAATATAAATACCATAGGGTGTATCGCTATCTATAAGATTTATTTTTGTACATTAGCGTTGAATTCAGTGCGTATCTGCTGAAAATGCAATAGTTTGCTATATGTATACGGGAACTATAACAGAATAGAGTGAAAGTCATGCGCAGTGAATAAATTCACTGCAGGAGTACTGACTGGTCCAACACCTGTGCAGTCGCATAGAAGTAAATTATTCCATGCAATTTCAGATTTAGTGTCAGTCGTAGTTCGCTACTCTGTTTATATGCACAATAGTCAGAAAAAACGTTATACACAAGCGCGCGATTTTTAAATCGCTCAATATAGCTTCCTGTCTTTTTGAATAGGTGTTGAAATTCACGGCAGTCGATTTTATCTCTCACCCGAGATTTGCCTGAGCATGAAACTCGATACAACCGATTCTCGTTGCGTAACGAAAGATAATTTTTTAATCGGTCGAAAAATTGCAGGAGGTTAAAGTAACAACGAGAAAAACAAAGAGCTATATACATGCATTATACAAGCATATTGCGTACGAACATTTCTATAATAATTTCCTAGTTTTTCAAATCTGCTTCCTGGGCACCTTTTTTTTTCTTTCGCTCGCTAAATTCGCTGGTTGTAATTATTCTCTCAGTGCGTAGGTGTAGAGAGCAATTTCAGATGAATATATACACGCTTCCTTTCTCATTCGCAAATGGAGCAGAAGCAAAGTACTCTAGTTTCGACGCTGATGATTATTTCTCGCTTTTTGAGCTTGCGATAAAAAAGTTTTATCGAAACAGCGAAAATATCGAAAGAAATATAGAAACTGTACATAGAAATAAGAACGCTTTATTAAACACGGCTCGCAACCTACCAGCAATAACCAAAACAAAATAATCCCGCTCGCGAAAACTCCGCGCATAAAAGCAAGAAAAAAAATCCCGGAAATAAGCGCAAAGAAGCTCAACCAACACACATACACCGCTATACGCTTTTATTCGCACGTCATAACGTACGTTACATACACTTATACATATATAGGTATATTGTCCCTCGGGTGACCGACTTATGCAGACGTACGCGTATGAGCCTAGCCAAGAGCGAATTACGCAGGTATGCAGGTGCACCCAGATGTATATAACACATGCTCGTTTCATTCCGAGGGAAAATATTACGCGGTGGTACAGTGCGGCGGATGAAAAATAGAGGAAGAGCCGAATACGCGGCTGTCTGAGGGATTGCCTATCGCGAGGAGCTATGCGCGCTGTACTTTGTATACGATTTTAGTGTTTTTCGTGCTCTTCTTTTCTCTTGAGGATTAAAATCCTAATATACGTATTCCATCCAAAGGAATAAATTAAAGTCTCGTCGAAACGACTTTTACCTCTCGTATAGGTATAAGATCTAATCCCGCAATTATGCAATGTTTATTTCCATTCACCCAACGCGCACTTCTCAATGAACGACAGTGTGTAATCGAAGCAAAGACATACCACCTGCTTGGCCGCATATTAACTTTCTCGAAAATCAACGAGCAGACATATCCGAGAAAAGCAAAGACGAGAATCAAACGATCAATCTCAACCACAGGCACTGCTGCACATTCGCGCATAAATTACAGTGGGGGAGAAGGTAATTAGAGTTTGTTTCACGTCGGCATGTGGCGCACTACTGGCACGATTTCGTAGGGTCGACCCTTTAGTGGATCGCTTATTCACGAAGTGAAATTACCCACAGTTCTGGAAGTTTACTTTCCGTTGAGATTTAGAGCTACTGCGTGATTCTCGAAGACGCGTTTATCACATAATGGATTCTGCGATTGTTATTTAAGCGAATAGTTCGAAAGAATCGGGAAAAACGCAAATCCGGAAGCTACTGTGCGCACCTGTGCTTAACGATATATATAACGACTGTCCACCTGGAATTTCCTGTTTCGAAATCGTCCGTCATCTGTGACTATGCACATATGACTATAGACGCGAATTCCAGTGTGATGGACATTCCTCGAGCTTTTCGACGTGGTTTGTTATCGTTCATGGTGATTTATCGAGAGAGAAGGCAGCTTTCTCGATGAAAAATTCAATAGCATCTTTCTCTCGCGTATTTTTGCCCGACTGGGCACCTTCAAAGATTTTCAGCGGGAACAAATTTCAAAAAGTATGCACGTATACCTATACACACACACGGCCAGACAGCCAACTGGTCAAAGGGTCGCTCTTGCTTCCCATATAATATCCACGATACGTACATACATCAAAGAGCTATACCCTGTACACGCGCGTCGAATCGGAAGCTTATATATGCACACGCGCTTCCCTCGACCTTGTGTGTGTGTGTGTGTGTGTATGTGTCGACGTGTACGTTTTTCCGATTTCGCGTTCGCGGATGAAAATAGCCCGTGTGTGTGTGTACGGTATATAAAAGCCCTTGGATGCGATGTTATACAGGTTGATGCTCCTTTGATCGCGACGCACACGTTTTTTTTTTTTTTCATCCCTGTTCGGTCTGGAAGGTTGACGACGAAGCTGAGGGTTTTTTTTTACGCGCCTTTTGTCACGAGAGAAGCAAATTACACAAGAGGGTGAAGAGTATCGAAGCGAGAATGGTTTTGACTTGCACTTGATTTTATCGAGGGTGGAAAGCTTGCAAGCTCGGAAATAATCCCCGTATACAACATATCCAATCATATAAGCTCTAAACAAAGCATGCAGCGAACTCGTTCATCATGCACACGACTGCGGTTCAATAGAAAGGCACTCGCGGAATTCACTTTTCCTGGATCGAAGCTCGGGCCTGCATTTATACGCGGTGCATCATCGTAATCATCGGCTCTGGTATTTCTAGTTCTCTCTCCGTAATATCGCCACACGGATGGTTTTAATACGCGTGGATTAACGCCGCCGCGTTGCAAAGTGAGTGAATTCCTGGAACTCTCAGGTATACACACCATATGATTCCGAGCGACTAAACTTGTATGTGTATGGTTTTCAGGAACGATTCGTAAAATTAGCTCCGAGAAAACTAGAGCAAACGTCGACAATGGTTCAGTGTCGGGCTGAAAAAAAATGCAGCACACACACGCGTTCACGTTCCATCGGGAATTTCCATTCCCTCTAACAAATCGTTCAACGCGAGCATTCACTCGTTCGACGCGTCGCATTGTCTCATCCACACACACACTACTGCGACACAGATAAGGCCGTGATTGTGTCGTCACGGGCTACTTGTTCCCGTCTTTTTATTTTTACGCGGCTCTCCTTTGTACCTGTTTCCCAGTGGTGAAAAACCGAGAGAATCGTCACTACCGAGCCGTTTTGAATTATTCAGCAAGAGATCATCCACCTATACGACTGGCAAGGCTGTCAAAGAATTATACTCTCGTACGTACGTACGTACGTACATCGGTTGGAAAAATAGTCAAAACTCAGCTCTAAAAACCACGACGCATCCGACCTATCTATCCTACTGCTATGCTACATCCATCACACTGTAGTACACGGCGGGCTTTTCAAAAAACCGAACACGTAATACACGCGAGCTAGCGCATTGTCACACACACACACACCTATACACGAGGTGTTTCTGTGTAAAGGATATAGCAGCCACTGCTGTACGTGATCTAGCCGGTAAATAATTTCGTGACTATTCTCCCTTCATTGATTTTCACCGCCGAGAGTAAGAGGGAGGACAAAACGAGCGACTTTTTGTTTTTCACCGGCGCTTGCTCTGCTGCTCTTCGTTTTTCTTTTTTTTTTTTTTTTTTTTTTTACTCGGCGCTATATATACTGATGGCTGTGTGTAAGCGACTCGTTTGTCCTTTTGGATATATAGAGAGGGAGACGACGGCTGCGCGCTTGAATCGTCGCTCTTTTGTGCAGTAGTGCGGGCTGAATTATACGGACGTGCGGAACGTAGGACGAGATCACTTTTTTCGAGAGGGTGGACGTGAGCGCGAGCGAGTCGATTTGCAAGAGGGATTGAATAGCGCTGGTTTATTGGAANTTTTTTTTTTTTTTTTTTTTTTTTTTCTTTAATTTTGTGAACTTTGATAAATCCTATCAAATTTGCGTATGATCGATTTAGAGAGATCACAGCCTTATCTCTTATCTCGTCGTAATGAAGTTAGCGGTTCAAGTAAACCAGAGCAAACTGACGCGCAAAGTCTCGTTAACGCGCGTCTCTACATCCCCAGCGACAATCAGAGGATTTCCTGTGACTATATTCATATATTATACTCGACGAGCCACAGTTAGGTAATACCTGCGCGCGACACCGAGCCGCAAGCTATATTACTCTCTAATCTGTTTGTTTGGTATCACTTCTTTAGCTAACTTCATAAGGATAAAACAACGAATCGAAAGTAAGTTTTATGTAATATTTTGATTTGAAAAAAAAAAAAATAGATTCTTTTTAAAATCCGTTTTTGGAATCGATGCATACGTAAATATCGAACGCGAAAACGAACAGCGAATTGGAGAACGAATAGATAATCACCTTTTCAGCTGAAAACACAGCAAAACAACCAACATCAAATCCCAACACTACTGTTTATCAACAAACTCAAATCCCAACAACGATGCATTCATACACAAAAGCGTATGTTAATCGCTCAAATTTGCTAATTTGCAAAATAACAGCCAAACGAGCATCAACAGTATATACAGCTCTCCACTCAAAATCCAAACAATGAAACGAAACTAAAATCCGCTTTAAATTCATCCCGCACAGTATATAGAACGGAACAGCCTGGAAAATAACTCAATTCACTCAGTTCACCGCTACGATGACTTTAATTATCATAATCCGCGCTCGACTATAATTTGCATACACAAGCATGCCTCGAAATTTCGCGAAAGAAACGGCGTATAATGATAGATATACTTCGTATCCGTTTCCTACCGACATTGAAATAACAAGCTATTCGAAGAAAAATAAAAAAGTCACTCTCGTCGCAAGGACAATTATAATTTTCTGGCGCGTTTTCCGCTCGCCTAGCGGAACGGGTACTCGAATGGGAGAACCAAAGTGTACTCGGTTAAATTGTGCGCACTGGATTTGCATGACACGGGAGAGTGTGTTTTTGGAGGTGCTGAGTAGGAAGCAGGAGTTTATTACGGTATTTTTCTCGCGAACAGATAACGCGAGCGTTTAGTCACGAGAGATAAGATTCTAATCTGGCTGCGTTTATGAGCGGGAAAATCTATTAGAAATTTGAATAATCCGTGAACGATAAGCATCAAAGCTTTTACTCTAGATTCACACGCTTACAATCGAATTCACATGCGGTCCTCTATATATACCTCAAATCCATAAAGTCATTCCCTCAAAAGTGAAAAATGTATAGAATAATCCTTTGCATTATCTCGGAGAAAATAGGCGTTACGTAACTCGCGAAATAGAGCCGTGTCGTGGACTTATATATGTATCGCGTCCGCGCGGAAACAATCGCACGAGCTTATCTTGCGTGAGAGCGGAAATACGGCCTCGTTGCGGACTCGGAGTATTTCGGTGCGCGCGACGGATAATAGACACATCTGCGTGTATATATAGTGACAAGCCGTGTGAATCGCATGTCTGACGCGACTCGTCGTCTACTTGATTGGCTGCGCGGTGGTATTAATATAATTTTTTTTTTCTGTCATTGTTGTAGGCTAATTACATCGTTTTGGAATGCATGAGAAGCCATAGTTTAACGGCCTATTTAGTTTGAACGTATAACCGTTCGGTTCAAATATACAATATCTTATAGTTAAAAACAGTAAAACCCAATGAATCGAACAACCGCTAATCCAAAAAACTTTCGATCCCACCAAATCGTATACATCCGCGCAGCACAAACTCCATCGAAATTAACCACCATAAGCGCGAGTGGAATAAGTAGCCGCAACACCGAGAAGGAAGCCGTTGCGCAAGTATACATAGTCGCTATAGCGGTTAACGGGGTAATGCTAAAGCCCGGTTTTAGCGAGTACCGCGTGCATATCGTGAAACTAGCACAGCCTCGTTGACGCCGTGGTCAGTTATGATGATTCTGACCCGTTTATCGAGCTACACGGCAATTACAGCGCGATCTACGTACGCCGCAAGCTGGGAGTGTGCTATATCGAGCTCGAATGAATGAAACACCCTTGCAGATGTAACGTTTTTGTTTAAACACATAATACTAAAAGTCAAAGCATCCCCCGGTATAAACATACCAGACAATGGGGTACGCGGGCTTATATACTTATATATATATAAGCCCGCGGAACTCACGCAGAAATGTTAAGTGCCTCGCCGTCGCCAGATTTTCGAGGTCGCGCTATACTCGCTCTCCCGCCGGTATTGTACGCTACATCAGCGTGCTTGCCCTCCAGCGGCTTTGTAAGTTCGCGCTAACTATACTGTATATATATATATATATATATATGCACACACTACTGCCATTGGGCGAAACTATAATACCGGTTGACGAACTTGGGAGTCAGGAAGGTATTTGCTGTGTGTATAGGCTACGAATATATAGTTCGATTGGTTAATTATGTTTTTGAATAATTAATCAGCGCTAATCAAACCAAGAATGACGAACCACAAGAGCCCAGACGACCTTCGTTGTGTCATATATGCGCTGCTTTCGCTTAAAGTTCAAAATAACCCACCGCTCGGAAATACGATCGCTACTGCAGGTGCCTCTCTACTTTCGGAGCTGTGGATATTCGCGCGCGCAGGTATGTCAACGGTATGCATTGTGCGTGGGTATATTCCGCTGACCGGTTTTCCGTAAAACCACAAGAGAGAGAGACGCAAACCAGCCGATAAACTGAGAAGCGCGAGCATAGGTTGCTGAATTGTTACTTTTTTTTCTGTTGAGTGTGCAGAGATTGTCTTGAATATTTTGGCGTGAATGTGTGTGGTTGGATATGTATATGATATATGTATATAGATGCCACATCGTCGTATAATACGTAGACTTTGGTTTACATCGCACTGAATAATGGAGGCGCTACACGGCGCCAAAGTGTATAGAGGCTTTTCATATAGGTCTCGATATATTATTATTATAACCGGGCTCTTATGCGATGCTGCGAAAAAATTCATCAGCTCTTACAACGGAGATAATGTAGGATATTGATGGACAGTTGAGTTGCTCTATTTTTCAATCCAATTTCATTACATTGATAGCATCGACAGAATTAATTCAACGTGAATTTCAACGATAAGTTCATTTAACAATAACGAAGATTGAATTTAAATGTTTTATCCGTAATTAATGCCGTGGATAATTTTACGTCCTCGGCTTGACCTGTATTCAAAAGTGTTCCCCCTTCCCGCGTAAAATTAATTACAACCCGCAATCCACATCCTCTTCCAAACAAAGAATCAATCCAGTTCGAGAAACCGCACATCAGAGTCCGAACAATAAATCATACGTATAACACAGAAGCGCATCTCCACCTCCCAAGACGACTATAATACAACAACCTACAAAAAAAAAAAAAAAAAAAAA